>BSBK01010074.1:502500-901871 GCA_027943335.1 Chamaecyparis obtusa
ACATTTCGATGATTGTGATAGCAGTTCTTAACTTAATATTCATAGTTGCTGATTTAATATCTAATATTTTTGACAACATTGTACCAATAGTTGTGACTTTAAAGTTGTTTTTGCTAATGATGACTACCCATAATTGAATGAAATGTGTCATTTGTTCTAAAAAGCAGTCAATCGTGTGATGCCACATCAGCTGCACAAGTATTGGGGTCTCTAATTCACTATGATTGGTCTCACTTTTTTTTTGAGCTGTTTTGGATGCCTTAACAAAAAGCATGCTGAAGTGGCATCATATTTGATGATGTGGCTCTGAAACCTTAGTTATAAGCAGGAGACTCGCCAAGTAAGCTACTGTAAAAAAATGGGAGTGATTCGAAATTTCTACGTAGGATTTTGAGAAGCACGAAGTTAGGGTGCTCAACTACCGGGTCCTCTCCCCTAGTATGTCTTCGAAGCGTTTGGGTGCAAGTCACTCCTTAATAGAGCTCGTCTATGATGCCTAAGATTTGGAAAATGGTCTAGTCTTTTGAGTTAAAGCTCCAAAACTTCTGGGAGGGTCTTGGGTGAGTCTTAGCACCTAGTATACCTTGTCTAAAGTGTTAGAGGACCTTCCAATGGTTTGTGGAAGTTTCATAGACTTCAGACTTCTGCTTGTGCAAAATTGTGCAGCGACCATATGACCTAGTCTCAAGTTTTGGGTTCTTCATGTTTGCATAAAGCTCTTAGTTTATGTTAATATTTTAAAAAATATATATTTTATAAATTCTTATGTATGTTTTACCGTTATTCCCAAGGGTTCCTTGGTGGAACGTTACAGAGTTTTAGTTCCTTTGTTAGATGGTTGGTTACATGTATGTGTGTTGAGAAGGTGTATATGTGTGCAGGTGTGTATTTTGTTGCATGCAAAGGCAGGATAGCAAACAGAACATGACAATGCTCTAATAACTATCTGCATAATATAGATTTCTAATCAATAGATTTGAATTTTGAGAAATTCATCTACGTTGTTCATTGTTTTGTTTTTTGATACAAACCATTAGAGTTTCACTAGAAGCGTCTAGAATTTGAAAGCCACATGCAGTAGTGAATTTGTGGAAAATATCTAGCCCAGCAAGAGCATGGAGCAGTACAAATGTTTGATAATGTCTCTTGCAGCATAGTTTTCTTTGCAATTGATGTCTGGTGGATTATTGAAACTACTAATTGTAGAATTGTTCTTTGTAACAGTTAATTGAAGCATTATGATAATGCTGAGCACACAAGATCAATTGTATCTAATTTTATTTGCATTTGATTATTTGGATTCATAAACCCATATGTTTCACTCTCATGGGACATGCGATGGGTCAAATTTGAAAGTGAATAAGTGGTCTACTGTGAAGGTTTTGAATTGGTAATTTGTTAGTTTTTCAAATTGAAATTTGGTATTGATCATTTTAAATGTGGCGCATAGATGTCTTGCTTGAGAATCTCAAATAAGACTTGTTGCATGTGTGAGGTAACATTTTGTTTAAGCATAGTGATTTGTCTATTGTTTTATAGGAGAGTTACTGGATCAAATACCATTAATAATTCCCTGAGATAATATCAATTGTGCGGTGACAAGTAGGAATATGTTAGTTACAACAGACTGACCTCACAGATAGCATAGGAATATGGTATAATCATTTTAAATGTGGCGCACACGTCTTGCTTGAGAATCTCAAACAAGACTTGTTGAATGTGTGAGGTGACATTTTGTTAGTCCCTGCCGTTAAGGCAGGAGACTAAAGTTTTCGATAGACTTTTGAAGCATTAGTTCATTCCTTGAAAACCGTGCGGTGTTCAATAATCATGTCTAAAACTATAGTTTTGGAACAAATTCGGAATTAATCTGACATCATAAATGTAAATTACTTTTCTTCCTATTGGCTCCAGCTATTTTTCGTGGTAGTCTTTTCTTTTTTCCTGTGGAAATATTAGCGAAAATGTTCATGGCCTTGCACCTGGCATTTTGCAGAAGGGCTACGCGGCGGAAATTTTTCCCCTTCTTGCATGGCTGCAGAGGAATGCGTTGAGGTGGAGGTAAATTCAAGAGTTTGGTGCATAAATTTGCGTGACAGTCACGACTTCAAATGCAGAGGCATTTTAAAGTTTTCACCACAAAGTGGACGATAACTACAGAAGACCTTGGCCTGCTCTCCTTATACATTTCATAGTTTTGTAAGTTTCCCCTTCACACGAAGGATTCTCTTAAGATTTTTCATTGTTTAAGTTTAGGTGGTGAGTTTTCTACAAATGGGTTTCTTCATCAAATCTGAAGTGCTATTCTTGCTAGGTCCAGCCCCAGCATTGTTTCTCTTTAGATTTCTCATTGCTGAAGTTTGCAATAATTTATTGGTGCATGGGAGTTTGTATTCTCTGTGGCAATCATGGATGTGGCATGATCATTTTCCATACTCTATGAGGTAAGAGGTTCTAGCAGGTTCTCTCAAACATATTCATCAAATATGCCTTCAAGTTATTTGACTAGAGCTTTGAAGAGCCTTTGTTCTTAAACACCTACACAAACAAAAAATAATGCGCTCCAATGACACGTCTTTCACCTCAATTGTCTACAAATAAAAATCCCATAAAAATATAATTCATATAGCATTTTCAATAGGATTTGATCTGAACATGGATTTATTGACATGAAACACTGTTTCTGGCAAGCTCTTCTTCTTTCAATCACCAATTCACTATATGAAAAATCCTTGAATTTTGTAATTTTCAACCGACTCAACAGGCAATGCAAAAAGAACTGTTTTTATGTGGATTCATGGACAGATGTCCTGTAAATTAAACACATTGTATTTTACATGTTTCTAAGGAAGGGAAACCATGAACAGTGAATGATATCCAGCTAAGGGTAAGAATTTCTCTATCAAAAAATTGAAATTGAAAGACCTCAAACGGACCTACCCACTCACAAATCAAGTTAAGGATGAATTTTATAGATAGGGAAACGCCCTAGACTACAAGGAGGCCTAGAGAATCGTCAACCTAATGCTTCAAGGTTGAAATTAAAATTCATCTTGTGCAGTCTTAATTTTTCATATAAAAAACTTAATGCAAATAAAGAGAAATTGGAATATGTTAACATTGTGGGTTAAAAGAGTGCAAAGATTACAAGATCGTACAATGAAATTTGCAATGTCGATAGGTACACATGCTACCTAACCAGGCCTATAATGTTTTTGCCAGGTTTTTAATACACGACATCTACTGTAATGTAAATGTTTTTGCCATCAGCGATTACATGCCAGTATAACATGTTTATAAGATAATAATGTTTTTGCCAGGTTTTTAATACACGACATCTACTTGGCTCTCCATAAACTAATACCGCAAAACATGTTATACTGGTAAACATATGTTTTTGAACGTGGCCAAAAAGGCATGTAATCGCTGAGGTTGTCGTTATATATGATATAGGCTGGGTGAGATAAAATGCGGTTAGGGTAGTTGACCTTGGAACACCCTAACTTTGATTAGAAATTGTATTGTACTGTATTTTCTAATTCTCACGAATTAATTAATAGATTGTCTCATTCGTTAATGGCTCTTATATTTAGTGCTTAAATTATATGATTTAAATATACAGGAGAAGCATACAGTTTAGGGGTTTCAAAAAACTGTAATGTGAGATCAAAATATACAAGCAGCAGCAGAGGCTCTAGCGAGATCGACAGGGAGAAATGAAAACTAACCACAATGAGCAGAGTAAAATGCAATATGGAGAGCCAAGTACATGACAGCTACCCTCTAGAACAGTTGCTTGTTAACACACACACATGTTGTAAAGGCAGAGATAGCAAGTTGTAAAGGAAACAAAGCCTTCAATAATAAATAGAGCACTCTATTTTTTCTGATCATATGATTTCTTTATAAGTTTATGATTTGATAATTGCTATTTGCTAATTTTTGTGTATTGCTGATTGGTTAATTGCTATTACCTTTTTCTTTCGTGTTATAAAAAGCTTCTCTCAGACTTCACACATGAAACTCTGGAAATTTCACACACTCAGGATGTAAGCTCTCTTGTTCAGTTTAGTCACGAGACCCCTGGTACTGGAGTGTTTGGCGCAGAAATAGCCACTTCTATCGTAGAGCACTCTTTCTTAAGAATACGTTATCATGTTTCTAATAGCATTGTGCTTAGTATTCAATTCCAAATTAATTTGATTTTTCATAAATGTTAAATATAATTGGGTCATTGGTGTATCTGATGGTTGATATGTATTCATGATGCAATTAGAAGCTCCAGTGGCTAGATTTTGTGGCTTTGATACTTCATACCTCTTTGTTTTTTGAGCCTTTCTATATGCCAACAAAAATAAGGTGCATACCTGAAACAAGCAAGCAATAATGCAAAGGCTGGTGTGTGAAAATGGAAGTACTCTAGTGATATTGATTTTGAAAATTTTTTTTATTTTTGTAGGTCTTGTATGCCATTAGAGCTACTATAAATTAGTACTGCTAAAGAAATATTGCATCTGATTATTTTGCTGGAAGCTTGGAACATATAGAACTTTCTCCACTACAACATATATAGCCTGGAGCTTTCCTAAAACCATTCTGATAAATAGTCTTGCACATTGCCTGTAAGACACAAATTTTCAGTGCCATAAAAATACATATTGTCCTCAATTAGTAATGTCTCAAATTTTGTACAGAATGTCTCAAATTTTGTACAGAAATTCAAATAATCCCCTGGATATATACACTATATATACACTTAGAAACCAAAGTACAGAAATTCAAATAATCCCCTGGATATATGCACTTAAAAACCAAATTTACAGCAAATTTTACCAAACAAAATAGTCTGGACTAACCATAGCACCCAATGTGTGTGTGTGCATGCATGTAGATATAGATTTAGACTTTTAATCAAATGGGGATCTAGAAAGTAGACGAAGTGTCCTATCAAACCTGTTAAACCATGTGTTCTCACTTCTCTCTTTAGCTATGTGAGATCCCCAGTGTTCATAAGGGCATTATTTTCCACTTACATTACATATTGTTCAACAAGATTTATCACCCCCTCCGGATTTGAACAGGCACCTCTTTTATGAAATATGAAGGAAAGTGGCTCTAAGGAATCACACTTGCAGATAATCCTATCATGCCCTAAAACAAATTATGAGCAGATACACAAAATCCTGAAACAAATTATGAGCAGATACACAAAATCCTATGTGTACACTGTATACCAATATATATGATTTGTTTATGTATATCAATCTTCAGAAAGTAGAAACCAGAATAACAAGGATTCAACAAAGATGCTATCTCTACGGTAATTACAAGTCCCAATGTGCATAAACAATGTTCACACACACAAAAAAAAATAAAAAAATGAACATATAAATGAAATGAGTGCTTAGGGATAATATTTTGCAATAAATTCTTCACAGTACTGAATAAATTATAAACCAGAATGACAAGGATTCCCAAAAAGGTCTTGAATTGTTATACTATATGCAATCTAATCATATATATACATGCTTATATAGATACCAATGAAATTGAGGACAAGATCTTGAAGAAAATATGACATAGTTACAACATCTATAGCTTTCTTAAGTGCTGAAGTTACCTAGAAAATTGGGCTTTTGAATGCCCATGCATATAAAATAAGAATGGCTATGTATATTCACTGAATTTATAGTTTTTCTTTAGTGTTTGATTACTGAATTTACTTAGAAAATTGGACTGTTGAATGCCTATGCATATAAAATAAGAAGGGCTATGTATATTCACTGGATTTATAGTTTTTCTTTAGTGTTTGATTACTTTTTTTACTAGTCTGAATTGCTAACTACCCATTACATTGATATTCATATGATATAAGAATGTGTATATATCTGAAATAGGAGTTTAAAAATTAGATTGAGAACCCTATCATCTCCTGAAAAAACCTATGCATATCACTGCATTCAAAGTACAATAGATATATAATATGTATATACTGGCGGATCATTTTGCATCCAGAATTGGTCTGGCTCTTTCCTTAGACTGCTTCATGTTTCTTTGAAGTGTTAGTGAATCTGATGACAGTTAAATGATCACAATTATGGAATTGAACTGGTTTGTGAATTTGGCCTCTGTATGCCTAATTATTGTGGAGTTACATACACCGCCGGGTTTTCTATTGATTGTTTATGTCAATTGTGGTTACTCATTTGTATATATGTTTCCCTACTCAGACTGTAATCTCATTGGTTTGGTGTAATAATTCATTGCCGACATGGGACTGAGTTTACCATATGTTGACTGATTTGTTTATTGAATGAAATTGTACTCGTTAGAGTTGGGCCTCTAGATACATAATATAGAACTTGATCTTTTCTTTTACTTTATATATCCAAAAAAGAAAGTATTTAAGTTGTGTCAAAAGCAATAGCTAAGCAAGTTAAGTTCTAAAAGTAGAGAATTGGTTATCTGGGTGTCTTGAAAATGAAACAGTTTCTTACATCAATACTTTACACTTTCTATTTCCTTATAGTATGAAGAGCTTATAGAAAGCAAACAAGCCCATGCAGATACTGACCGCACACACTTTCTCTTGGTCCCCCACCTTAGGCAGGGACTCCAGCTGTACGCAGCCCTTGTTTAAGCGTAGTGATTTGTCTACTGTTTTATAGGAAAGTTACTGGATCAAATACCATTAACAGTTCCATGGGATAATATCAATTGTGCTGTGACAAGTAGGAATACATTAGGTACAACAGACTGACCCTACAGGTGGCAAAAGTGACACTAAGCTCTTAATCCCACGGGATCTATAAAAAGCCTTGTAAGCGTCAAACTAAAACGTATGTTTTGGGCTAGAATTTTGCCGCGGAGCCAGCGGAATGACTGTTTGTGGTCAAACTCAGCACGTACAGATTGGACCTGAGTTAGAATCCTGACCTCCTCACATTATTGTGTTATCACTGTATATACTACCTAGAGGCAAGAAATGTCATTTTGGGTTGTAATACAGTTCTATTAATCTTTTCAGATTTTGTGTGTATATCATGGAATTTTATTGTTTAATTTTTTCTTTTTTAGACAAGGAAAAATGATCAAAATTTGTATTTCAGATATTCAATTCCTACTGCAGCTTTTCTGTCTTATCATCAGTCCCCACATATAGGATCATAACATAAATCGTATTGATTCAATAATGTTAGCTGCGTTCAATGCCATAAATCTCGAATTAATGAAAGAGATTTTGCACGTTTTTAAAATTTTAAGCATTGAAGTCATTACAGAAAGGACAAGAACCTTCATATCAGACATACACAAAACAAGCAAATGGCAAACTAACAAAACAAACGTCATTGTAGTCAGCACACTAATCATTCCATGAATTTCAAGTAAACTTAATTCTCTGAAATGTCCTCATAATATCTGAGCAATATCATGTATCTCTTCTTATTAAAATGATCAAACTTTTACAAGATACAGATCTACCAAGTGACAAATTAGAATAAAGGAACTCATGAGCATTGACTGTTTGGAATTCACTAAGTGTGTGAACAGAAAATGGCTATAATGGTTGATTGCTACTTTTAGCCAATGAAGTGAAAAGTTCTTTCCAGTTTTGCACCGTCTCCTCCCCGTTAACTACCTGAAAAGAAAATCCCTTCACTTAGCTACAAATGTAGTAAAATCATACAGAAACAGAAGTACCGATTTATGATTAACCCAAACTGTGAATCATGGAAG
The DNA here is from genome assembly GCA_027943335.1 of Chamaecyparis obtusa. NCBI lineage: Eukaryota > Viridiplantae > Streptophyta > Pinopsida > Cupressales > Cupressaceae > Chamaecyparis > Chamaecyparis obtusa. The sequence goes on from BSBK01010074.1 coordinate 510,238, forward strand.
TCAGACTACCTCAAAAATAAGTCCCTTTTGAGGAGATGCATCAAGTGCCTCAACACAAATAGCTGCTGCATCTTCTTTGCTAAGTGATCCTTTGCTTGCACAACCCTGCAACAATAGTTGGCTCACATATAACTTTTCCTGGCATGATAAAGTTAAAAATCTGCTAAAGGCATCTCTGTAATAGACAAGATAATGTTAGTAACCTCACTTACCCCTTTGAAGTTGAAGCCACGCTGACCGCCAGGTCTGTCTTGTAATGGACCTGCTCTAACTATTGTGTACGGAATCCCTGATGTTATAATTGCCATCTCATCTTCCTCAGCCAAACTTTTAGCTTTGCCATTTATTAAAGCTTGAATACCACCGTGGCTTCTAAACACAGCCAACTGCACCCTTTTTAATAACACAGATTTTCATTTTCAAGTGGATTAGTAAAAAGCACTCATAAGCCACTTGGAAAACACATGAATACATTGATAGCAGACAAATACTAAACAACACACCAAATTATTCTAGATCAAGAAAACTGCAGATATAAATTTAAATATGAAAGATTACATCTCTTTATGATTGCTATGCAAATAAACTTATGCAATTGACACCATCCTCATCGAATAGCTTTGATATCGTCATATAGACTACTTGAGTGCATTTGTCCTTATAAAAACTATCAAATCGTTCTAAGATATTGCCAATCAAACTCCTATAGGTAAACACACAACTCAATGCCCTTACAAGAAGATAACTCAATCGCAATATTTCTATTAAAAATAACTAATAAGTAAGGCTTACATAATATTTAATTTAGGAACTTAAATACAACTTATAAGCAAGCAGTATTCTGAAGGTTTACCATTCTTATTCGGAATCTTATAAAAGTCATCAAGAATATGGTCACATAATAGTTATATATATTTGATGACCAATTAGATATCACCACTGTACAAAGCTGTCAAGATACCTTGTGGCATTCATTTCACAAGAGAATGAGTAATCTAGTAGATTTTTGAGTCCAAACATGACAGCCAAACAGTGTAGCTATCTCAGACCTAATCGTAAAGCCATTGATTCTCTTATCAACTGTCACCACAAACCGAACAAAGAATGTGATAGCCCCTGCTTGTAATAAATAATTAATAAATATATATTAATTGAATATATCAATTAAACATTAATAATTAAATAATTGAATATATTATTATTAAATAAATAATTGGATAATAATTTATATATGAAAATAACTATGAATTAATAAATATAATCATAATAAATATGAATTAACAAAGTCAGTTATCACTCTTAATTAACAAGTTAATTATCATTCTTAATGAATAAATTAATACTCCTGTGACTACAGAATTAATATGTAAATTGGAGACCATTGTTGTCGGGATAATTGTATGTACGGGTTATTATGTTAGTAAAGTATTATGTTACTCTCGGTCGTTAGTGACCGAGAGGTTAGACAGTTACGTCACGACATTTTGGTCGTGACCCTTCGGGTACTTTATATACTCTCTCGGAGGTTGGACATGGGAGATATTATTGTATAATCATTATGATATAAATGTACTTGCCAGTCTGGAATGATTAATGAAAGTATTTATTATTCTCTGATATATTCTGTGTTTATTATATTTCCCGTACGATGTCTGTGCAATACTAAGTTTACCCCAGCGGGTAAACATCTGGCGCCGCTGCCTAGACGTACTCGGGAAGAGAAGTGAGGAAAGGATTTATGCCCAATGTTTTAAATAAAGATAGAAATAGAAAAGTGAGAAATGATGACGAAGAGGCCGCACACGCAGCTCTAATCTCCGCACAGCAGTGTGAACGTCGCTATAGGCTAAGGCAACTTGCCAAAGACCAGCTTGCCGGAGGGTTGCCCGAAGGGGACCTCGGAAGTGGTACGGAGGGTGCAGAAGCCGAAGAGGAGTTCACTTCTTCGGAACGGAGAGTGCAAAGTCGGGAAGAGTTACTTGAGGAGACACGGGTGAGAAGAGCCTTTCTCCAAGAGGAGAGAGTACAGTTTGAGGTGGGTCTCCGTACACCAAGTGCGGAGAACCAAACCGGCGGAGAGGGTGATACTGCAGAGGGTGGCACAAGCACACCAGCAGACCCTCCGTTGGAACCAAGGACTCCACACAGTACGGTCCCACCAGTCACACAACTACCGCACAAGCAAGTGCCACCAGTGAACACTACACACAATACTCAAGGAGGAGGTGGTGTCGGAGTATCGAATCCCTCGCAGAGGCAACAACCTACCATGGCTGCGAGTAAGCAGAAACTGCCCAAGTTCACAGGCCAAGTGAAGGAGGATCCTGTTCGGCATTGCCGGACCTGTGAGACTATATGGGCTGCCAATGGAGTTACCGACCAGGACGAATGGATCCGCCAATTCCCTGCAACATTGAGGGAGGGAGCCATTGACTGGTACTCAGATGTTGACAAGACGAGCCTGACGACATGGGACCAGGTCAAAAAGGCCTTCCAGACAGAGTTTCAATTGTTACGAGATGATAATGAGATATTAGCGGAAATCTACAACACTAAGCAAGCGAAGAATGAGTCTGTCCGTGCGTACGGACGGCGACTCAAAGAACTCATTGGGAAGATGGAGTCGGCCCCAGCGGACGAATTGAAGAAGAGGTGGTTCATAGAGGGACTCAAAACCTCCCTACGAAATAAAATGAAGATAGTTCCACCTACTTCGTACAGTAATGCATACAACCGAGCAATGGATTTAGAGAGTGAGTGTAAGACCTCCAAGAAGATGAGGTCATCTTCTGACGATGACTCAGAGACTGAAAGCAGTGAGGATGGGTCGAGCAAGAAAGTGCTCACGTTGCAAAAAGACCTTGAAAGAATGATGAAAGAACTCAAGGCCGCCAAGGGAAGTATCAGTAAGACAGGAGAAGATACGGTGTGGTGCACGGACTGCAAGGAAGCAGGCCACACAAAAGGTTCTTGTCCGAAGAAGGCTTTTTGCGATATCTGCCAAATCGCAGGACATTCCACTAAAGAATGTCCCTACAACCTGAGGGCGAGAAATCAACAAGTGCTCTATGCACAGGAGCAACCTTCCACGTCTGGTACTAGCGGACAACAAAATGCTCCATCATCCGGCGGGTATGGGAACAACCGACGGAGAGGCCGAGGCAATGATGAGAACAAGCCGCGGGTCCAGTATGACGCGAAGGGGAGGCCCATGATACAGTGCAGAAGTTGTAACCAATGGGGACATTATGCCCGTGACTGTCAGAATGAGGCTACCACTCTACTAAAACTGTGTTGGTGGTGCGGACCGGGGAACCATGAGGATGCTAATTGTCCGAAGCCCGGCTGCAACATCCTAGACATGGAACGAGGGGGCATGGAGAAGGTCCTCGCAATCACACGCGGGCAAATGAAGAAGGCCACATATCCTCACCCTCCGACAGAGAAACAAATGATGCTCAAGGCGAAGGCTGAGATCGCGAAGGGTATGGAGGACCGAAGGGACTCCACAGATGTCGGCATTTCTACTCGAGCAATGGCCGAACAAAATATTTTAAGGCAGATAATGCAATTGGAGGTACCAGTAAAGGTCAAGGACCTATTGGAAACGATGCCGCATCTCAAAACGGCTCTATTCCTTGGGCAAAACATTCCAGCAAGCACGGTTGAACGAACGGAGATCACGAGTGGCTCTGCAACTGACCCCATGACGCTATCGATAAATAATGGGCGGAATCCCGCAGTGGTGGAGATGGGTATTTTGGGTACCATCCTCACAAACACAATTGTTGACGGTGGGTCGGGCGTCAATGTCCTCCCGAAAGAAACTTGGAAAAGCTTGGGGAAACCGACGCTGTGGCCACCGACTTTCAATTTATTAGGGGCCGACTAGCACGGTATTAAGCCTCTTGGTACACTGATGGCGCAGCAGGTGACTATTGGAACCCAGCCTTTCACCTTAGATTTTGTTGTAATCCCTCTTAAGCAGAAGGGGTATGATGCCATCCTGGGTAGAGGGTGGTTGGTGACGGCCCGAGCCAATCATAATTGGAAGAAAAACACCCTCGCATTTGAAAAGGGGGGAAGGAAGTTTGTAGTGGACCTCAACACGCAGATGGTTGGGGAGGAAATGGCATCCGATTCAGAGTCAGACGACGGGATGGGTGGAGAGGAAGGAAACATGGAACCTAATGCCGAAGGGATACTGAAAGTGGAGGATGATACAGATTCGATGGACGGTCTATTCCACTGGCAAATGGGTGATTATGAATTATTTTCGCCGTCCTGCAACATATTGAAGATTGAGGAAGCCAAGAGTGAGTGAGTTCCGGAATATACAGCATACCGAGAAGGGGAAGCCGAAAGGAAAGAAAGCCCTGCCCAGGAGTTTCGGAAGGAGGAACCCATCTGGCACAAAGAAGCAAAGTTGGAAAAAATAAATCTTGGGGATGAGAGAAATCTGAAACCCATCGTTATGGGAGACAACTAGAATCCTGTGTGGAGGACCGCAGTCTTCAAAATCTTGATTCTCCTTTTTCTTTTTATGTACGGGAACGAGACCGTGGTTCCTGTAGAATTTATGGTTCCAAGCTTTTGGATCGCCATTGAAAACAGACTCGGCGACAAGGAGAGGGAACGACTACACACTCTGTGGGCTCTCGACGAACGGATACATGATAGTGGCAACGGGACCAAATTGAAACTTTACCTGAAGAGGATGGATCCGAAAGGAGGGACAGAGCAACCGAGAGGGACTCGGCAGGCGTCCGTACGGGTGACCAGAGAAGCCTTCGGACGGAAAATTGAAAAACACCCGTACGGCTATGCATGACCGTACAGTGGAAAAAAAAAAAAGACAAGACAAGAAAAAAAAAAAGATCAGACCGTACAGTCGTACGGCATTCAAAAGTGCCACAGCATTGTAGGATGTCGTACGGCTGTCAAGTGCCATACGGCAATAGCATCCATGCCCGTACGTTATTTTTAATGCAGCAGTCACCGTACGGAAGGAAAGAAATAAATAAAAATGATACTGTACGGTACTGTACTCTTCCATAAGACACCGTACGGCACCGTACATGGAAAACGCCAAGCTGAAAAATAAAAGACCGTATGGTACCAAGGCGACGCATAAGGGTTAGATGGGCGTACGATAGCCAAGCCATAAGTAGGATACTATACGGTTGTACGGCCAAACCACACGCTACAGGAGAAATTAAAAAGCGCAAGGATATATTCGTACAGTCATTGCAGACGATAAAGAAGCCGTACAAACACATAGTTACGGCATTGATCAGTAATAATTTGGTTGTATCCGTACAATACAAAAGGGAGTCAAAGCGAGGGAATCCATACGACACAGACAAGAAGATGCATAAGGGTTCAGTACAGCATTGGGATGTGTGAAGGGGAAAGCATGAAGGAAGAAATTCATATGGTATTCTAAAAAAAAAAAAAAAAAACGACGACAAAACAAAGCAGCTCATATTGAAGAACTAATGGTACCAAAGGGAAGGGCATGAGCAGGAAGTAATGGAAACATAAGCGGTTTGCAGAAAAGAGCATGGGAGCTAACGAAAATCACAAAAATAGTGCGTTTCATTGACTTTGAAGGTGCTAAATTGGTCTTGGCTAAATTGGTCTTGACAGGGAGCGCGCCTGGGGCTCTGCCCCAGGACCCCGCGGGGGCGCTGCCCCTCGACCCCACTGGGGGCGTTGCCCCCTAGACCCCCAGTCGGTTCAGTTATCAGCCCTTGGAGAGTGTGACCTGTTGATGAGATCAGAGTTGCTAAAGGCATGGAGTGTTTGCATGCCGGAGGTGAAGAGAGCACTGGAGCAAGTCTTTCAAGAGGGGTACTACGCTTTGAGGCACTTGGAGTAGGTGTTGGCTGCACGTGAGACTGTCTTGGTGGATGCATCGAGAGCTCGGGAGGAGCTGACCACCCAGTTGGAGGCAGTAGAGCAACACTTGGCTCAGCGTACCCAGGAGTTGGAAGTAGAGAAGTTGGCACGGGTGGCTATCAAGGTCAGATTGGCTAGGGAGACAGTATGGTGTTAGCGGAGGCTATAGCTGAACAGTATGTTTTGGAGACAAGTTTGGTGCAGGCACGAGAGGAATGGGATGTGACGGAAAAGACCTATTGGACGCAGCATTGCTGGGGAGGGCGGCACTTCAGCTTTTTCAGGGATGCCCCTCTGCCCCTTCTCAGTGATTTTCTTCTTCTATGTGGTGTATTTCATCTCCCTATTGTTGTAAGTCATCGGAGACGACTTGTTTTTTGGGGGGGATGATGTTGTCGGGATAATTGTATGTACGGGTTATTATGTTAGTAAAGTATTATGTTACTCTCGGTCGTTAGTGACCGAGAGGTTAGACAGTTACGTCACGACGCTTCGGTTGTGACCCTTCGGGTACTTTATATACTCTCTCGGAGGTTGGACATGGGAGATATTATTGTATAATCATTATGATATAAATGTACTTGCCAGTCTTGAATGATTAATGAAAGTATTTATTATTCTCTGATATATTCTGTGTTTATTATATTTCCCGTACGATGTCTGTGCAATACTAAGTTTACCCCAGCGGATAAACAACCATCGTCCAGGTAGACGATACTCCCCTCCACATAAACTCCTTTAAAAAATTAACTATACCAAAGACGTTGAGGGCATTTCACCCTAAAGTATGTCTTTAGGATTAAGAGTACAATGATCGACTATAGATGATTAGTTATATTGGTGCAAATAAGATTATTATCCGATTATATGTTGTGTTTTTAGAGGCAGTCATAAGATGTGTCCTTTGAATGTAACCCTTAAAACGATGGGATATAAGTAATCATTCAATCCTGTTACAGCCGGCATAGGAGGTTAGGAATGAGAATTTATAAGATGAATAAAAGAGGATCTTATAAACTATCAAATGAGTGGCACGTCATGAATCGTATGTGGTGCACGACAGTCATCCTTCTGTATAAGTTCCTCGTGCATGTCACCAAACAATAAACTTACAGGTGGAAATAAATCAGAAAGCATCATGGAATAAGAGAATAGAAGTCACGGCATAGTCTAAGGACATATATACCAAAAGGAAGAATTATCATTAACGGCAGACATAGATACTCACGCAGGTCCATATTCAATAACATTAAAACCGAAAGGAATAAGAATATATATATATATCGCTGAGAGCAAAGGATCATTATCGAATCCTACAGCAAGTAAGGAGACTAGAAATTAATATTTCCTGTCATTGGAACAGTGGCGACCAAGACTGTGAGTGATAGAATTCTCTATAATAAATAAATAGAATGTTCTGTTGTGTTAATCAATTAATAGCGGTCCCTCTAACCATATGTTTATAAGGAATTGAGATAATTAGTGAAATCCCAAACATAATATAAAACTGGATCCTATTACTGCTTCAGACGTGAGTGAGAATGGAAGGGGCTCAGGCTGCTAAAGAGGGGCAGTCTAAATCTAATAGGATAACTCCCAAGATAGGGTAGGGACCAGCTTCCTCTTTAATCTTGAGAGCTTGAGCTCGAGACAGGTTAAAGGCTGAGTCTGTAAATTTTGAGGGAGCCTATCAATGGTCTCTAAGCGCTTTGGTTTGCCTCCAATGTCTTCTCCTTTTTCGAAAATTGAAGCAATATTAAAATTAGTCTTATAATATGGATTGGAAACAGCCAAATTCTTAGTTCATTATTTGTTCTTTATCTTTACTACAAATATTATTGTTAAATTAACAGGAGATATTACAAAGAAATACTTTATTAATAAAATAGACAAAAATAACTTCAAAAAAAGCACTAAACAAATCACTTCCTAAGCTCGACATATTGAATAGACTTTAAACTCCACTAAAAGATCAGATATCTCACAAAATACGTCTTGGACATGAGCTTACACTCCTACAATTGATCAAACCATAGCAGAAAAAGTTGTTCATGCAAAAAAATGCAATTTCATTGGCAAAAATCAGGTTAGGGATAGGGTTTCCTGAAAAAAATAGCAACTTTTGCATTTTATAGCAATCAAATTGATCAAAAACTGATGATAAATCAAGAAAATATCTGCAAAAAATCAGAATGGGTTATCTTATCTGAAAGTGATTTTTAGAGTCAAAATATTTAAACAGAGGCAAGCAGCAAGAAATTGTGACTTTCTTGCAATTTTTCACTATTTCAGTTTCTGCTACTATGAATCAAACATCATATTTAAAAATTTGTCATACCCCACCCTGTAAATAAAATTCAGGCATTAATTAATGGAAACTCAAAGCGAGTGGGGGAGGGCAACCTTACAAATAACCCTAAGGGATTGAATAAATAAAGGGGCTGACCCAAAATTAAAAAAATTATTAAAATTGGCTATTTAAACCAGGGCTGAATACGATTGAGGAGCCAACTAGATTAAGAGAAAGTATTACTTAAAGATCAGCGATGAATCTGGATTAAGAGCAGAAGTAAATAATCAATAGCAGGAAGTAGGTTAAAGATAATTTTTGTGAATTAAGTTAAATTATAGATGTGCATATATGTATTCATGCTATAGTAATATTTGCAGCAATTATTAAATTTTGTATCTAAATGTTTCTCTTAATTACATGTAATAGAGGGCTCATTTACTAGCCTATTTTGAATTTAGAGAAACGGATTGCAAATAGCAAGGAAGGCCAGCCTTCTGACTTAACAAGACCCAAGCATGCCACCCTGAGATGAATATTATGCTCGCGGGACAAGGAACTTTGAGTGCCATTGGGCTTGAGGTCCCATCAAGTATGCCTCTTTGGGATAGAATGAATGGCCAATGTTCCATACTCGTGGGCCAGGAGGAGGAAAGGAAGATGGACCTTCCATGCTCTTGGGTTTGAACAAGAAGAACAGCCAGCCTCCAGGGTGATCTAAAGGATAAAAGGGCGGCCACTTTCCATGCTCTCGTAGTACAAGGGCGACCTACCTTGAGACTGTGGTTTGCAAACATTCCAACGAATTCCTAATAAGATTATTATAAGGATCCACATTAGAATGGATAATGCCTTTATTAGGTCTTAGTATGAGAATGTTATATGATTTCATGATGTATACTAATGATTAGTCAAAATTAGATGTTGATATAATGTCAATTTCCAAGTGACTGATATTGTGTGCAGGACCTAAACTGTGGTTTATCTCCTTAAAAGGCATTTAAATTGGTAAATTTATACTCTTAACTATATTATGTTTCTTATTTTTAGTTGGAACTGTGATTTTAGGGCAAAATATAAGAATATCCCCCAAGGGGGACATTACAAACTTAACACCCATAATAAAAGTCTTCTATATTAGAGAAAAATTAAACAATGTTAGTAAAACCAAATCATCCATATAAGTACCTTAACAAGATCTCATTAAAACTAATATAATATTTGATCCGTAGTACAAGAACCTTGTGAAATATTGATTGATGAATACTCATGTCAAAGTTGGGGGCAAGTTAGTGCTAATTTCAGTCAAGTACTTGTTTATTAGCTCATCTAGTCTCTTGTAATAGCTTGTGAGTCTGGAGCTAAAACTTGGAAACCCACAAACAGTTACGCTTCTGCCTTGAAAAGGAGCCAAAAGTGACATTTTTTCCTCACATTTATGACATACTCTTGTGCTCTTGAACTCAATGCATTGATTTTTCAGTTGATTTTGACTTGTATTTTGAGTGATTTTCAATCAATTTGGCAGATTTGATGACCAGAATCTAAAATATGAAACTCTTTTTTTTCTTGGTTTTTTTATTAAAGTTTTCCATTTTTGCTGTTTTTATTTCATTTTTGTTGTTTTCTAGCACTCCTAGGGTTTCAAAATTACATTTTTTTGTTGCTTTTCCTTCTTTCTTTTAATGCTAGTATCAACAATTTTGGTGTTTTTTAAGCAGACGTTTCCAACTTTACAAATAGAATGGCATCCATAGGTAATCTAGCAGTGGCAAAGCTAGGGACCCCACTTGAAGGTGTGGTAAAATGGATTTAAAGGCGGGAAAAATGGTGTACAATTATTATGGCTTGAAAATGAGTGAAAGCATCAATCACCTCAAATATCACCTTCAATCAATCCCTTGTAAAGATGTACAACAACATAATTCAGTGGAACAAAAGATTACATGAGAGATGAAGATTGTCCTTCCATTCTATGAGGAGAAAAATTTAGAAAAGAAGATGACATTTGAGGCAATATAGATGTGATGAATTATCCTCTTAAATAGAATGGCATCCAAGGTAATCTATCAGTGGCAAGGCTAGGGACCCCACTCGAAGGCGTAGCAAACTGGATCCAAAGGCAGGAATAATGGTGTACAATTATTATGGCTTGAAAATGAGTGAAAGCATCAATCACCTCAAACATCACCTTCAATAAATCCTTTGTAAAGATGTACAACAACATAATTCAGTGGAACAAAAGATTACATGAGAGATGAAGATTGTCCTTCCATTGTATGAGGAGAAAAATTTAGAAAAGAAGATGATATTTGAGGCAATATAGATGGGATGAATTATCCTCTTGACTTAGAGACTCATGTAGTGAGATTTCGTCTTATTCTCGCCACATGGCCATGGGGCTCATCCACTATAGATAACTCTAGCCAAATGTAATCACAAGGGTTCTTTGTTCCTCAATACTGCAGCATACTTCACTTGAAGAAACTGTGTGGAATCAATAGAAGCATTACGAGGCTAAGATGACATGCACTAATTTTAGAATTCTAACAACATACAATGAATTGGCCATTGTTAGAAAAGTACTTAGTCCATATGGTTTGACAGGAACCTTGTTGGACAAAGATGTGCATGAGAAAAAACAATAGAAGATTAAAACAATGTTTGCACACAAATGGCCACACTATTTTGTCATATGGGTTGATGGATGGCAAAAACTACATGATCAATTTTCTAGTGGTATTAGGTGGATAACTTTGGTATTAGAAAACTGTTAAGACTGCAATGAAGGAAGTGGGCATGGAAGTTGGTGTGGAGAATGTCATTCAACTTGTGAACAATAATATGGTAGCATATGTGGTAGTAGGTACTAGGGAGACTTCTTGAGGAGAGATAACTTGCAATGGTTTGGAGCCCTACTACCACCTATTGCAATGATCTTCCGTTCAAGAGTATAGATAAACCTTGTGATGGGTCCTAAAACTATTGTTCCACAAATCCAAGAACTCAATTTCACTTTCAAAGCCAAGATTATCTTTGAGAGGCAAAAATAGGGGTTCATCAAAAGGCCAATAAATGAGAGTGGATATGCTCAACTAAGAATTTAGACTCAAGGTGTTCCTAGAGTTATCCTTAATAGGATTAAAGGTATTGTAAGATGTTGCAAGGTGTAAAGTTTGCAGTCGCATACAAAGTAAGCTTAACCCCAAAGACTGTCTTTAGGTTAAAAGCTGCCCAACTGCACAAAACCTCATGTATAGCTGATAAAAACATTGTTGCATAAAATGTAAGATGAGGGCAACTTTATACAATTCACAAAAATAGTTAAATAATATAGATTGCTGAAGATATTTCCCTGTTTGATATGTTGAATCATGAACTACAGGCACATTGGTATTATTTCTAGGCAATTGATTATCATTGTTTCTTTGTTTAATGGTGTGTGACTGAATCATTAGTTTCCAAGGCTGGTGCCTATCCAATGGTAACAGAGTCGCAGCTTACCAAGGGAAAAACAGTGAATTGAAGCAAAGAGGGAATGCTTGAAGCATAAAATGCATCAAATAATGTGTCTCAAACATAGAAGATGCTTAATTATCCAACATTATAGCATTAATATCCATTTGCAAAGAAGAAATTATATTACAAGACTTTCAATGCTTTCGAAATGGTATTATGTTTCTCAAATTTGGATTATATTCATATCAGAAAGTGAGATAAGGCGAAACCTTAACCATATATTACAGATTCCCCTAAAAATACACAGACAACCATGGAGACTTTCAATTAATGACAGCCATCACACTCTTTCAGCTTTCATATGCTTTATACGTTCACTGCCTTCCTAGAGGTTGGACCCACAATAATTGAAACCCTAAAATTCTACTCAACACCCACAAAAGTCCTTTGGAAACAACAATGACCAATGCCTCACAATGCAAAATAACTTTCATATATAATACCCAGAAAACTAGAGCCCAAGCACATTGGGAAATCAAATCAAGGGCACATGATCAATTTTGCCCAAAAATGGATACCATAGATCAAACAGGCACATATGGTAGTTAAGGAGATCCAGGCCATTCATGGCATTAGATAATAGGTGCAGTGTACAGGAGGTTATGCTCACGCAATATTCATTAAGATGCCCATTTCTGCATTTTAAACATATTATAATATTCATCTTTTCAACAGTCGGAGCTTTTAGCTCCACTTGAACCTTGTCAAAGGTTCAGCAAGTTCAAGAACCCCGACACCTCTAACATCTCTTATCTATGCCTTCCTTTGCTTGCCTCTTTTTTTCCTGTCTGTTTCTTCCTTTCCTTTTCTTATGTCAGTGTTTTTAATCCTTCTCAAACTATGTTGGAGGGTTAAAGGAATCTTGAACCCATCAACACCACCTCATCCTAAGTTCCTTTTCTCTTTACTTAGTTTTCTCTACTTTGTTGGAATTTTTAGCCAATATTGAAAATTGTAGGAGGTTCAAAAGGGTCTTGAACTTCTAGAATGATCGAAATATCCCTTAAGAGAGATTTTTTTGAATAAATGAAAGCATACACAACATGAAATGGGTTATAACAAGAAAAAAAAGGGCAAATTTATGAAAGGAATGAGGACTAGATAGATTTGCAAAAAAAATTCAAATTGAGACCCAAAACCTTGGATGTGTAAAAATCAATCAATGAGTTCACAATCAAGCATGCTTTCAGAGAAGTTAACCAAGCTGTTGACTGCTTATCCAATTGTGGTATTGATCACACAAAAAAAACATCATCAATACATGTGGAGAGGTCAGATGATTTAGCTACAATTGGCAATGCAGATAACTCACATGAAGGAGATGGGAAAGGCTATGAAAATACATATTGATGACATGAATGTCCCCATTTTACAGAATTCTCTGACTAGAAGTATGTACACAAAGATCACATATCCTCTTAAATCCTTGTGCTGCAGCTATTTAATCATGACCAAGATTGTAAAAATTGATACAAGATGGCGGAAAGGATGAACTTCCCAAGTTTTCTACAACTGCAACCTCGGGAGTTTGGAGTCACAACTTCAACATGTATTTATTAAGTCATCTGTTGATATAGAGAAGGCTATTCAAGAGGTCATCAAGGAGAAACAACAGCAATATGCCCACATACATGATGGCTCATTGTTGGAAATGCTTCTTTACAATGTTGCATAGACAATGGGAGATGTGAGCTGGGGATTATTGGCAATCAACATATTCATCCTCCCAAGGCTCAAAAAATGAGGCTGTGAATGCCATAACAACTCTGAGTAAACACCCAGTATCAGGACTTGTTGGGGAGGCAAGCTACATTACAGCTGCCAGGGAGAACGAAGATCTACAACAAGTGGTCACTTTCTTTAGAGTGGACTGGCTTGAAACCTTTGCAATCTTTATGGATGGTCAGCAAAAGCTTCTGTCTCCTGCACAGATCAAAAGATTGCAGGAAGTGGCATCTGGTCTGCACTCATCATTACATCAAAGAGGATAGTGTTGTTGTGTGTATCTATCGTATGCTATTTGCACTGGTTTTTTACCAAGTTTAATACAAAAGGAGTGACTCGTTAACATGGAGATGTTAACGTGATGATATTCCTCCAAATCAATTTGGTCATAACATGCTTAAAGGCACTTACAAAGAGATCTGTTTTGTTGACAAATTGCTTTTCCAGCTCAATGTGCAACTTTGTGGAGGATGCAATTAACATATTCAACCCACAAATAACAATACAAGGAACTTAATAAACCAAACCTGAGATAAGAAAATAATGTGCTCTATCCCTTTTAGATTTTCAATTTCTGACAAAACACCCATCTGCAAAGAAGCACAAACAAAAATATATACATCAAAACTTTACTTCAGAAATTAAAATTGTTTACAAAAAAGTCTCTTTATTCACATTCATTGTTACACGGTCTTGGGATCAAGGAAAAGATTAACCACTAAAAATCTTGATCTTGATAAGTGCATATAAACTAATATATTATACAGACTAAGATAATCCAAGAAAATCTAATAAAATAACATTATATTTGAGCTTTCAGTTTCCTCCTGTATTGTTGTGCCAAACATTACATAAAAATACATCAAGGAAATTTAAATTGATCCATAACTAGTGAAAGCATATTTAGCAATCACCAAGCATTTAGAAAAAAATTATTTTTTGGAGAAATGCATCAGAATACTCTTGTTGAAAAGATAATATAATGTTGAATTATATGAAGTTATGCCTATTTTGTATTATTTCCTTATCAAAGCACTATAGCATGGGTAGTCCAACAAGTTACTTGCACACAACAACATGCAAGACAATTATTCTTTGTTTGCAATCATACTTTGAACTCCTACCCCACAATTTATGTTTTATTTACTTTGTGGATCCCTTCCACCTAATGTTATCTTGGAGTATTGTGTTATCTAGAGGTACGGATTTCTCCTTGTCTTTCTTCTTTTTTTTTAAAGGGGTATCTCTGTCTATCTTCTAACCTTTATCATAATTCCTTGAGCTTCAGTTTTTATCACTAACTTCTCATGTTCATTTCTTCTTCCAATATCTCTCCCTATGTATCAAGCCCTTCCTCATTTTTTGTTCCCGCACTTCTTTTTTCAATTCTTCTACACACCTACTCATTCTTTTCTATTACTTACCTCCCTCGATTTTTGTCCTTTTTAGTAAACATGTGAATTTTGATCTACAAGCTCTCTCGTTACTCTATACCTTTTTCTTTATCACCAATTTCATCCATGTTTAACCTTTATTTTTACCCTCCAACTCTTCCAAATTTCTTTCCTCACAATTAACCTACCCATTCCTTGGTTCCTCTTACCTTAACTCCTTTGCTTTTTTTATCCTTTCAACTTCTATTCTTCACCTTGCTATTCAAACTTCCTCCTCCCTCCATTTATTTCTTTCAATTATTTTGTTCTTCATCCTCCTATTCTCTCTTATTCAATCTCCACTTAACATCCCTTACAATATGGAGAATTTTCACCTTATTTTCTTTCAATTTTCATCAATTTTTTATACTTAAATCTATTTTAACCTTTTTTAATAGACATTCCCTCTATTAATTAACACCACTACATACCTTTTTACTTTGCTCCATTTCAAACTTGTCCTTTTGGTATGTCTACCTATGAACCTGCTCTCATCACTTCACTTTTTTTCTACATAATTTTATTTTATATCTTTCACATGTACCTTTCTTATTTTATTATCTCGTATTTGCATTTATTTATTATTTATTTAAATTTATTTAGCATTTACACAGAAATTGATAGCTTTTTCCTCCTATTGATGTACCTTCTAGCACTCTATTGATATTTTCCATTTTCAACTTCCCTCCACATCTCTTGAGATAACTTACCTTATTGGTATCTTGAGCACCATAAGGAGACTAGAATCTACAATCTTCACATTCATTTTCCCAAAGTCATCCTTGTGATGGATCACGAAGGGTGATCCAAAATTTTGATGTGACAAAAATTGTTGCTACACCATTTTATCCAAAATCTTTTCAAAGGCAATAGTAATGGACTTCGAAAACCTGATGTTTCAAATTCATAGACGTCTTGGACAAGCATGAAGCAATGTAGAGGTGTGAAGTTCAATTGTGCAATTTACCTTTTATAAATCACAAACAGGAAAATCACATTTACTTCTGCGTTAAAAAGAGATTCCCTTCTCTTTTGGGTAGGAACAAATATTGTTATCTCAGACCAACTTCTTGAAGCTCAGAGCAAACACGAAGAATGATAAATCCATTTTCAAGAGCTCATCCAATGCTGTTCATCTCCAATGATGTGTTGAAGGTCATCAAACCATTTTCAAGATAACAAGATGCTATAGAACTCTACAAAAACTTGAACTTCCTATTAAAAAGCAATGAAAAAAACTTCGACAGGATTTGTCTACTTCATAGTTGGAAAACTCGTGTGCTTGTCATGACTTGGTGCGACTTGCAAGTCCAAAATGAAAACATACCAATCCACCTAGATTCATGCACCAAGTCTCTACTATGTATTCACCGTGACAGCAATTTTTTGCAAAAGACAAGCCTGATTTTCAAAGTCAGATGCATGTTTCCCAGTCAGACTCGACTAAAGCAAAAATAGAAAGCTACATGCCCAAACTGTTAATAGATTCTTTTTTTTCTTTTTCTGTTTTGGTCTTCCAACAGTGCAAATCATGTTGAGAGAATTGATTAGAAAGCATAATCAAGCTTGGAGTGCATTTGACAAAGGTATGTACCTTCTTTTTTCTTTGTCTTTTCCAAATTTCAAACATCAAATGCTGAAAACCTAGATATTATGCTGTCTAGGTTTTTTTCCTCATTTCTCAACCGTCCCTGCTCGTGTTGCACACTGCTTATACATTTATATGTTTTCCATTTCATTTTTTTTAATTTCATCAATTCAAAACCCTACTGATTTTTTATTTTTTTCTATGTACAAATAGCAATGGCAAGTTTAACACAATGCAGCAGTGTAGATAGTTATTGTTAATCAGAGAATGTAGTTATGACTTTTTGGTTGATTATAGTAGTTTTTGATAGTTGCAAACAGTTGGTGATTCCTAGCAAACATCGGCAAGTTTAAATACTTCTCTTACAGTCGGGACAAGGGACTGCATTGTGCAAAAAGTTCTTGATCCCAACTTTGTATGAAGAGCATTGATAAATAAGAAACAATTGTTATACTTCCTCAATTAATATGCTGTACAGTATGTTGTCATATAATTCAATCCTACATGTATAATTCTGTTTACTTCACTTTTTTACTACACGTCTGTAGAAGTAAAAAAAATAGAAAAGACCCCACGCAGAAGATAGCACAATAGATGAGATCAACAGCAAGATGACTGCTAGTTTTAGCATGCATCTTATGATAGGAGAAATCAATAGATTAAAATACCACCTTGCTCAGATAGTTGGACATGATGTGAAGGCATGTCCTACTGTGCCCAATGAAGTGACAAGAGAAATGGATGCCCTAATTACTAGTTTTGATATGAAAAAAAGGGAAAGGAAGAGTACTAGGGAAGTAGTGGCAGCGATGATGAGTTCCAACCCCAGTTCATCTACAGATTCTGTTTTGGCCCATGCATTCAGCATCAACTTTTCTCCACAGCTAAGATTCATCAGTTCTTAGTCTTACCATCTTCCTTCACCAAATTTCTTTATTTCTCACAATGTTCTAAGGAAAAAAAATCATTTCAAAGTACCACCTGGAAAAAAGAAAAACATCATGATGCTAGGGCTAGGATGGCACTAGCAAACTTTTTGGTACTATACAATAGACCTTTCTATGTGGTGAACAACCCATATTAGAAAGGGATGGTATATGCATTTACAATTGTCTTAAACGGTTGAGTGCCATGTTGCTAGAGGAAGCTATGAAAAATGCATGGCTTGATGATCAAAGGAAAGTATGGTGGAGAAAGGGCATCAGAATAGATGGCAGAAACAAGACTCTCCTTAACTTTTTGGTGGTTTTGGGTGGCTTGTTGGTGTTCTTGAAGTCCATTGATGCCTCACATTCAGTCAAAAATGCTAAGACTTTGTGCATATATTGGAGGGGGTTCTCCAAGAGGTTGGAGTGGAGAATGCTATCCAAATAGTCACTAACAACATAGAAACATATGTGACATCTTGGATGTAATGTCCCTTTTTTGGGACATTAGAAAATTACAAGCCAGCTTCATAAAAATATTAAAAGTGACTTGTTTGGGAGCTGAATGCAAAATTATTAAAAGTCATTTTAATATTAAAAAGGGAAAAAGGTGACAAAAGAGGAAGAAGACGAAAGACAAAAAGGGGGGAGTTGAAGAGTCACTTCTTTGGGCATTAAAAGAAGAAAGCTTGATTCATTTCGGCATGCTTGGATATGTTTTGATTTCTTATTTCTCTTGGA
The DNA here is from genome assembly GCA_027943335.1 of Chamaecyparis obtusa. Taxonomy (NCBI): domain Eukaryota; kingdom Viridiplantae; phylum Streptophyta; class Pinopsida; order Cupressales; family Cupressaceae; genus Chamaecyparis; species Chamaecyparis obtusa. The sequence goes on from BSBK01010074.1 coordinate 528,361, forward strand.
GAAAATTGGGAAGCTTCTAGCTTTCCTTTCTGAAACCTAAGGACAAAAACCTTCAGGCTTTCTCAGTGGATTGGACAGAAACCCAATTCATCTTTGAGGTGGATTCGCGACGGAATTCACATTGTGTTTCAGGTTCTTTCCTAGTATCCAATCTCACTATTACTTCTGTATTTAAGATTGGATTATGCTATTGTACTGCTGAAGATTGAATGCAATAATATTTCTGAGACTATTTTATCTGGGAGTTTTCTGGTATTTTTGCTAATTAATTTGAAAGCTATTGCATGTATTTATCTGTTTAAATTTCTGAAAATTATGTGAGAGAATTTGGGGAAAAATATCCGGTTGGGGATATTCCATTGTTTGCTTGAATTGTGTGTCCAAGGGTGTGTATGCCCTTTCCTCACACCATAAGGCCACCTTGGGAATCAAAAGCATCCCTTGTGCATATTTGTGCTCACATCTCACATTATCAGTTATAAAGTGGATGAGCTTGTTTGTTGTGTCTGCACAATAGAAGGTTGTGTATGCTCTTCACTAGCACTATATTATTGTTTTGGACTTTATAGCAGAGATAAGTTCATTAGAGTTCCATACTCATACTTTTTCAATGATGACCATCAAGGGACACTCAAGTCTTTGGAAGTGGTTTAGGCATGGTCTTCATCTATTGTGGTCATCATAATCACATTGTATTCTCTTTGCATGATTGCTATGAAAGCTAGTTTTGTCTTATATTTTAATGTCATCTTCAAGTATTGAGGTGAGTCAATCTGTAACATAGGATAGGCAGTTGTCCTTGAGTTCAGTTTTTGGATTAATTGGATCCCACTTATGATCTTTTCATAAAATTTGAGCCCTCTTTTTTCTAGTAAATTCACTAATTAGCTTAAATGTAAACAAAGTTACGCGTGTTATGAAGGGGTGATGGACTTTGTGGGGAATTTATTTTTGTCAATTAAGCTGTTAGCAAATACACATCATATTCTATGCCCACGCACATGCATGTAAAAAATGTAAGGCATATTGGGAATAAGAACTAGAAACAAACTCGGAACATATTAAAAACATGTTATTAGATAATTCTCACTACCATTAAATACTAGTGCACCTAATGGAAAATAACTTGTACAATAATTACTAAATATATATAAACAATGAAATCATTGCTACTTCACCCAATGTATATCCGAGGACATGAATGTTACAAAAGAAAGTTTCCTTCATATTTCAAATTTGAACAAATATTTAGAAAGATAAAAGTTAATTTCTATACTCCAAAATTTTCACAGGTGCTTCATCTACCTTATTAATGCATATGATGGCACGAACCCCCTTTAAAGCCCTCTTGACACTCACTTTATCTGTTATATCTCCATCTATAGGCTTGCCACATAAGTTATGTCACAAGTCAATTACAAAGAGAATAGAAATAACAAATCTTGTAATATTAAAGGACAAATAAAGGAAGCCAGTGCATAATACTTAGCTGAAAGTGAGCAAATGAGAATGAGGAAGCATTCCAACAAAAGAAATAATTTTCGCAACATGAGGTAGTAAGTAGTACCTCAATATAAGAACTGAAGGAACTAACGGCAGTTTTTGAATCCTTAACAAGTGCCTTGATTCGAGCCCGCTTAATGATTAGTGATAGAATCACCAACTGCATCATAAGCCACAAAATATGCAGTATGATTTCTTTGGTCACTAAACAACCAGTATAATATAATGTGAAACAAGTTGATATAACACAACTATTCCTAAACATGATTGAATGCATATATGTGAGACTGCTAATTACATTGCAGACTATTCTAGAACACGTCCAAACCTTGGCTTTCCAATTAATAGGATATATAAACATCAAAGATTCTTTAATCTAAGACCATTTTATCTTTTTCTACCTGGCCAATGTCACTGTCACCATCTGTAACTAGTACGGCATCTCGTATTTCAGGAATGTCATCCTCCTTAGGTTCTGTTCAGCATAAAAATGTTTCCTTTACCAACAACATTGTACACTTTTTTGGTAAGATTGAATAGAAAAAATTAAAACATACATTGAAAATTTTACCTCCACTATTATAGTCCTTGTTTTTAACATTTCTATCACTTGGAAGCTGATCAGGTGCACCATACCATTTCCTTAGCTTAGGCCCTCCTAAAACCAAAAGATAATTCATGAAAATTCAATAAAGTTAAATGAAGAAACAAGAAATTTCTGCACAATCATAATACTACAAGATACAAATAGAAGAAACGCTAAAGTCAGTCCTAAAATTCAAAACAAAACAAATCAGCCAGTTTATCATAAAAGAAAGTGGTAACAATGAATTCAAAACAGATCAATTGAAATCAACTATGCTCACTCAACTAGTACAGGATAGGAATGTACATTATATTAACTAAAATTTCAAAACATACTATTTCATCATGGTTTTCATATGGATTATGCATCAATGGAATGTGTCTTTTTTCAAATTTCAGCTTCTTTTCACTTACTTCAAACCTATTTTTTTATTTTTAAGATACTTGTATTTGAAATAGCCATTTTTCCACCCCCAAACGCCCAAAACTCAAAGAAACATTGGTGTGGACTCAACAAGACCAATGCACCATGAATCGGACTCAAGCTCAACACCAAAACTTGAAATTGAACACTTATAAAATCTAGGAAATTTCATAAAAATGAAACTGATTTTTTTCATTCCACAAGAATGTTATTAGAATAATATCTCCATAATATCTTGTTTATTACTATTTTAATGGTCAATATTGTAAATCTTGTAAATATTAGAATGTTTCTAATATTGTAGATATTCTTTCATTATTAGAATGTTTGAGTCCCATAGTCACCGATAGATTGCGTCCCCCCTCCCCCCCCCCCAGAGCCGAGAGACAACGTCTCCCCCCTTGTACACGTCTTTGAGACCTTGCGTGTACCCAGAGACTTCAAATTTGGATGGAGACTTCATGTCAAAGTCTCCTGACGTCTCTAAGTCTCCCACCATGAATTTTGACATCTCCCACGCCTCCAAAGGAAAAAGCATATTAAAAAGTAATAAAAACAAAAATATTTTATTTTTTATTTGTTTGTAGTGTGAGTTTTGAACTATTTGACTCCGTATGACACAATAAAAATGAGTAAATGACATTACTAATTAGTATTAGTATTACTATTAGTAATTTGAATTTCAAATTCAATATTTTGATTCAATGGTTTTAATGTTCATACTAAAACTTTCCATTGTTCTTGTTTTCAAAGCTCTATGATATAATGTCTTGGAAATTATTAAATTACATTAAAAAAAAATTGTCGTCTCCAAGTATCGCCATCTCCTATTTTTGAAAAATAGTCATACAATTACCGATATGGTGATACCAATCTTCAAGACCTCCAAGTCTCCCAATCTCTCAGTGACTTAATGTTTCTAATAACTACGATTGTTTCGTAATAGAAACATCGTCTTTGAAAACTATAAAAGGGCGTCTTGCTCATTCATTAATTCATTCAATATTTTACCAAATTACCTATGTAATATGGTATCAGAGCTAAGTTAATTATTTTTTTCAAAAAATTAATAATTTCTCTTAGAAATTATCAGCTTTCTAAATTTTTTGAAAGTGTGTCTTGGCTTCTAAGGAATTGTGGAACTTCGCCTAGGGTTTTTTGCAAACTTCGGTGGATTTTCCTAAATCTTCAAATGCATTTTCACATTTTTCCATCCTTGTGAATTCATGGTGTCAATTTTTTCCTCCTCTGGCTTGTTTTTTGGGGCACATGTGTATCTTTGACCATTTTCATGGTCATTTTGTTGCCTTGAGACCCCTCAATGCAAGTGCACTTGTATTTCAACGGCATCTTCTGTGCGTTTCTTGTCCAAATCACCACCATTTTTTGCAGTATTTTTTCCTCCTGTTACGGGTTCTAGCTTGCACGACCTGGTCTAAAGGTCATTTTTCTTGATTTCGCCAAGGCTTTCTATAGATTATGGTCTGTTTCTACACCACGCAATCTATCTCAAGTTCATGTTTCCACAACCTACAACCTGTATCTGCAACCGACACCATTTTTTGGCGTTTTCTCTACTGAAATTTGCGTTCCAACTAACAGGATTAGGCTGCTTGCAGATGCCATTAGAGCTTTAGTTGTTTCCTAAACCACCTGCGATTTGGGTCTACTCATTTTCTATCTTTTTTTGGTGTATTTATAGTTAGTTAACTAGGGTTTCTCCAAGAACCTTTGTATTTTAGTCGGTTTCGTACTTTGATTACAGATTCTTGATGGCTTTTTTAAAGGGAATTTTGGGTCTCTCCAAATTTTCTAGGTCTTTCACAAATTCTACCTTGGGATCTGTGCACAGAAATCTACAGTTTAGTCTCAAAATTTGTGCTTGTTTTTCTACATCAATCTTATTCACAATGTGATTTGCATGTGTTTAACGTATTCTACCTCAATATTTGTACCACCATTTGGTCAACCACCTTTGACCTCAATCTTCTACAATGGCATCTCTGATGAATATTTTGCTTGAGGGCAGTCAAAAATTCACCAGCAAGAACTACAATACTTTGAAGCAGCGTATGATGACGATTTTATAATACATGTCTCAACAAAATTGTTTTGGGCAAAACTAGTTGTCCCAAGGAAGAAGGAAAAGAGCAGGATAAATTTGATGAGCAAAAAAATTGAGAAGTTGTTATGCTCATCAAACTTTCGGTCACTAATGATCAGCTACCACAGGTTCCTTCCAACAAAACAGCTGCTAAAATTTGGATGCATCTCAAAGGTTTGCATGAAACCTCTGATAAGAGTCGTGCGTTCTTCTTGAAGAACATGCTTTTCACAATCATGATGGATGAATAGGTGTCCCTGCAAGATCATCTCAATAAAATCAAGGACATTCGCAATTAGTTAGAAGCCATTAGACGCAAAATTGAAGAAGACATGGTGATGATCACCTTGAAGAGTCTACTGTCTTCCTATGACCACTTTGTTGAAACTCTCAACATTGCTTCCACTCATTCTAATGTTTTTTTTTACAATCTCTGTAGAATGCTTCTACAACAAGATCGTTGGAAACAACAATTCGGCAATGGTACCAGCTCATCTTCAAACACACAAGCTTTCTCTACTAGCTCTGTTTATAAGGACATAGGCAACTATCAATTCTCTCAGTCTTCTCAGCAGAATCTCTCTGCTCAGTCATTAGAAGGCCTAAAGAAGAAAAATATTCAGTGCAACTACTGCCATAAGTGGTCATATGAAGTTGGAGTGTTGTAAACGCTTAGTTGCTTAGGCCAAGCAATTGGGTTCACAGCCTAAAGCACATATTGCAGAGTATATTGAGCAAGGTGAGTCTACCTTTTACACCTTCATGTCTAAAAGCCCTGCAGATCATGTAAAATCTTCTGCCTAGTATATTGATTCAGGCGCCTCCCGCCACTTCACTCGTCGTCGAGATTGGTTCATAGATTTTCAAGGATTCTCAAATTCAGTCATTTTTGGAGAGCACCATTGTTAGAAAAGGCAATATACAGATTCAGTTTGGAGGAAGGAAATTGCTTTTCCTTGATGTGTACTATGTTCTAAGAATGGAACTCAACCTTCTCTCAGTCAATCAAATTCTGAGACATTCCCCTCAACTAGACATGACCTTCAACTCACATCAGTGCAGTATCATTGATCAGGAGACTCAGTCTACTGTTACCATCGATGTTGAGGATCATGGTCTTTTCAAACTTGTTGACTCTGGTGATTCTTAGGAGCTTGCTATGGCAGCCCAACACTCCTCTATTAGTACACTCTGGCATCAACGGTATGGGCACTTAAATGTGCACTATCTTTCTCAACTTGTTTTGGAAGATCTTGTAATTGGCCTTTTGGAGATTCAGACCCAAAACCTTGGAGTTTGTGGAGCATGTCAGGCTAGGAAGCAGCATTGCACTCCTTTTTCAAATGGCAATTCCTAGAGAGCTTCTAAGGTATTAAAACCAGTCCATGTTAATCTATGTGGACCTATGGCTACTTCAGTTACTAGGTCCAGGTATTTTTACTTTTTGTTGATGATTTCAGTTGTGTAAAATGTGGGCATATTTCCTTTGTCAAAAATCAGTGGTGTTTGTTTTGTTTCAAAAGTCCAAAGCATTTGTAGAAAAAGAGTTTGGTCAACATATTGTTACTCTTAGAATTGACAATGGGGGAGAATTATGTTCCTCTGCCTTCTCCCATTTCTATGAACATGGCATAAATCGACAATTAACAACACCTTACACCCCTTAGCAAAACGGTGTCGTTAAGCGTAGAAACTACACGATCACCAAAATGGCCCGATCTATGCTTGAACACGAGTGTTCCAAAGCAATTTTGGGCTGAAGCAATCCACACTGCAGTCTATTTTCTCAACCACTCTCCTACAGTGGTTGTCAAGAAGTAGACTCTAGAAGAGGCCTAGTCAAGCCGTAAGCCCAAAATTAGTCATCTCCAAGTTTTTGGTTCCACTACTTTTGTCTGGATCCCTGATGCTAAACGCACCAAGTTAGACGCCAAGAGCCAGAAACTCATGCTAACCAGCTACAATGATAATCACAAAGCCTACCGACTGGTTGACATTGAGACTAATCGTCTCATCTTTAGTCGTGATGTGGTCTTGATGAGGAACAAGGGCCATTTCAACTCTCTCCTCCAGTTATAGATTCTAAGGATCAGTCTCTCAAAGCTCAAGACTTGGGTGTCCGTCTTCCATTAGGTCCACCTGATGGGAGGGCTCCAACTATTCCTGTTCCTGCCTCTCCACCAATTCCTTCTCCTACGGGATCACCTAGACATGCAGTTACACCACCTAATTTTCCTCAGGATTCTTCTGATCTTCTGTTTGATAATAATGATCCTATTGTACCTCCTACTTCTGATGTTGGTACTTCTACTCTAATGGTGGGCTAAGACAATTGGTGATCTTTATAATGATGAGCTCATTGAGGGTAGAACTGCTTGGAAGAAGAGAAAACCTTTTGATTCTATAAATTGTGCTCTCATGGCCAACATTCACAGTGTGTATGAGCCTCAAACATACACAGAGGAAAAAGGGATACCTGAGTGGGAAGAACCTATGAAGACTAAACATCATAGTCTATTGAAAAATAACACAGGTTATGTCAAATCTTCCTTCAAGAAAGAAACCCATTGGATGCAAATGGGTCTACAAAGTCAAATACAAGGTTGATGGTACTTTAGATAAGTACAAGGCTCGTCTTGTTGCCAAAGGTTTCTCTCAACGTGAAGGAATTGATTATGAAGAGACCTTTTCTCTGACAACAAGGATGAGCACCATCAGATTAGTCCTAGCCATGGCAGCTCAATGTGGTTGGAAGGTCCATCAAATGGACGTTAAAATGCCTTCTTGAATGGTGAGTTACAAGAAGAAGTTTGCATGACACAACCTCCTAGATTCAAAGTTATTGGTAAAGAACACCAGGTACTTAAATTGGTGAAAGCACTCTAAGGCCTCAAAAGGCTCCTCGAGCATGGTTCATAAAAGTTGATAAGTACCTCACAAATCAGGGTTTCCAAAGGAGTCCTTCTGACTTGAATTTGTATGTCAAGACTAGTGGCAGTGACATCATCCTTCTAGTTATTTATGTTGATGATATGATCATCACTGGCAATTCGACATCTTTCATTCAAGAAATCAAACAGAATTTATGCCAATCTTTTCACATGACTAACCTTGGGCTTCTACACTACTGCTTAGGTGTCAAAGTTTGGTAGCAGTCACATGGCATCTTCATTTCTCAATCTAAGTATGCAAGGACTGTGCTTGACAAACTCAAAATGCAGAACTATAAACCTGCATCTACACCTGTGGGGTCTGTTATAAAGTTCTTAGCCAAATCTAGTTCTCTTGTTGAGAATGAATCTACATTTAGGCAACTAGTGAGCAATTTGATCTATCTCACCGCCACTAGACCTGATCTCAGCTTTGCAGTAAGTTACATATCTTGCTTCATGACAACTCCTACTTTAGATCATTGGGTTGTAGCAAAGCACATCCTATGCTATGTCAAGGGCACTCCACACTTTGGTATCCTCTATGGACGAACCAATGATCCCTGACTCATCGGTTACACAAACTCAGATTGGGGAGGCTCTATTGATGACAAAAATTCTACTTTTGGTTATGTCTTCAGTTTGTGCACAGGTGCTATCACTTGGACCAGCAAGAAGCAGCAGGTCGTATCTCTTTCCTCAACAGAAGCTAAATATTTGGGCACAGTCAAAGTAGGTTGTGAGGTTGTTTGGCTTCAAAGGATGCTTTCCGACATCCATATGTTTCAGGAAGGCCCTTCACCCCTCTTCTGCGACAATCAAAGGGATCCTCAAACTTGCCAAAAATACAGTCTTCCATGAGCAAGCCAAGCATATTGACATTCATTGTCACTTCATTTGTCAACTATTCGTTCGTCAACTAGTTGAAGATGGATCCATAGATTTGTCGTATGTTCCTACAGTGGACTAGACTACCGATATTCTCACCGTCCCTACTTCCAGAGAAGTTTGTTACATTCAGGGGGCTTCTTGGTGTCATAGACAGAATGACCATTAAGTGAGGGTATTAGAATAATATCTCCATAATATCATGTTTATTATTATTTTAATGGTCAATATTGTAAATATTAGAATGTTTCTAATATTGTAAATATTCTTTCATTATTAGAATGTTTCTAATAACTACAATTGTTTCGTAATAGAAACATCGTCTTTGTAAATTCTTAATGAGTGTCTTGCTGAAATATCCTTTCGAATGCTTTCAAGGTACAAGCATGTAAAAACAAAAACCTATCGCAAATGTTATTGTGCATTCATAACAACGATAGAATTTATAAATTTATTCAATCGCTCCTTATTGAAGACTTCTCATTTATTCTAAGTTTCAACTTGTAAACAAGAACCAAATATTAAATCTATTAGATTTTCACAATCCATACAAATGCTATATCAATTTCTGGATTCGATCGTGTAGAATTTTATGTCATCAACGTTTCGGATCATACTACATGATCCATCCTAATGATGGATCATGAAGTATGATCTGAAACGTTGATGACAAAAAATTCTACACAATCGAATTCGATGGATCATGAAGTATGAGCCAAAACGTTGATGACATAAAATTCTACACAATCGAATCCAGAAACTAATATAGCAAGAACCAAATATTACTGACAGATGAGGTGTTGATAGAGAAATACATGAATAGACAACCCCAATTTATTTCTCCTTACAATGAGTATGCTTCAGAAATCTGATTGTGATTCACAGCACAGTAAGCTAGCAAATGATTAGCGGTTGAGGTAATCTTCGTCACTTACAATTAATAATCCATCCTACACCTATGATCATTTCATGCAAGAATTGCTGCCCAAATCTGTTCTACGTTTTCTTCTCAAACACTAACTTTCAAAACCACGTGAATGTCTCAGCATCAGCGGCTCATATTTCTCCATAGATGAAGCTTAGGTGGGCGTCCAAGTTCACCAATTTCCAGGGGTTTTGTCCTGGAAGTCTGTATTCTTGTTGCAGAAGAAGAAACTAAGAAAACATAGACAATAGAATAGAAAATAACCCTCAACAATGCCTTATGAAGACTTCACAATCCAAAAAGGATCGAACAATTGCAAAAGCCTAGATTTTAGGCAATTTTTCCAGAAGATGAGCACACCACATTAGTTGGAATTTTATGATGCCTTAAACTCGTTAATTCACCCATCAATAAGGGAAAATCCAAAAGCCCCACTCAAGACAACTAAAAAGTAGGAGTCGTTTAAGTGACTTAAGTGAAACTAGCCCCACACACTCATCTCCTTTTATTTCATAAAATTTACTAAGTCTAGGAGACACACAACTAAAATAGACTTAGCAAAGAGATTATTGCAATTTGACTCTTCAATTGAGGGGGGACATTTCCCGAGATTGTTGGTTCACAAGCAATTGTAAATTAGGATGTTGTAGTATCTCCTCACCTTCCCATGAAGCATCATCAATAGGCAGTCCCTTCCACTTTATGTGATACTCACGAACAATCTTATTCCTTAGCTTCTTTTCCCTACAATCTACAATACCTTCAGGCTCTAGAATCAATTTTCCCTCTTCATCAAATGGTAGCAACTCAGGAGAGGCGATTGTTTGTTGTCCTAATGCCTTCTTTAGGCAAGAGACATGGAAAATATTATGAATCCTACTTCCCGTCAGTAGTTCAAGTTCATATGCAACTTCTCCATTCTTCCTAAGTACCCTGTAGGGTCCATAAAACCTTGGTTTCAACTTTTTTGCTCCATTGCTCTCCAAAGAAGACTACTTGTAGGGCTGCAAGCATAGAAAAACCAAGTCTCCCACCTGAAAGGTCCTCTTGACTCTATGTCTGTCTGCATACATTTTTTGTTGATTTTGTGCCTATAAGATATTGTCTTTCAATGCTTTGAGAATATCTTGGTAACTCTATATGGTTTCCCTTGCCCGGGAAACCTTGCTATCATCAAAAGCTAAGTCTATAAATGACAACACTTCGTATCCGTACAATGCCTTAAACGAAGACATCCCAATAGTCATATGATAGGTAGCATTGTAACAATACTCACCTAAATGTAGCCATTTGACCCAAGCATGTTGCTGCTTTGAAACATAGTTTTTGAGGTAGCCTTCAACCCATTTGTTCACAATTTTAGTCTGCCCATCCGTCTAAGGATGGTAACTGGTACTAGGTGTCATCTTTGTCCCTGCCAATCAAAACAACTCCTACCAGAACATGCTGATAAACCTATTGTCCATGCCACTGACAATGGTCTTAGGAAGGCCATGTAATCTATACACTTCTCGGAAAAATAAATCAGCAACTTGTGAGGCTGAGTAATCTGTAGCAATGGCAAAGAAATGGGAATATTTAGTCAACCTGTCCACCACCACAAATATATAATCTTTCCCCTGTACTCGTGGAAGTCCCATGAGGAAATCCATTGATATACCTTCCCATTTCCGTTCTAGAATGGGTAGTGGTTGCAGAAGGCCTACAAGAAAGGTGTGTTCTGATTTGTTTTGCTGGCATATCAAACATTCACGAACATGTTGTAGTACATCGTCCTTAAGTCCCTTCCAAGAAAATATCTCCCTTAATTGCTTGTAGGTATTGAAGAAGCCTAGATGTCCAACAAGAGGCATGTCATGTAATGCCCTCATAATATTGTGCTTTAACTCAGACTTAGGCACTAGGTAGATTTTGTCTTTGTAATATATTACATCCTCTGTCACAAAATATCTCTCAGCCTATATTCATCCATCCACTAAATCACAAGTATAGGATTTCTTAGCATATTTGGACAACAATTGAGGTTTCCAATCAGCTGAAATCTCTATGAGTGAGCAAAGAGTAGGTCTCCTAGATAGTGCATCAGCAACCACATTCCTTTTCCCTTTGATATATTCTACATCAAATTCGTACCCTTGGATTTTGCTTACCAAGTTTTGTTGAGGTTCATTGAGATCCTTTTGTTCCAAGAAGTACTTCAAACTATTATGATCAGTTCTGATAGTAAATTTTGCACCCACCAAGTATTGTCTGAACTTGGCTAAAGCATGCATGATAGCCAACATCTCTTTGTCATAAGTGGGATACAATTTTTTTGGATCTCTGAGCTTCTTCCTCTTGACTGCAACGAGATGCCTATCCTGCATCAACACTGCTCCCCTGTCCGGAAGCATCACACTCTACAATAAAAGGCTTTGTGAAATCAAGAAGTGCTAATACTAGGCATGTGCTCATGACGTCCTTAAGCTTATCAAATGTAACTTGTGCTTCTGGAGACCATTGGAAAGCCCCTTTCTTAGTAAGATTGGTCAATGGAGAAGCTAACTAGGAAAAACCTCGCACAAACCTTCGGTAATAGCAGCATAAACCCAAGAAGCCTCTCAAATCAGATATGTTCTTGGGGGGCGGCCAATCCATGATTGCCTATATTTTCTCCTAATGGACTTTTATCCCTTCAGTTCCGATCACATGTCCTACGTAAAGAATCTCAGACATTCTGAATTCACACTTTGAGGCCTTTACAAACAAAGACTATTTCTCCATGATACTTAAAACAATATCTAAGTGTTGCAAATGTTCATGCCAAGTTATACTATAGATTAGTATATCATCAAAGAATACTAAGACAAACTTCCTCAACTGTTCACGAAAGGTATGATTTATGCAAGGTTGAAAAGTTGCTAGTGCGTTTGTTAGTCCAAAGGGCATAACAAGGAATTCAAAGTGTCCATAGTGACAATGGAATGTTGTTTTTTGAATGAGTTCTTCCCTCACACTTATCTAATGATAGCCAGACCGTAAGTCAATCTTAGAAAATATAACTGCACCATGCAGCTCATCCAGAAGTTCATCTATCCTGGGTATGGAATATCTATTCTTTATAGTCCTTTTATTCAATGCCCTGTAATCAATATACATCCGTAATGTGCCATCTTTCTTCTTGACCAGCACTACAGAAGAAGCAAAAGGGTTGGAACTTGGGCGTATGCATCCCATTTTCAGCAATTCTTTGATTGTTTTTTCAATTTCCTCTTTGAAATGACGAGGATGCCTATAAGGTGTTGTGATAACTAGTTTTGAACCCTCTTCTAACTCAATCACATGTTCAAATCCTCTATCAAGTGGGCACCCAGGAGGAATATCCCCAAACACTGCACCATGTTTATCTAACATTGATTGGATATCAATATGGTAAGAGGGTTCATTCTTTGTAGACTTATTGGAAACAATGCAATGGGCTGTCCGTTCTACACCATTACGTTTGAAGAAGGTTTCCATTCTTCTAGCTGAAACTCCCCTCAAGCCACCATCTTCCATAGCTTTTAGTATTGTTTTCTTACCCTTAACCATAAACTCCAGCTGCATTTGTTTGAAGTCCTGAACATACCTCTCTAATAACTCAAGCGACTGAAGTCCCAAAACGGCATCAAGATTGTTGAGACCAAGAACATAGAAATCACCTATCAATGTGTAATCCCCCATTTGAATTTTCAGTTGTCATATAACACAGTTACAACTCAAGGGAAAACCATCTGCAACAATAACATTAAATCTAGGAAACTCCTCCGCCTGGAGTCCATGTCTATTGACTAGACCCTCATCAATGAAATTATAAGTAGCACTGTTGTCCACTAAACATACCATTCGCTGCCCCTTAAGAACTCCTTTCAGCCGGAAAGGTCTACCTCAAGGAATTCCAAATGAAGTGGCAATGTGCGGATTCTCTCTAACAGTAGTGTCTTCCAGTTCTATCTATTGAGGCTAAATTTCCTTAGTGTCCTCTTCCTCAATGTTGCCCTCTAGCTCATCATAATCTTCCTCTTCTAAATGTACTTCAATCAAGAGTAGCTTGCCTTTTCCAAGGCAGCGATGTCTTGGTTCCCATGGTTCTTTACAGGAGAAGCACAATTCCTCCCTTCTAAGTTCATTTCGTGTCTCTTGATCAACTTTTGAAGGTACATTTCTCGGCTAATTGAAAATTGGCCCCTTTTTATCATATTTCCATGGGCTGAAATCTTCCTTCTGAAGCTAATAGGGACTGTAATTTCTAAATCCATTTCTAGTCCAATAGCATCATCTAAAGAACTGGGCCTATGAGCTTTAACCAATCCTTTTAGTCTGTCACTTAGACCTTCAACAAATAGCATTGTGACTCTTTTCTGAGGCATATCAAGAACCATCACCAAAAAATTTTGGAATTCATTGATGTGTGATTCCAATTGTCCTACTTATTTCAACTAGGCTAATTCCCTGTAGTAGACCTCTATGTCCTTTCAGTCAAAACGTGTAATCAGCCTATTGAAAAATCCTTCGTAAGACTAAACCATAGTATGATCTAAGGAAATGAGACCATGGTGCCACCAGTCGTATGCTACCCCTTCCAAATGCATGGTAGTGAATTGTATTGCCTTTTCCTCTTCCATGGGCTTGAGAGCCAAGAAAGTATCCAACTTATGAATCCATGATCTTGCTAATAATTCTCCATTTCCATCAAACGTTGGAATATTTATTAGCCGATAGGCTTTTCCTGCGAGGTTGCTTGCGTTCATACGCAAGGAAAACATGTTTCATGCCTGAAACCATTAATCCTCTGGTATTGATTTGCAATAGTGGAAAGTGGACATTCATAAACCATAGTCAAGGTTTGCAGTTATTATTTCCCACTGGTTCACGCTACGATCATAACATCTGATCAACGGGACATGCTTGTAGTGCACCCTGTTGAGAGTACATATTTCAATAAATGGATTGGGCTAACAGTGAATCCGGATGCACAATTCTGGTGCGACTTTTAAATCTACTTCTAAAGCATATGTTATTCATAGCACAATTCACTTGTGTGTTTTTCAAAGTTGAGATTGAAAAATAGGTATGTACAGGAAATGCCATTACTTTCGATGGGTATTTATGCTATGCCTGAAGAGTTTGGGTTTTCAATCTCTACTTTGGGTTTTCATTTAAACGCTCTGATTCTTTTTTTTTCTGGATATTCTAATTCTTTCTCTTAGATGTTGATATTAATTTTAAGTCCTATTATGTGGTAGCTTGAAATTTATTTAACCTTGTACACTTTCGTCCTTTTAGCATTTGATTCTCATTCCAAGATTTTCAGGTTTTGCTTTTAGTATCTCCATTCACATGGTTTCTAAACAAATCCAAATAGTTTCATCAAAAATATAGGGCTCTCAAATTCGTAATATTCTATCAGCTGAAAATTTTAAACCTTCTAAGTTTTTCCAGTATACTCTAGATAGGTCTATATCTCTTCTGCCATGTGCTTGGGAGATGAAATTATAGCTTTCATTTATCTGCTTCTGTTGGGAATATCTGCTATACCCAAAGAGCTTAGCTTTTCAGCCCTTGCTACTTTTCTTTGGTATTTGTAGTATTTAAAAGGATCCACTCTATGTGTTATGGCATCCCTAGTTCTCTATTCATGGTTTTTAATCTTGTACCCTTAGTTCCTATGCTTGAAATTACGGGTTATAATGGGTTTCATAATTCTTACTTTAAATTTCCAAGTTTGTTTCTGGTGCTTCTCTGTAAATATTAGTTCCTGCCTGGAACTATATCGGAGGCTTTGACATTTAGTATCGATTAAACTTTGCAACACCAACCAATAGAAATCATTTTTTTAAAGATTTTTTTTCCATTCACAATCTCTATCAGTGAAGTTGCATATTTTTTACCTCAAGTAATAATCAAAAGCTTTTTTGGCATTCTGTTTTTGGCCTTTGTTGATGGTTGCGGGATATGCAGGAAGGTTTGATATTAACAATGCAAGAGAGGCACGTCTGCCTAAGCATTGCAGGAGCTGGATACAGATGGGTAAGGATGCAACAAATTTTTAGAAAGTCTTTTTCCTCTGATCTCAAAAAGTTGATTTGTGGTGATTTTTAGTGGTGCTCAGGTTCCTTTTGGCTCAAGGCTGTCAATGTTTCTGCAGAGGTATGCAAGTCTGTAAATTCCTTGATTTTGTCTCAAAATTTGAGCTCAGTCTGAATAAATCCTTTTGCTAATATTTTTTAAGAATATTATATAGTGGATTTTTTTTGAAGCTGTAAAATTTTGTGACTTTTTAGAGAGAACAGATGCTCTACAGGTCTGCAGAGGTAATTTCTCTCTGCATACCTGCTTCTAACATAACTAGAGGCGGGTATTAAATCTGCAAATATTGTACTACAGTCTCACCTATCCATTCAAATCAACTGCAGACATAGATTGCTTTTATTTTGTATAAATAAACAATAAATGTGACTGCTTTCATTTTCCTTCTTTGAAGTTTAGAAATCGGAGCTGGTTTTGACTCTTGAGAGAAATTTGTCTTAGAGGCTATAACCAATAATTTCTTAGAGTAACATAGCATTTTGAAACTCAAGTAGCAATTGCTTAGGGATAAAGCGTCTTAAATTATTTTACATAACACAAGTCCCGGGCTATGAAAGCTCTATTTTTTGTGCAAGTAAGTCACTCTTTATAATTATACATATGAATTTGTTTTAGAAATGACAATCTTCTAAATCTGTAAATTTCTGTTGGAAGGATTCTTGGATTTGAACTTTTTTGTTTTGCAGGTGAAGCTGCATTGGTTGTTGGGCTTGTGGAGATCAGTTGGTGGAAGTATGCTTCCTCGTGAAAAAGATGCAAAGAGATGGTATTGAAAATTTCTCTGCATTACATTACTTTCCCAATATAGTTGAACACTAATATTCTTATAACACTAACGGGTTTCCACAATCCATACAACTCTTTATTATTTTTGCTTCTGAATTTGAACTTCCATGAGAATTATGATCAAGTTCTCTTCAAGATAGGTTGACTGATCTCATTCTTCCATTTGAACTTTTTCATATAGGACCTCCAGCATTGGTTCGATCTGTAGTTTGTCCACATTACATTACTTTTCCAATATAGTTGAACACTAATATTTTGTTTATCCATGTACAATTTCTATTAGGTGTTTTGATATCTGTCAAACTCTAGGTAGTCATAAACTTTGCAAATTCTACATGAGGTTTGTTGATGTTTGATGCCGATCATCCTATCGATCATTCAGTTGTGCCATTAGCCACCTATTTTTGTATGCCCTTCATTCCTTGCATTCCCTAGACAGTTTTAATTGAAGTTTGTTTTTTCTCAAGAACAGTTAAGAAGCTCTGTTTTTCCTTTTCCTCTACCAGGGAATAATTAATGATAAGGCATGTCGTCGTTGATGCATAATAAGTTCCTTTGTTATGCTATGAGCTATTCCTTTGAATGTTCTTTTTATTCAAGCTGAGCGTAGTTTTTACTCAACCTAGAATTAAAAACTGATGTGTATAAAACCGTTCAGTAATTAAAAATAGAGGATTCTTCCATTGTTTAAAACCATGAATGATCAATCTCTTTTTCACGTCTGATAAGAGGAACGTTCAGATTATTATCTCAACTACCTCCTTTGTACACACACACACACACATATATATATAGCATTAAAGAGAAGCATCCAAAATAGATTTAGGCAGATTCTTCATTGATACGAATGGATTCTCATTAACTATTTAAACATGTATGCTGTCACAACTGCAATTCACATGCTTTGTGGGTGATTTAAAATAAGTTATTTCATGTGTGTTTGTCTCTCATCTGTGGATGATATAGTTTCTATAAATTGCAATGAGGTTGTAGTTGCTACTCACTCTCTCAAGTAGAGACAAGTCCATCTCTGCAGAGCTGGTATGAAGCTGTGTATATGTGAAGTCGTAAAAACCGTATGAAGCTGAGTTAGTGAAGAATGTAATCATGTCTCTACGTTATTACAACAACTCGGAAAATTAGTGTAATGTTTCATGATGTTCAATACATTTTCTATTTTCATTTCTGCTTCCCGTATTCAAAAAATGGTATTAGAAAATTAGTGTAATGTTTCATGATGTTCAATACATTTTCTATTTTCATTTCTGCTTCCCGTATTCAACAATTAGTATTAGAGCCATGTCCACCATGCTCACTAGGAGTAGTAGGTCACTGTGAAGAATGCTGTTAGTATTACTGTGAAGAAAATATCATGGGTTTCTGATGAAGCCAAGTGAAAGGAGCTTAAATCAGCTGCGGTTGATGATGGAGATTTCAAAGTTAAGGTGAGGACAAAGTCAGAGTGTTAGCATAAAATGACAGAGGACACTGGTCTAGTAGATGAGTCTGTAGGTGCATAATTGCTTGTTTGACGCAATGAAGATAAAGAAGATACAAAAGTTTATTAAAGAAAAAATCCATCAAAGTGGCCATGAAGTTACAAGAAGTTGAGTGTTGTGTAGGTCTCACAACCATGTATAGATCATTGTTTTCTACACTAAAATCAGTCATTAACTGATGGCAAAGTCTGGAAACTTTGTGTTATTCTGCCAATTGGGTAAGTTGGCTAAAATCAAAAGAGAATGAGATTTTGAGCAGATTGTAGCCATATGTAGATTGTTGATTTTATTTTTTAAGTTGTTCGCTTGTTTTTTACTGTTGAGATTTCTTCTCGCTGTTTCAAAGTAGAAACGGAGAACAAAAGAAAAGTTGTTCATTGTAGAAGCGTAGCAATGCAGTCACACTGCAAGTCATAGCCCTGAAGAAAGGAGAAAGAAAACTGTCTAAAGAAGTTGCTGCAACAGTTGATGTATGATGCAGGGGCATCCACGTGGACAAGGAGAAACTTCAGTTTTGGAATTTCAGATTTTCTCCATGTAGATGTTGGTTTGTGGGTATTATGTCTTTTGACCGGATCACTAAGGACTCCCAAAATGGCTTCAAGGTGGGAAATTTAATACGTTTAGGCAATTAATGTTTATGGTGTGCGCCTATTTCAGATTGGGTGTAGCTCTGGTGGGGTTTAATTGTGTGGGGCTGCAAAACAGATAATAAAAAGGTATTAATGGAGGTTTGGGGCTGCCTTGACAAGTACATATTCTTAAGATCACTCCAAAGGCTATTTATAGATCTTCCTTCAATCCCATATTTTTATATACTCATCGCAATGTATGTTGGGATATTTTTCGTTTATAGAAATAAAATAGTACGATAATATTGTAACTCTAATTCATGCACAGTGGATGTTGCTATGTACAAGACTTTTTTCTATAATGAAACATGTTTGTATTATGTAAAGTTTTAATTATGCTTTCACATTGCACCTCCTTTCGGTGCAAGTGCTAGTTTTATTGAAGGCATCTTTGTACTGCATTGGTTGGAAGCCTTGTCTCGCTGGCCCTCTAGGCCTCCTGTCTTGCCCTTCCAGACAGTTCCTCACTTTGTCCTTACGCTAGTTCATGAACTGATTTAAATTCATCAGCGATCTTACATCAGCCGGAAGCTGCATATATTCATCTTGAGCCGCCATGATATCATCAGCGATGTGCATCTCTTCTACCTCAACTTCAGGAATCACTTCTCTTTCAACTAGACGAGGTAAAAAGGTGGGACGCAATGGTCAATCAGAACTTGTATATGTTGTTCTCACAAAGTTAGAGGCTGTTTTGTCTTGGTTTTCATGTCCAGTCTCACTTCAACTGTGTCGACTACTGGACCTTCCCAACCTCGAATGTCCAACTCTCATTTGTCCCATAGCTATGATCTTGCGATCCTGGAATTGTTGCGTCATTTGCTATTTTTGTTGAGCAAAAACTGTCAAAAAATCATTTAGTTGATTATTCAGTTCCCTTTGTGGGCTGCCATATCTTCTTTCACCCATTTCAGTTTCAGCTGGGTGACTTTCAGCGTCCTCTGGTTGCCCTGATTTGCTTCTTGTGTTATATCTGAGCAGTTCCAACCCTCTAGGATACATAGAACTACTTTATACCGGCATGCATTTGATTAGGAACGAAAAAACAACACAAATTCTAACATGCAATGGGCAATCCTTGACATACACGTAAAAAGCAAACCTGCAACTAAAATACCCACAAGCTGGCAGGGTGGCAGGGTTTGTAGCTCTGATACCACTGAAATATCCTTTTGAATGCTTTCAAAGTACAAGCATGTACAAACAAAAACTTATCGCAGATTTTATTGTGCATTCATAACAATAGAATTTATAAATTTATTCAATTGCTCCTTGAAGAAGACTTCTCATTTATTCTAAGTTCAACTTGTAAACAAGAACCAAATATTACTGACAGAAGAGGTGTTGATAGAGAAATACATGAATAGACGACCCCAGTTTATTTATCTCCTTACAATGAGTATGATTCAGAAATCTGATTATCATTCACAGCCCAGTAGGCTAGCAAATGATGAACGGTTGAGGTAATCTTCATCACTTAAAATTAATAATCCATCCTAAACCTGCAATCATTTCATGCAAGAACTGTTGCCCAAATCTGTCCTGCATTTGCTTCTCAAATACTAACTTTCAGAGCCATGTGACTGTCTCAGCGTCAGCGGCTCATATTTCTCCATAGATGAAGCTTGGGTGGACGTCCAAGTTCACCAATTTCCAGGGATTTCGTCCTGGAAGTCTATATTCTTATTGCAGAAGAAGAAAATAAGAAAACATAGACAATAGAATAGCAAATAACCCTCAGTGATGCCTTATGAAGACTTCACAATCCAAAAAGGATCGAACAGCTGCAAAAGCCTAGATTTTAGGCGATTTTTCCAGACGATGAGCACGCCACTTTAGTTGGAAAATTTTGTCACCTTAAACTCATTAATTCGCCCATCAATAAGGGAAAACCCAAAGGCCCCACTCAAAACAACTGAAAAGTAGGAGTCACTTAAGTGACTTAAGTGAAACTGGCTCCACACACTCCTCTCCTTTTATTTCATAAAATTTACTAAGTCTGGGAGACGCACAACTAAAACAGACTTAGCAAAGAGATTATTGCAGTTTGACTCTTCAATTGAGGGCGGACATTACACTTGCTCATTCATTAATTCATTCAATATTTTACCAAATTACCTGTGTAATAAATTTAACTCCAAAGATATTCAAATTTAAACAATTTTATGTTAATTTATTTGCTACTACTGACTGAGTTGGCTCTTTTAGATATAAGTCAGCTCATGTGCATAGGGTGTCTAAGAAAGTCTCCCTCAATAATGAGGGAAAGTGTAGTACAATTCAAAAGTATACTTATGTATTGTCCTCTTGTCTGGACTCTGAAAGCACTTTATTAAAAAGATTGGATACCTAAATATCTAACCCTTGGATCTTTCAAAATATAAATTGATGCACAGTCTCTCTCAGACTTGTGATTTTAGGGTAAGTCAAATGAAAATCAAACAAATCGTAGTCAATCCCAATAAGATAAGAGATGTGAACACATATACTATATACAACTGTAATTTGGAAGATACTCCTAGGCAAGTCACTACCAACTACAAAGACAAACAGAGTGTAAAGTGTTGTCAACTAGATTACACAAATTTTAATACATTGGGATAAAAATTTATAGAGTATGCCCCAAGCTTTGGGCTTAATCAAAAGTTAATTGATATGACCAATGTTTTGAAATATCGAGAATAGAAAAGCTATTAAACAAGTATAAATCAAACTCTTATCCAAGCCAAGTATCAAGCTTTAACACAGTTGTCATGGAACCAAAGCAAGTTAAATCAAGATTTACACATCTATGCCATAGGAAAGGTCCTTGATTGGACCCCAATGCCTCTGACTTTTGATGGGAATCCATCTAATTTCAACTCTCTGTCAACAATCCCATCAAATGAATTCTCATTCATGACTATGCCTACAGGCTACAAGTTTAACCCACTTGTAGCACTGACCCCTTTCACCCAGAACAGATTGATAATTGCCATTGAGCTGTCATCCTTACCATAAAAAGGTTCAATAGCCTTCAATCAAAAAGACCTAAATGTAAGGACTATCTCTCACCGTCACCATCTTCAACTCTCTGGAACTCGCAACAGAAATTGAAGAAAATACCAGCAAGAGAAACCCAGGAAAGGATCTAGATAGGAAGGGCATGAATAGAACGAACTAAAATGCTCAGTTTGTCTCTTCAGAATATTGGTCTTTATTGGAAGTCAAAAGGTTTAATTTACTTCCAAATCTACCAACTCCCCTGCTACCTTCTCCACAAGCCAAAATTTATTTCAAAACAAACCTGAAGCCCTCCGACTTTGAAAGGTGAAAAGGATAGGAATGCCACTGCTAATAATGGAAGCTGGATCATGCAGATAGAATCTATCAAAGGCCTAGTGTGATATAGAAATGACTTTTCCCTCAAAATCAAATTGAATTGACTAACCTTGTCAAGCTTTGCATTGATGCTCATTATTCATTAAAATAATAACTGTGTATTTATTTAGCAATTTATCTTGTGGAATTGTATGATATTTGGCAATTTAAACATCCCCAATGACGTAGATCTATTCATCTCTGATTTAGCCAGAAATCCACCTCTATTGGTGTTATTCAGTTAAATCTTTGCTAATACTCGTCTCTACTTTAACCAGTAGGAGCTTGTGCTAGTTCATTCTTTAAGAGTTTATCCTCCTTGACTTTGCTACAAGGCTTAACTATTGATAATTTAGTGCCTCGTCCAAGGCAAAATCATAGCTAAACATTTATATTTGATACAAAAGCCCCCTTGAAATCTGGTAGAATGTGCATATTTATAGATTTTGCTAGTATAGGGTTTAATTACATGTCAAAGAGCTTCCCTTATAATCTGAAGAATAATTCCACTATGCACACCATTCCATTTTGTTTTGCCTCAAAAGAAACAAATTAAAACACTAGCAAATTCAAAGACTTGGTATGCTTTCATAATGGCTTAACTGTTAACATTCCCTATCGACACAGTTTTTCAATGGCCCTGCCACTAGTAATCCATGCCCCTGTTTTAAGGCATTTCAATGACTCAAATTTGGTGAGATTTTCTTTGGACATCTCCACTCACTTTCTTTACCCAAGTAAAGCCAGCCAGCATACTACTCAAACTCCTTATTTAAGGTTTGCATGAATAATTTTAAAAAGAAAGGAGGTGGCACTATTCAAATTTAAAGCAAAAAGAAACAGTTTAAAAGCATGCAAACCTTAAAATCCAAGTGCCTGTATGCATGCAATTCATCATTGCAAACGCCAAACCAATAAAAGAAACAAGGCATTCTTTCTTCTATTTTTGCAGGCACATAAGCAGATTTCACTCATCTATGACAAGGTTTTAACATCTTTGAACAGAAAAGTCAGTGCTTATAGTCTTTTGAGACAGCAATACTTGGATTATGCATGATGGCGGGCTTTGATAAATTCCCCTGTTTCAAACATCAGTAGAACAAGAAAAATCAAAGGCGGTATTCATGACAATTTGACAGGGCTGTTCAACCTATCACAGTAGTGAAAAGATTATTCCACATTGCATATATTGATATTTTGGTATAGGTCTGTCTGTTCTTTGGGAGGCATAAAAGTCATACAATATACCTATCAAAATAAAATAACCGGATGAGCCCCTAGGGTTTTGTGGTCGTTATCCATGGTTTCTGATCAAACTTTCAATATATTTTTGCAGCCACAGGAGTCTTGATTTGAGATGTAGATACAAAGGGAAAATCTTAGGACTGAAAAATTCTTGTGTGATTTTTATGGCTTCACAAAACCTTGTTCCTTGGGTTTTGATCATACCTACATACAAAAGATACAACCATTTTTCTCAGCCCCGTTAAATCCTAAAACCATGGTTTTTCACTTTAGTTATCCAGCAAAAAACTTAAGGTATCAGTCCTATGTCACCAAGCTGGATTGCTGAGATTGGCAGTAGACTCATGGTGATCAAAGCTTCAGTGTTCTTTAAGAAAACACCAAGTTCAAGTGCAGAAATGCTGCAAACTCCCACACGGTCAGTCATGCAAATTGCTATTTTTCGCGGCAGCTATATTTCGTAGTGGCTATTTCTAGTGTTCTATTTCAGGTAGCCAATTAGAGACTATTTTAGGCTGTTTTAATTATTTTGTAGTTTATTACTTGTTTTAGAATAGATTTTCTAAGTTTTTTTTCCTGCAGCTTTGTAATGTCCTCTGTTGGGACCTTATTTAATTTATCCTAAATTTTTCAATTAGGGTTTGATTTGTAATGTCTCGTAATAGGAATACTCATTCATTTTATTAGATTTTCATTTAAGTTATCTATACAAATTATTATCATCCATTACTATTCCAGCTTAATGGCGGAAGGAGTAGATGTTATCCAAGTTGCATAGCTACCAACTTGTAATGGATTCCCTCAAAGTTTACAGATCCAAGCCCTTAGCCTTTCTTGGGACTTTGACCGCAAGGCGCTCAGGGTCGCTGATCCCTACTCTATTTTAATACAAAGATTCATTGCTTGGATTTATACAAACCCCTCCTTAGCAACATCCAGACTTCCCCTCTTAAGTCAAACAGTATATAAGATTAAATATGATATTAATATTAATATATATATATATATATATTTAAATATAACTATTTATATATTCAAATATAGTCATCACTTATTAATCATGGTTTCAGGCTGTAGCATGTGCCTGATATAGTATTGAATGAATTCCACAATATAATTTATATTACTGTGAGTACTGCTGATATGTATTCCTTTCTGAATACCAAATATAAATAAATAATTTTCCTTATATCCCCCCTAAAGAAAATGGGACCGATCTTCATCATATACCTTGCAAGATTGAAGGGATGCATCTTTTGAATATCTAAGAGAGATTACTTCCTAATCATATCTCTTACTAAGATAGTTTGTTAAGTAAATCGTATCTCTTCATGATAGCAATTGGTATTAGTTTGCTGTTTACTTGTTCTTATTGTTAATTTACCTTTTATAATCGCTGACGGTGTTATTATTATGCCTTCTCTAATCATCCGTTAGGCACTAGTCAAAGGATGCTGAGTTGTAAAGAGCAATGGTAATAAGTATGTTAAATGCGTGCTTCCACCTAGAAGAAACTGCCGCCCTTATCGATATTCCATGCACATTCGTTACCATGATTGATATCTGATTTTATCATTGCTAACTATCGGTTTTTCTAAAGATTTAATGCAGACAAAACGTATATATCATATGGCAATGTAATTTGCCGGTAGACTAAGATTTTCTTTCCGTATTTGTTCCCGTCTAGCCCGCGTTCTGTATTTCCTTGAAGTTCGGCCAATACGTTCTAGATTGATATTATATTACGTTATGATAATATTTATTTTGCTTATTACTTATCTATACAGAACTATTATTATTTCGATAATATTTTAATAATAAATTATTATAATGACAATCTTTGTTTGTCATTTAATCTATTAATTTATATTATAATAATATTTTATTCAACTATTATATTATTTATTTTATAAAATATTTTTTTATGATTTAATAAAATTATTTTTTATCAAACTTTAGGATGAGGACATCACAAGCTTGTGAATAGTTTTTTTTTTTAAACAGTTTGTTTTGGAAAATTTAATTATTGTTCTCAAATCTGTAAAATCTAATTATTGTTAACCTATAAATAAGTGCCTTAAGCACATGATTCTTTAATGATGATTGAAGTCAAGGTTATGCTACAGAGACTCTATCTTTCATGTGTTCTTCTGTAAGGTTTTCAATGTCCATAAGTGGGCTACAGTAAAGAATTTGCTAAGCTTTGTATTAACATTTATCTGCCATCTTAGCAAGTGACTTTGTGCGCTCCTGAGGGTCCAGTTTTCCTGAATCTTGCACTATGCTTTCACTAATAGTATAAGTTTGTTTAATTTTCTCTCATTTATGTAGGTCTCCAAGTCTATGTTTTCAACCTGCTAGTAAGCATTCAAGTTTAAGTTTGTTTTATTTAGTTGCAAGCTTTGTTTATCAAAAAATCTCATTTGTGAGATAGTTACCTTTCAGGTTTTGTGCTCAACCTCCGCAATCCAAAAATATATGGCAAGATTGCTTTTAAGTTATTTCCTTTAATGCAAAACCCCATTGAAGAATCTTGTATGGTGAGCATAAATGCTAATTCTTGTTCATAGCTGTTGGTTTAGGAGTAGTGTTTAGATCTTAGGGAGCTTCCCTTACTGATTTGAAGAGCGATTGTCTTCATGTCTTATTCTGTTTTGTGTTGTGTTGCAAGAGAAAAATTAAAATGATAACAATTTTTGGTGTCAACCAAGGGGAACATGTTACGAAAAGTTTTATCTCCTGAAAAATCAAATGATCATTTGAGCTCCAACTGATCTTGTTTAGCAACCTAACATGAATTGTATTGAGCAAGAGCAGGAAGATGTTTTGGGCAGTCTAAGGTGCTTTGCTGTTAATCAAAAGAAGAGCCCTACTCATTTGAAAGTAGTTGCTAACTTGCTACCATATTAGACAAAGAAAAAAGAAAAGATAATCTTGTGACACAGAGACCAAATTTGCCCCCTCTTGCTTGGAATTTAAGAAATCTGACATACAAAGTTAACACGAGATCGAGGAGGAAAATTGATCTTTCTAATCCTTTCTTTCTAGCTTTAAATCAACCATCTACAAGTAAGGATTCTTTACATCCATCCTTGAACTTACTGAACTTTTGTCATGTTAGGCTTCAAGCCTACTAAGAATAGTCACATCCTTTTTGTCCAACTATTGAATGAGAATAAAGATAGAAAAGCCAATGAGAGAATTTGTCACACAACTCAACGACCACGTTGGAAGAATTAATACTACTCTACGGCCATCTCCAAAAATCCTCTTGAACTATTTTATTAACACATTTCCGTCAAAGATTTCTTTCATGATCAAATCCATTAAAATTGATGAACTTGAAGAGACCTAAGAGTGACCAGTCAAGTTAAAAGATGACATGATTAGTACTAGTAAAATCAGAAGGACCAATTAGGCAATGATCCCACGTAATGCCAATCCACTTGTATAAGAGTGTTGACTAATGTGACAAACCTGAAGAAGTAATTCCACTAAAATGGTCCAGCTCCTAAACATTAAGGACACCTTCAAACAAGTAAAAGAAATAGCTTACTTTGACTACCTCCTCCACTTAAAAGGCTTGCCTCAGAGGCACTTCTTGATGAAAATTGGAATAACTTATGTTCCTTTCATGTGACCCAAGATCATGGTGCTATAAATTGCCTAGAGGTTCTTTACACGATGCAGCTTGTAAGTTTTTCCAAATTGAATCAGCAAAACAATTTGGGTAACCTCCAACATTTTAATTTGGGTAAATAAAATTAGAAGGTGTTATTTAGAGTTTCATAAATTCATAGCTTCCACATCAAGCAAATTTCGAAACCAATATGAGTGTACAGATTAGCAATAGGATTATGAGATTGGTCTCATCCTATCATATATAGATTTGAAGGAAGCCATCCTAAATTAATTCATACACTAAATTGGGAATTTAAAAATAAAGGGTGGGGGAAAGAATGAAACAGCATCTACCTTCCATGTAATCAAGCAAGCGTTCTCCGAATGAAGTTAGTCCAGATTTCTTATTAGATGAGCTGTTTACCGCCCATGATTTCCTGCGAGGGCTTTTCCAATGTTGCATTGCAGAGCAGCTGCGCGAGAGAGTTAAATGCATGCAGTACATAGATTGAGCCATTTGAAATGATTTGCAAAGCTCGTGGATGAGCTTGACTTGCTTATTGTTCTGCAACACAGATAAGCTCGCCCAAGCCACACAACAATAACTTTTTTATTGCAGACATATGGATAGTGAGTTTTACTTAATCCCGCTAATCCCTTCTTAATTTCTTTTGTTTGAAATTAATCCATCGCTTCAAAGGATTTTTATTTTCATACTAACGAGGTGCTAATTTAATAATATATTTTCAAAAATAATAATACATGCAAGGAGGAGCCGATAGTTTTAATTTTCAAGAAATTGAAATGTTTTGTATAATGCTAAAAGTAGATCATTAATGGTGTGTAGAAGGAATTCTTGAAATACTAATATAAATGAAAATTAAGCATCTTAAAATTTGTTTTTAGGGTGTGTAACAGGGTATTATTTCAAACAATCGTGTATACCAACAGTATGTAATCGATACCTCACTAAGTAATTTTGGAGAGGGAAGTGTATGGCAATAGTCATTTGTTCATTTAGCAATGCACTAAACAATCCATAATTCAGAAGTATTAAAGAATCGAATCTTTAGAAAATTTAGCACAAATAATATTTTGATATATCATAGCCTATATCATTTCCTAATTTTTATGTAATTAGGACAATAGGAGAGAAGGGTAGGTCTTTACATCTTTGTGCACAACATTCTAGTTCGAATCAGAGGATATGTTACAAATAAGAGGGAGGAATGATTGTCATGGGTCTTGACAAATGGATTTATTACAATGTTGCCAACAAATAATAACATTCATTCCTATGATAGATGGAACACAAAATAATAGTCATTCCTATGAAGGAAAGGCAATAATCTGTCATATAAACCTAAAAAAAGAGTTACCAAATAGTTGAAATGAAATTCTATGTATTTATTACAATGTGGTAAAAAATCTAGTACAAAGTTGACGAAGGATAAGGTTTTAAATTTAATTCAAAATTTTATGATCCAGTTATTCATAAAACTCAGAAAATCTCTCACGTCTGTAAATGTGTGTGATATCCACATTAGAATGTCATAATCTACGGAAAGAATGGGTATTATATACAGATTCAATTTTGAAACAATTGTATTGAAAGAAGAAGAAGATTGAGACTAATTCCCTTTAGAGCTCCCTAGTCGTTACAATTATCAATACCTTTCAGTAAAATTAAGATGATTTATTGTGATTTCTAGATTACATTCAAAAACAAAAACCTGAAATAATTTATTCAGCTCCAAGATCCATTTATTAAGATTGTTTATTCCTTTTAAGAGCTTCAACGCTCTCAAAATCATCAAGATTATTTATTATTTGGCATGTGAGAGCACCCAGGCGAGGGTTAAATCTAGTCTTGTTATTCCCCTTACGTTGGGATTACAAATTTGGAGAAAATCTTGAAATATTTCATACAAGTAAATAGTATTCTATTTTTATCATCTGGCTTTCATAGGAGTAGAAAGAAAAAACTTTTAAAACCTCAAAAAGTGAATGGAAGTCTAAAAATGCAAAGAATACTCATTTCTTTCCAGCTTTCATTAGATCCAAACTTGTCAGTCCACTTCATTTAGAGCACAAATCTAAAGAAAATATTGAAACTTTTACATAATAAAAAGTCATCCAAAACTGTAAATTTTATGCTATGGAAAGCAAAATTCTTCATTTCAGACATATTTAGCCTATGTAAATGGATTTTCATGCACTATACCTACATAGCCACAAGTTATCCTTTTCAAACAATTTAAAAGCTATTGATTCATGCATTTATTCAAATAATGCATTAAATGGATGGCATTTTCTTTGAAAATTATAGTGAGAAATAATATCTTATGCAATAATAAATTGAACAAAAATAGAGTTTCCAATTTGTGCAGACAATTCAAAGACTTTTCTGTAGGCTTTAAAGAATAGTGAATTGAAGGGGGAAAAAAGGCATGGAGAGAATAGAATTTGATTTGGCTCACAATCGATAAAAGCAATAGAAAACATGAGCCCAAACTAGATCCTAACATAATTAGAAAATTTTAGGAAAGAGATGCAAAAAAAATCATGCAAAATTTGGGCCCTAAATAAAAATTGTATATTCACACATACTATCCCTCTCAAAAAAAATATCAAGGCACTGGAAAAAAAAGAGACGAACCAAAGTTTCCTCCAATAGAGAGATGTTAAACTGATAAAAATTTTAATAGAACACCAAAATCATAAAAATACGCAACATCATAAATCAGTAAAATTTCCAACTCATTCCAAAAAAAATCGCTCTCACACAAAGTCTATAAGCTTAATAAATCATATATCATACCATAAATAATGATAAATAAATAATATATTTACACTTTAACAAAATTTCTTCATGCTTAATCTTGAATTAAATTTTTATTTTTAAAAACAAGTTTGAACATTTAAACACTAATTTGTATGTTGCTAAACTTCTAATAAATTTCATCAACACTTTGGAAGAACATAGATTTAGGGGTTTATTTATTTGTAATGTTATACCAAATAAATATTCACCCTTTACATAATTGAAAACCAAAGTGAATTAAACCTTACACCTTAATAAATTAAAATTTATATTTTAAATACAACCCTAAATATGATTCCATATCTAATCTTCATCTCAATTGAAAAATATTAATCAACTAAAATATAAATAGAAAAATTACATTTATATTATAATTTAGAAATTATTTTTAAATATTTTTATATAGAATACTTTAAGACATATTTCTATTTTAAATCCTTTAAATACTAAAATTTATTATTTATTTGTTCATTTATTTATTTTTATCTTGAATTAGTTGTTACTTGTTAGTAGTCATATTCTCTAATTATAAAATATTTTTTATTGTCTCGGGGGAAAAGTGAGATGAGAATAAGAAGTGTAACACACCTCACTTTTACATGGTCAACTATACCTCGGAAGGGCCACAAAGGAATATATCCTTTAAGCCAAGCCCCCAAGGTTTTGGATCCAAGTAGATTAGCACTACCAAAGTGATGTAGGAGCACCAATGCAAACAAAGTTTCAAAGATCCAAGAGCTAGGAAAGAAGATGCAAGTTTCTTTAAGCCTAGGGTTTGGAAATTAACTAAGAAAGAAGGAAAGATGCTAAATCTAATAAAATATGACAGATTTGAAAGGTAAATACACAAAGTAATAATTTAAATTGCAAACTCACCTTTAGAAGCAAAGTCTCCTTCAAACCTATATTTTTGAACTCAAAACTACTCAGAATAATGAACAAGACTAGATACGGACCTAAAACTGCGAGATGAACAAAACCTAGAAATCCTTCTGATCCAGGACTAGGCTGATTTTTTAGGTATATGTTGACATGGGGTCAGTCTAGACCCAGGACTAGGCCAAACTTCGGCCTAGACCTTCTTTGTTGAACTCGTTGTCTCTGGGTATGCACTATGTCATGTTCTGGAACTTCTGAAAAGCAGATCTAAAACTCCTAAAAACTCGATCCTGCAAGAAAAATGGTTTTGTTTAGTTTTTGAGGGGCTTTCCTCGTCAAGCCCCAATTGAGGAATCAACCTTAAATTTAAATATGAAAGTATGTATGTAAAAAGTAAAGCAAATGTATGAATTTAACTTACTTTTGTAGAAACCCATGAGGAGGATTCAAATATATACTCCACGAGGATGAAGAAGTGCTCCAATGTAATTGAATCTTGTAGAAGAGTATGATGTCTCAATAAAATTCAATAGATCCACCTCATCAAGTCAATAGATCATGGATTTATATGTGCTCATGTACTCAAATCGGGTTTGCAAGAATCAAGAATGAATAAGTCCTTCCTTGATTGCCAACTCCACTATCATTAAGGAAGGAAGCTAGATCTTGAAAGGTGTATGCAAAAACATGAAAGAAGAATGAGAAGGCCTCAAATGAACTCCTTAAAATCTCCTTGAAATCTCCTAGAATGCAAGAGATCTCTTATGATTGAAGTCTTGAAGTGTTGCAAAAGGATATCCTTGAATGCTCCAAAAATGTTTATGAATGCTTGTAGAATGCTCTTGAATGCAATATGAAAGCTTGTGTGCATGTGTGATCAAATGTAAGCGCTTGTGTATGCATCAAATGAATAAGGAAAGCCTCTATTTATACCCATTTCATCTCTGAAATTGAAAAGGGTCGACCCAAAGGAAAGAAGAAATTTGAAATTTCTAAAGGGTCCAAGATCTTAGGGTGGTCTCACAATAGTGTGTCCCACTTTTTTAGACATGTTGATTTTTGCTGAAATAACACATTTTTAATAAAATATGTTGATTTAAGACTTTAGAGGTTCCATTTGAAGGAATTAATTACAAATGGTTAGTTCAAAGCCTCTTAGATTAAAAAAACATTGATATAACATCTATACTCCTCATTCATACCTACAATGGAGTCTCCTTCGCACCTATTTAAATGCTGACAAAAAATCACTTTGACTTTATGTTTTAGCAGATCAAATGAATCCATTTAAAAAACATATCTATGTAGTTTGATGCTATCTAGAACAAGCTTTCTAATGAATATAATTTTAATACATATTGAGTTCATTATCACTTATAAATATTACTTTAACTAAACATAGGTTGTTTGGTCATTCAACAACCTGTCTCTTCAAGACTTTGGGAAAAAGAGTAAATTACAAAAAAAAAAATTATGAAAAATGTGTAGGAAAAAAGTATTTGTGTTACCTTTCTATAAAAAAAAAGAAAAAATGAATTTCGATATACACAGATCAAGTTATAGTGATCCAAGTGACCTTATGTCTAAATTACAGTTACTGTCACTTTAGAAGTTAATAAACTATGAAACATTGACCCAAAATGAATGAAACCAATTGCATCCATTAGATATTGAAGTTACAAATATAATCTCAAAAGAATTACATCGTTATCATATTTTAAAAAAAAGTTATGTTGATCCAAGTGACAGTAACTCCTTAAAAACATAGTTTTTCACACAAACCACTTTTCGAAGAATGAATTTTTTATTTTTTTTAAATATATTTAGAAACTAGAAAGAAAATTCCAAAAGACTCTAGTTTACGTGATCTTCAAATTCCTAATAGTTTTGTGGCAACAAGTATTTGAAAGCGAAGTTTTTTCTCAGAATGTTGACCTTTGTGTCAAAGTTGGCCAAAAAGTGGGACACAGTATTGTGGGACCACCCCCCAAAGAGGGTGACCTAGAAGGTCAAGGTTGAAATTCAGCCTTGACCTAAAGGTCAGGGCCAAAATTTGGCCTAGACTAAAAGGGAAAGGTCTTCCGTAATTTCCTCGGGGTCTCAAAAAGTGGGAAAAAGAAGTGGGGAAAGGGATAAAATAGGGCCCAAATTGGCACATAAGCATATGCACATCCATGGATCTATACAATTTGAATTGAGTCCAAATAATCCACTAAGGAGACTTAAACATGTCCTAACATGGGTGCTTTCATTTTAAGACGATACATTTAGCCCCCGCTTTAGCAAGAGTATGGGCTCAACACAAACTCTTGGTAAAGTAAAGCAAAAGGCATAAGATGATCTCATCATGATAAAGGAGATAAAGAATCCATCAAATCCCTAGTGAGCTCGAGTCCTTGTTAACTTTGAAACTATAACAAGAGAGATATCACTAACAAAAATAGAAAAGAAAAGAAGTATGATTAATTTTCCCATTAAGAAGTGTACATCCTATTGTGAACAACACAAAGAGATAGATTTGTTGCAAAAGATGGCAATGAATGGTATAGCAAGTGTGTGTGAATGCTATTTAACCCATCAAGGATTCACCCTTGGGAAAATTCTTTTCCAAAAGAGAAAAACTAAAAAAGAGGCAATTTAGACCTAAGGATACGTACATCCTTAAGGGATCAAAGAGAGAAATTGAAAAGGGATCAAACTTCTGGATTGTTTATAATCCAAGAAGAGGTCAAAATACAATCCACTCTTTAGGATTGTGTAGTAATCCATAAAGGGATTCAATAAAGAAAAGTTGTCTATAAAAGTGAGTGTGTGTAAAAAGTGAGTAGAGCGTATGCCCCCACATTAAAGCTATTGCAAGCTCCTTAACAGGAGAAATGGCTTTAACAGAGCGTACATGCATCCACTAGATACATTTCCACTGTGAAATGGTCCCAAGCAAAGACAAATCAAGGTAAATAGGCACATGACATAAAGAGAATCACAAAAGAGATCTGTTAACTTTGGGGTCATTATGATCATAAGATAATATATGAAATATTATGTCAAATGAAATGTCATCATTCCCTGAAGTATAATTACAACATAGTGGAGGAAAAACACATAAGAGTTACGAAGAAGAGTCTTTTTGGGCCAACATCATGAAGACCCAAAAACATTTGATGCTACCATGTCACAAATCCCAAGTGGACTACACAAAGGCACATTTACAAATAACAACACATGTACAACACAACATGTAACAACATATAGAAGAATAAGGATACAAATAGAATAATGATACAACATTTGTGATTCCTTTATCACCTTGTGCCAATAGAGAAACAAGGGTCGTTTAAAGAAATATAAACAAACATATAGCAAACACAACAAACAAGCACACAAAGACTACCATGCTAGAGAGGCTAATCAAGTGCATCGCCGAGCCCCCCCACCCCATCTCAGTCTATATCATGTAGGGAAGGTTGGAAACTCACAAGAGGAGAAACATCCAACACAGTAAGAACAATAGCCAGTTCCAAACAAGGACCATTTTGAGAGTCATTGTATTCGAGACTAGGAGTAATTGAAAATTGTTTGAAACCATGTTAGGAAAATCATGATTAGTATCAATAGTTTCATCTTCATCATTATCAGTATCATGTAAAGCATTTTTAGTATCAATAGGATCATCAAGTGTATCTTCCTCATCAAGATTAATCACAATAAAATCCAAAATGTGAATAGAATCATCATGTTTATCCATTTTAACATTATTAGGATCATTAACTTCCTCCACAAGCTCAAGCATGGGCTGGTCAAAGGAAGGTAAGATGGTTTGGGAAGAACGTGCACGTGTCGTGGCTTTAGCTTGGCATTTCTTTCGACAATCACAGACATGTCAGTTATGTTTGGTCTTAATAGAGATAAGTTACAGAGTGAGATCAATCAACATTGACTCCTTTTCTCCTTGTGAAGGGGGAACATAAGGAACCACACTAGGATGAGAGATAGGAGTAGGAGGTTTCTCAATGGAATTCGACGAGTCAGACAAAGGAGGTATAGGTAGTGTAGGCAAAAGACCACGGGTAAGATCAAGCTTAGGCATACTTAACTCAACGATCGTTCTATGTTTATAGGCTTGATAGGATTGAAAAGGTAATTTGGATGAGTTAGAGGTGTTGTAGGTAAGGAAGGCCAAAAGAAGTCAAGGGAAACACAATCCCTAGGCCTAGAAGGGTGATAGAGACTATGGTTAATTGTCTTAATCTCGCCATCATGAGGAAATTAAATACATTTGTGAATAGGAGAAGAAATGGCTTGCATGGAAGACAACCAAGGGAGACCAAGATTCACTTGAAATTGATTAGAAGTAGAGATGACAAAAAAAGTACTATCCACCACTTTACCACAAATCTCAATAGACAAGGAGATGGAACCATGAGGTCTATAAAGGAATTCATTACATGTCTGAATCCAAGCATCTATCATATCATAGAAATCACATCATAAATGTTTATGAAAGAGATGCTCTTCAATGATAACATTCACTGTAGATGTAAGATCAACAAGACAACCATAAGAAGGAGTCCTAGTGTAATACCCCAAAAATGGGCTTTAGGACCATTGACCTCCTACATCGACAAATCGATTGAAATTGACATAAAAGTCCTAACCTAAGGCACATCTGCACATCGAACTATCAAAACCCTAATCGATTCTATCTAAATTCTGCATCAAAGAATATTTTAAAATATCCCTAATTTATCCTAATTATCTTTAATTAAATATTATTTGGTGATAAATAACATTATTTATCCTAAAGTCAATTAATTGAATATGTTGAATATTTGATTAATTAAACTTAATTTTGTCACGTAATCATTTAATTAGATTTAATTGTATTTATTCCTAATTAATATTAGTTTTATTTTGATAATAAATCAAATTCCTAGAAATAATTGATTAAATGTTCATTTAATTGATTAAATCAAATTGTCAAATTTAATGATATAGTTTTGGGATAAAGTTTGATTAAATAATTGATTAACCCATAAATCGGTTTATTTTTATACAAAAATCAGTTAAGTTGAGAATAATTCACTTTGAATTATTAAATTAATTCATAATTATCCATGCACATTCAAAAGAGCAGTTAAATTCTGAATCAACAAATCAATTCAATTTGTTAGCTTTTCGAACTCAACATGTGATTGTGAGTTAAAAAAATGATCTAAACTCTGATTCGAGTTAAAAAAATGATTTTGCATGATTTTGTGATTTAATTTTTTTCTAATTTTCTGATAACTCAACAATCAATCTGAGTTGATCAAGGAGAGATTTTTGGCTTTCCATGAGCTTCCCCAGAATCTGGATTTCTATATAAACGAGGCTCAGTCCTTCAAAAACACCCTGTAAACTTGTGAATTTGGAGAATCTGGCTTGTGCGATTTGGCAATTCGGTGAGATTGTGCTAATTCTCGATTCTTGTTTTTCATCATTTTCATAGCATAGCATATCATTGTTAGATCAAATTTCATCCATTCATTTAAATTCTTAGATCAATTTCATACAATTTTTCATCCATATTGCATATAAAAATTTAAAAAAATAGATTAATCTGCATTCATCTTTCATCCATTTTTCATCATTAAATCCTTCGTTTAGGTATTGCATTGTCACTAGTCTTGGTCTAATTTTGAGAATATCAAACTCATACCTACTAGAAGGTAGTAAATCACCTAATTAGCATTGTTGTTTCATTTGCAGATTTCTTGATTTGCTAACCTCTAATGTTTTACTAAAGTGTTGTGTCCATAGCTAGGTACAATTTTTACACACACATTTCTGGCGCCCACCGTGGGGCCCTGCAACGGGTTTCCATCTTGATTTGACAATTTTCTGACATTTCATTTTAAAGCTGTGATTTTTATTTTTCTATTCTGTACAATCTCATATGACATTCTGCAGATTGTCATATCAGGATACCCTGTCTATTGTACGACAGACGACAATCTGAAGTATCGTATCAGTTGTATGTGTAGTGTTGTATGAGAGCTACATTTTTGTATGAGGACTAACCCATTGTCGTATCATTTCTAAAAAGTCATATAAGAACTAGCATATTGTCATACGAGTTTTGATGCCAGTATTGCATAATCGTATCATAATTTTTAGCAATTTTTGGAGATTTGAGATCCAAATTTCTACTAAGAGCTAACCCTAAAAATTGGTGTTTACTAGTTTTGGATCATTTTGGCAGCCTAACAAATCTGTGCAAGATGAGAGATGAAGATTGAGCATAAAAACCCCATTCTTTGACCTCTTCTTGTCTAGACTTCTAAGTCCACTTTTTTTTTTAGATAACCCTTTCAGAAAATCACTGGCCAAAGATGCTCAATTGACAAAAAAATTTGACGAGTGGTTTTGCAGGTTTCCTACATTCATTCAAGCAAATATTGTATTTGGTTAAATTTCAATTTTATTTTCATAGGCACTTAGATAAATAGGTGCGTGCATCTATTATCGTTGAGGAAAATAGTCAGGGGATTATGCTCTTCTCCTTCTTAGGAGAACCAAAAACCCAAAAGGTGTCTTCCTTGGTGCTAGTTTGTGTATTGTCTCTAGATTTATCTGCTTGATGTGTTTTGGAGAGGGAAAAGGATAAGGTTAGGGGATTATGCTCTTCTATTTTAGAGAATCAAAAACCTAGATCTTGTGGTCCCCAACCTCACATTTTCTTTAATCCTTTAGAGGGAATGTTCGAGAGGTAAAAAGCTCCTGGGAATGACCCAAGTAGGGACCAGTCTTATGCCGACTCTTCCACCCCACTATAAAATTTTACGCTTCCTTGAGGTTAAAGCCTTAGAAGACATAGTTGTGTATGTTCCTTGGACTTGTGCCATGAACACACTTTGATATTGTGTAGAGCAGAGCCGCTTAAATCTTGCTTGCGAGACTACACTTATCAAAGTGCTCATAGGGTTAACGGCCTCAATCCTGCTTGTGGGACTATGGGAGACAGTTGTGAAGGAATGCCTTGATTAAAAGACTAAGCTAGTTTTCCATTGATCCACCCCCAAAGGATTTGTAGTTCTTGTTGTGTGTGTGAAAATTGTACCTGATCTGTAGACACAACACTCAGTAAAACATTAGAGGTTAGCTATAATCAAAATCATGCAAAATTGAAAGCTATCTAACCAAGCGATTTACTGCCTTCTAATAGGTGCGAGATTAATGTTCTCAGATTGTAATCGAGATCAGTGACCTAGACGACACCTAAATGAAGGATTTGAATGCAATTCTAGATATGGAATAAATGCAATTAAGCTATTTTTTGGATTTTTCTATGCAATAAGAATGATAAATTGATATGATATGAATTCTATTGAAAACTGATATGCTATGCTAATCTAACAATGATATGAAATATGAATGCAAAAATAAGATTGATCTCACAAAAATGCCGATTCGCAAGAGCTTTGATTCTTCAATTCCAATTCTCCAGCGTGATTGTGCAAAATATGAGATGATTTGTGAAGAGCTGAAGCCTTTAATTTATAGAAATCCAAGGCTTTGGAGGTGCATGGGAAAAGCCATAAATCACTCAAATTAACTCATCTTGATTTTTGAGTTATCTGATCATGAAAGATAGTTAATTCTCAAAATCATGCAAAAACATGCAAAAATAGCTTTTTAACTCAAATTAGAGTTTAGATCAGCTTTTTGAACTCCAAAAGGATGTTGAGTTCCAAAAAGTCAATAACTTGCATTGATTTTCTGATTTGGAGTTTAACTATTTCTTTTGAATATGCATAATAATTAAGAATTAAATAAATAAATAAAGTGATTTATCCTCAACTCAACTGATTTTTGAAATAAAATAATTAATTTATGGGTTAATTAACTATTTTACCAAACTTTTATTAAAAATTATATTATTAAATAATGACAACATGCTTTAATTAATTAAATAAGAATTTAATCAATTAAAGATAGGAATTTTGATTTATTGTCAAAATTAAATAATACAATTAATAATAGATAAAATTAAATTTAATTACACAATTAAGTGGCAAATATTAAATCTAATTAATTAAATATGAAAATATTCAATTAATCAAACTTAGGATAAATGTGATTTATCGCCAAATAATCATTAAATTAAAGATAATTAAGATAATTAGGAATATTACTAGGAATATTCCCCGATGCAGAATTTTAAGATAATCAATTAGGATTCGATGATGTTTAGATGTGCCTTAGGTTAGGACTTAGATGTCGATTTTGTTCAATATGTAGATGCAGGAGGTTAATGAACTTATAGCCCATTTTTGGGGTATTACATTTTGCCCCTCTTTGAATTATTGTGCGAAGCGCAGTGGTTCAAAGATAGTCTGTGTTTGATAGAGATATGAAACTGATGTGAAAGATAAACCGATCTCAAGATAGAAACCGATTGAAAGATATTGAGATAGGAGTTGAATGATATTGAATTAAGATGGAGATAATAGGTCTTGAATGACCAAAGATAATGTTCACTGTAGCAGCAAATGAACCTATGATTGCAAAAAAGTGTCAAAATGCCTGATTCCGAACCTTAGGATTGATAAGAAGTGAGTGACCCATTCTAGACTCGATTGTCTTAGCAAAACTAGCAAGTATCACATCCGAATCTTTTAGTTGCTGAAGAACCAAGGAAAGAACACTATGATCTGATGGTTGCAAAAACTGATACAGTTTACAAGATTGAGAGAATACCAGATTGATATGGATCGATGAATCTGATATGCCCCAAGTGATGATAGATTTGCCCCGAGTGATGAGGACTTTTGATGAATCAGCGACTAGACGTGATTGTTTGTCTTGATCACTGATGAAAGATATTGATAGATTTGATCGATAGAATTTGATTTACAGACTTTGAATGATGTGCAATACCATGCCCCCTTCGGGATTAAAATTGAAATCTGACAAGAAACGTCAGCGTTGTAGTTTAGAAGCATGTTAATTGATTTGAGAAGTGGTTATATACATTCGAGAACGCATTCTGCATCGTTTGGAGGTCCAAAAGACCAAATTTGACTAGGTTTGACCATGAGTTGACCATGGTTGACCAAGTTGAAATTTTGATAGTGTGATGTAAGATAATCAGTTAAGTTGAATACTGGATTTCTATGATGATTGAAGGTTGATTATGCAAGTAGTTGACAATATGAATGATCTCAGATTTTGATTTTGATCCCGAAAAAGGATTCTACTTGCTGTTTCATTGGAGGAACCTTCGTGTGAGATTCAGCTCTTGTTAGATTTGAAGAATTGATATGAAGAATCATTTAAGCATTGAAGTTCGTTTAATCATTGTGAGATCATGCAAAATGAAATGAGACATGCAAAATGAAATGCAACCTAAGACCTAGGACCTAGTCACTGATCATATGTCGATTTGTTATCATCATTGAACTTTTAGGTAACCGGATAAATCAATATAATGCCCACTAGCCATGAAACCATAGACATATGAATATCGATTTGTATGCGCAAGAATCAATACAACACCCACTGGTCAACAACCATGGATATATGAATATTGATTTTGTTTTCGAAATGTCAGATTAGATATAAGCACCAAGGCACAAGCGCCAGGATGACCTGAATATCATGTCCATTTTGATATAGCAATTTGTACAAGCATCAAAACATAAACATTGTGATGACCTGAGTACGCCTTGCATTACAAACACATCAAACAGTCAAGAGATCATTCTAAATCCAATGTGAATTACCTGTAGTGACCCTTTATCGTTCACATCCTTAGGCAAGATTGCGTTCCACAGTAGGAGAAAGAACTTACTCAAAAAGATAATAGTTAGATCAAACTTCCTTGAATTGTCTGGGTATCAATGGTCGAGGTATGCATGGCCATCCAATTCAAGACAGAGGCTCTTACAGTCGGACACCATTTCAATCTAGAAGTTCCAAAGATGTTAGATTTTCACATACAAGCAGAAGACAAAGAAAAGATTATGCCCCCAGTCATCACTCTCTAAATCCTATAAAAGACATCATCGAAGAGCTCGAAGGGACACAATATGCAAAAATCTCAATGCGAATCAGTAAGCATACAAGGAGATAAAAGCATGGAAAGCACAGATTGTTTTCAGTTGAGTTTTGATGTTTGATTGTTGTTGATGCAAAATCCTTTTTGGAGACGAGACTGACTGACTGACTCAACTTGAAGCTTCAAAGGACTCTGAGTGGATATGATACGTCTAAGATACATTGGAGGCCATAGTATATGACATGGATTGCCCCCAAATATGAACATTGATAGGATACAGACGCTTGAGCTGATTGGTGTACAGACTGACTTATTGAAAACTAGAAATGTTGAAACAAACCGGGAGATATGTGCAAACTAAAGCAAGACTGAAAGTTGGGAAAGACCAAGATTGCACTGATAGATGGAGCATTTTGAACAAGTGGCGCCCATTTGCCAGGTTTTCACCATCTTGGTAGAGATTCTATTTTTGCTACCAAGGTACCTGTTTCCAGGTTTTCACCAAGGCACTTTTCTTTTTCATTTTTTTGTATTTTTTCATTTTTTCAATTTTTTTTTTTGTACTTTTGATATTTTTTTAATTTTTTTGTGAATCATCAAGGCGCCTATTGCTAGGTTTTCACCAAGATGTTCATTTTTTCAGGACTTTTTCCAATTTTTAAGATTTTTTCAAGACATTTACCAAGCACTGAATGCCTTAGGCGTAGAATTTCTTCAGATGGAGAACGTTGATTGGTTCTCAGAGCTGTTCTCCTTCAGTCGTTGAGAGTTGATAGGCACTAGAGCCAAAAGTAGCAGTGATAACAAAGGGACCCAGCCAATTGGGTTTGAACTTCCCCTTGCGTTCTCGATGTGATTGATTTTTAGGATTTTCTCTCAAGACTAGATCACCAACCTGAAATTCTCTTTGTCAGACTTTCTTGTTGTAGCCTCTAGACATTCTTTTATGATACACTCTGAGATGATCATACGCTGCTTGTCTGCGCTCATCTAGTAGTTCCAGTTCTTGTAACCTAGACACTCTGTAGTCATTGTCGGTGACAAGTCCATGCATTCTGATTCTGAGTGATGGGATTTCAACCTCAATAGGCAGTACCGCTTCAGACCCATAAACTAAAGCGAAAGGTGTAGCCCCAATAGGTGTTCTGATACTTGTTTTGTAGGCCCATTCTGATACTTGTTCTGATACTGGTTTTGATACTGGTTCTGATACGGATTCTGATACTAATTCTGATAATTGTTCTGATACTGGTTCTGATACTGATTCTGATACTGATTTTGATAATTGTTCTGATACTGGTTCTGATACTTGTTCTGATACTTGTTCTGATACTGATTTTGATAATTGTTCTGATACTGGTACTGATATTAGTTCTGATACTGGTTCTGATACTAATTCTGATACTAATTTTGATAATTGTTTTGATACTGGTTCTGATACTGATTCTGATATTGATTCTGATAATTGTTCTAATACTTGGTATACTTGATAGCATCTTTTTCCATTTGCAAACTCCCAAGAAAGATCATATCGTGTAGTCCCAATGTCTAGCAAGGTGGAGAACAAGAGGGATTAGCAAGCTGGTGGAAGAGATGGAAAACAAGAGAATAAAGGAGAATGAAGGGAAGAAATTCTCAAGGGAAAACTCCTCAAGAATACTCAAGCTAGGGAAAAATTTTCATGTAAAGTGCATTTGGACAAGCAATGAAAGGCTAGCATAGGATAAGTCACAAAAGCAATGCAAGAGCAGGAAAGGATGCAGTCCAAAAGAGTAGACATGTCAAGAGGCTTCATAGCACTGTGTTTTACTCTTTCTTTCTTTTTTTATTAGATCAAGACCAAAGGGGAAAAGGATAGCAATAGGCGAAAATGAATGGAGGAAGATGGATATGAAGGCTAAACAGGAAGGGATTGAAAGCAAGATCATCATCAGACAACTCACAAAATAGCCAAATGTTCGTGTATAGATCAACATTGTCAAGATCAAAGAGAGAAGATGAAATGGATGAAATATGTAGAAGAACTACGCATGATGCCTGATTGCCAGGTTTTCATCATGGTACTTATCCAAGGTGCCACAAGGGAGTGGTTTTCACCTTAGGATGAAATTTTTTTTTTTTCTCTTTACTTTTGCTCCTGTTTCTAGGTTTTCACCAAGGCGCCTGTTTCCAGGTTTTCACCAAGGCACATTTTTCATTTTTTATTTTTTTTTTTCATTTCCTTTTTTTTGGAAGAAGGCAAGCTTTTTAG
This sequence comes from Chamaecyparis obtusa, assembly GCA_027943335.1. NCBI lineage: Eukaryota > Viridiplantae > Streptophyta > Pinopsida > Cupressales > Cupressaceae > Chamaecyparis > Chamaecyparis obtusa. The sequence continues at coordinate 570,964 of BSBK01010074.1, forward strand.
ATAGTGCTCCTTGAAAGGATAAACCATGATATACCAAGGATTCAAATGATATGCTCAAAGATGCTGATAGGGAAAGGGAGATGGAAGAGAAAAATGGAGGATAAGGTTTTATGTAAAGCGAGTGAGGTTGGAAGATAGGAGGAATAGGCAAATGAGGAAAAAGGATAGAAGGTAGAAGGTTAATGAATGGAAGGATTGTGACATGGTAGATGGAAAGGAAGGCAAGATCAATTTAAACACACACCTTGAAGGGTGGCGAGAGGGTGGAGGAAACGTGAATGAAGGAATACGTGAAGGAATATGGCGAATGGATAGCAGAGGTTGAGGGTTGGGCGCATGAAATGGAAGAATATTTTTGGAAGGAGATGTAGTGGAAGCCTTTGGAAGCTTGAATGTCAATTTTACTTTTGGTTCAACACCAGACTCTTTCAAGAGAGACTTTGGAATCCATATAGTCGTAGGCTTTTTATTTCCTTTTGATGATTTAGAGATAATATCTTCAATGATGGATTTTGGAACCCATACTTGTCTTGTAGTTTTTTTCTTAGATATCTCTTTTGACTTTATGTTTCCATGTCTATTAGAGGAGACATGGTGATCTTTTTTTGATGGATTCTTGTATTGCTTCTTTTTCTTGTATTGAACATTCAAGTTACTTCCAAAAGACTTGGGATTTGTGGAAGAGGGAGGATATGACTGGTTTAGATGGGTGGGTGGATGAAAAGGATTCAAGGGTATGCATCTATGTTGATCTTGAGGAAAGATGGGAGATGGAGGTATGTAAGGACCCAAGATGGATGGAAAATTAGGAGAGTTAGGAGGGGAAAGTGAAGGGACATAAGGACCCAAGATGGAAGGAAGGCATGAAGATCTTTGTAGTGGTGGAAGAGGTCCAAGGATGGAAGTGGAAGACGCAAAAGGATAATCAATAAGTTCATCATCATCTATATGACAACCAAGGATATCAGCATCTTTAGAGTGAGCATTAGAATTTTCAATAAAATCATGGACATCTTGAATAAGAGCATTTTCTTTGATAGGATCATTCAAAGCTTGCGAAGACTTAGGAAGAGTAGAAAGTGGAAGTGAATATGGAGTGGTAGAACAAGAAGATGAAAGACTTTGATCTTGACAAGGATCTTCGGATAGCATAAGCGCATAATTTTTCTCTTGTTTTTCAATAGGCTTAACATTGGAAGGAACACCATTTTTACCAACCTTAATGGAAGTATCATCTTTGGAAAGCGCAAGCGTAGTAAGGTTATTTTGATTGTCAATAAGCTCAACAGTGTAAGTAGTAGCTTGATCTTGCTTAGGCGAAGACTTAAGACATGGTGGAATGCATGAAAAAGGGGGTACATGATCAAAAGAACCCTGAGGTGGATAAGAGACATCGTGAAAAGGAGTGGATGACATGGAGGGTTCTTGATCTTGATCTTTCTTTATGTTCTTTTCTTCATCATTTTTAGAGTCCTCTTGACATGGAGCCACTTCTAAGGACAAGGAAGCATGTTGGGATTGTATGGATGACTTTGGAAGAGATGGTGGAGGACTAGTTGAAGTAGGGATTATAGCATATGAAGGCTTAGGCTCTTTAGATTTATCATTATTGAAAGTCTTTGCAGCCAAGTGAAGGTTAGCTTGAGTTTCTTTAAGAGGTAGCCCTGGGGGATAGCTATAGGGAACCACATGAAAAGTATCAGGGCTTGTGTCAGATGAAGGTTCTGTGAAAGATTTGAAAGACTCAGAAGCTTTAGGAAATGTATGGGTATTGGAGGAAGTAGGGGATGGAAGGGAACCATCACAAGACAAAGGTCCAACATTAACATGATCTTGCTTGAGAGTGTAATCCTTATTTTCAGCCTGAGAGTTCTTAGAGGAGAGATCCTTATAGTATGCATGTTTATAATCAGCGTGGTAAACTTTCTCTTCCTCAAGTGAAATAGATGGATCATCTAGGTATTGTGCATAGAAATCATCAAAGTCTCTTTCATAATCAGAATCATATGGATCACCCTCACGATCTATCCAATGTGATGGCCCATTTGTAGTAAGCAGGAATGAACGATGAGGAGGACTCTTAGGAACAGAGGTGTCATAGGTATCATTACATTGTCTGTCGTCATAGTCATCAGAGTCTCCAAAGCTAGATGTGTCACTCTCCGTGGAAGAGGTATCATATTGCTCAATTTTTTTCCGGGGGCATGGTGACATGTACAAGTCTTTATCAAATGGAAAAGAGTATAGAGGTTCCTTTTCTTTCTCAAGTTTGTCAAGCTGGACTTGCATAGCTTGCAGCTGCTTCATCATAGCGGCGATCAGAATTTCTTCCTCATGTGTACTGATTCTTTGAGACATGTGTACTAATTCTCAATAGCTACTGATCTGTTCTTGACACAATGATATTTTTGACAGATTCTGGAACTAGGCTGGAAACATTGGATATCTTGCAATTTGACAATTTTCGACAACTCTCCCAAATTTTTCCAAGCGACACTCTGCAGACTCGTACAACACTGGGTAGTCTATGAAATGACAGTTGCGAAACTCGTACGACAGTTGGGTAGCAATGAAATGACAGTTGGCAAAACTCGTACGACAGTTGCTAACAAATTTTTGGCTTCTTGAATTTGTTGGTTTTAAAACTCGTACGACACTGGGTTCTCAATCATACGACATATGGGCTATACTGAAATGACATTTGACAAAAAGTCGTACGAATTTTGACTTCTTGAAATGACTTTTGACTCCAGAAAGAACTTTACGTCAATTTTTGCAAAATTTAAGGTTTTCAGTTCTGGATTGTTTGCAAATTGTACTGTCCAGATTTTGAAGGTTATACCAGATTTGATCATTTTTAAGAGCCAAGTAGATAAACAAGCACGTAGAACAGCAAGCAAGTGATTCCAAGCACGTCTGAAAAAAATGAACAAGGGCAAAAGCAACCTTGCGCATGAACAATCAAGTGACCAAATTGTGCTAATCCCTGAGAGTACTAATTGTGTATGTTCTGAAAAGTTTTGCAATAACACACATATACCTGAAAGTGAAAAATTGGCCTCTCTAGGGTTTTTAGTAATGGTTTGACTCTGCAACTTTTATGATTCAAAGGGGTGAACTCCAATCCTGGCGCACCAGGGTTTTGACACAGTCCGAGAACTTAATCTTCAAGAGCTGCTAGGGAGATCTGACAACCCAACAATGAACCATACCCGTGGAGATTTCTTCCACAAGGACATTTATATAGCGGCTATCACTACCATGGCGAAAATGGCTATGACCGCTTGAGGTTCCGTCAACGCAGTTTGTCCTGTGAAGGGATTGTCCGCTACGGTTAACCCTCTCTAAAGATGACTCACAGATTTATACCACAAGGGGACTTGGCTCCAGATCCAAGGTTTTGACACCTCTTCACTTTTAACCCAAACAAAGCAAGCAGATTAATCTGACATGCTAAGACGAAGTTTTGTTTCACCAAGGTCTATGATATCAACTCCACGTGATCTATCAACCTCTCCGGGGAGAGAATGTATCAATCAATAAGAGAAGACGCACTAACCAATTTTGGTTCACCAAAGCTCGTGATATCAACCCCACGTGATCTATCAACCTCTCTGGAGAGAGAATGTGTCGATCAATAAGAGAAGATGCACTAACCAAGTTGAATGTGAAACACACTAAGTATCCTCCCTACCTACAAGGATTCTGTCGTCAAGAAAGATTTCGCTAGGAATCCAATCTCTCAAGAATCTCGAATAGTGTTCATAGGGCCTAATTACTATGTGAGCACAGATATATGTTCTAAAAGTAAATCTACCAAAAGCATCCAAAAAGTAGAAAGAGGAACACTTAACGCTTAAAGCAAATATGAGATGAGTCCACAAAGTGGAACACTTAACACCTCACACAAGCTAAAAATGAGTCCCCAACTTAGAAAACAAGTGAGTTCCTAAAAGCACAAAAGGGTTGCCAAGTGGAACATTTAATGCTTCTGTCCTGTTGACCCCTCCCCTTTATGGTGCTGAGATTGCAACCACGGGGTGGAAATGAGGGGCCGGTGGATTAGCAAGTCCAATAACCCAAGATAGCAATCAAGATCAATCACAAGTATTCTAAGACTACTTAATGAATCCTTAAGGGATCACAACCTAGTATCAAATTATGCAAGTGTGTAGAATAAAAGCATGAGAAGACGCACACAAGCTAGACACATGAGAGATTTATTTTAAGCCCAAATCAAAATGTTATTAGATGAAGGAGAATACCTGGCGATCCTCGCAATGCGCTTAGTAGATTTTACCTGATTTTTAGCAATTCTTGCACTTTTCCCAATCAAAACCAGCAGAGAGCAATCAAAAACAGAGAATTTCAATTGTCAAAATTAGCAGTTAGCCGAAATATAAAAATCAAATCTGATACTCTGCTGTGAAAAATGAAACGATAGTAAAAAATTGGTACGAAAACTCGTACGACAGTGGGTATGCTCTCAGACGACAGTCCAGAAACTCGTACGACACTGGGTATGCTACCATACGACAGTTGAGCTCCCAAACGACAGTGGGTATGTAATGAAATGAGTCTCAATCTGATAGACTGTCGTACGACAGTGGATCCAGTATCATATGATAGTGGGTATGCTCCCAGACGACACTGGGTGTCTGATGAAATGATAATCCAAAAAAGCTCGTACGACAGTGGGTCTCTTACCATACAACACTGGGTGTCTGATGAAACGACAATCTAGAAAAGCTCGTACGACAGTGGGTCTCTTACCATACGACAGTCAAATCCTGATGCCAAAACTCGTACGACAATGGGTCTCTTATCATATGATAGTCGAATCCTGATGCCAAAACTCGTACGACAAATGTACGGACCGAAATTAAAAATTGCACTGTACGGACACCTTTGATAGAAAAAGTGTCAAAATTTTATTTTTTTTTCTTTTTTGCAGGCAAAAAAGAAACAAAAAATAACGTCCTACTGAGAATACCACCAAAATAGGCAGCAACAGGGGAGTTTTGATAGAGAAATGATAGAAGATTGATAGAAATCAAGGGAAGCCCATTTCAGGGCACCACGATGGGCGCCAGAAATGTGTGTGTGAAAATTGTACCTGATCTGTAGACACAACACTCAGTAAAACGTTAGAGGTTAGCTATAATCAAAATCATGCAAAATTGAAAGCTATCTAACCAAGCGATTTACTACCTTCTAATAGGTGTGAGATTAATGTTCTCAGATTGTAATCGAGATCAATGACCTAGACGACACCTAAATGAAGGATTTGAATGCAATTCTAGATATGGAATAAATGCAATTAAGCTATTTTTTGGATTTTTCTATGCAATAAGAATGATAAATTGATATGATATGAATGCTATTGAAAACTGATATGCTATGCTAATCTAACAATGATATGAAATATGAATGCAAAAATAAGATTGATCTCACAAAAATGCCGATTCGCAAGAGCTTTGATTCTTCAATTCCAATTCTCCAGCGTGATTGTGCAAAATATGAGATGATTTGTGAAGAGCTGAAGCCTTTAATTTATAGAAATCCAAGGCTTTGGAGGTGCATGGGAAAAGCCATAAATCACTCAAATTAACTCATCTTGATTTTTGAGTTATCTGATCATGAAAGATAGTTAATTCTCAAAATCATGCAAAAACATGCAAAAATAGCTTTTTAACTCAAATTAGAGTTTAGATCAGCTTTTTGAACTCCAAAAGGATGTTGAGTTCCAAAAAGTCAATAACTTGCATTGATTTTCTGATTTGGAGTTTAACTGTTTCTTTTGAATATGCATAATAATTAAGAATTAAATAAATAAATAAAGTGATTTATCCTCAACTCAACTGATTTTTGAAATAAAATAATTAATTTATGGGTTAATTAACTATTTTACCAAACTTTTATTAAAAATTATATTATTAAATAATGACAACATGCTTTAATTAATTAAATAAGAATTTAATCAATTAAAGATAGGAATTTTGATTTATTGTCAAAATTAAATAATACAATTAATAATAGATAGAATTAAATTTAATTACACAATTAAGTGGCAAATATTAAATCTAATTAATTAAGTATGAAAATATTCAATTAATCAAACTTAGGATAAATGTGATTTATCGCCAAATAATCATTAAATTAAAGATAATTAAGATAATTAGGAATATTACTAGGAATATTCCCCGATGCAGAATTTTAAGATAATCAATTAGGATTCGATGATGTTTAGATGTGTCTTAGGTTAGGACTTAGATGTCGATTTTGTTCGATATGTAGATGCAGGAGGTTAATGAACTTATAGCCCATTTTTGGGGTATTACACTTGTGTGAGGTGAATAGTAATCACCCCAAGAAACTCATCATATCAAGCCCTCTTTGACGTTTGAACTTGGCTAATATGGGCTTCAACATCCATTACATGTTGTTGGACTTGCATATTCTGAGGAGTCCATGAGTGTGTTCCTAAGTCAATGAGCAAGTAATACATATCTTCTCTTAGCTAGGGTAAGATAGGTGTGATTGATTCATCGAGTTAGTTCACTTTATTTTCTATGATTGTGAGCCTATTGCTATGTTAAACAACCTAAGACAAATCCAATACACAAATCTTCAAAACCTAGACAAAAAATTTGTGAACAACTTGATACCAAAAACATCCAACAATCTAAAAAACTTGCAAAATCTAAAGAAAAATCCTTTTCTAGTGTATACTGTCATCCTGGAAAATTCAAAAGTCGTACGAGTTTTACCAATTGTCATATCAGAACCCCCATAAAGTCATACGAGGAACCCTATAGTGTCGTACGAGTGTTGTCATAAATCCTAAGCAAAATTTGAACCCTGGAGTCATTTATCATACGAGTTTCTACAATTGTCGTGCCAGACCTCATTCAGAGTCATACGAGCCTGGATAATGTCATATGAGAATTGACCCAAAATTACCAAAAAATCCCTATTTTTGTCAAAAATTTCATCATTTGCAGCCACTGTCCAGAATCTGTCAGAAATCCCCTGTGTCAGGAACATAACAGAGCCAACAAAGAATTCATTCATTTTCCAAAAGTGGTCATTCCATCTTGATTTTGTCTTCCAATTTTTTGATTTGAATCCCATCTGATCTTGTGTCAAAATAACCTCAAAATTAATCCTCAAAATGGCTAAGTGTCATGAGCTCGTGTCCATCATCTTTTGGGCATCTACCCATACACATAGGGCACAGTATCTTACACTTACATCCAACCTATCTTTTTATTCAATCTTGACAAGGTTGTGTCATTCGATTAGTCCTAAATTAGATCATCAACCAATTGCCTTATCTTGCTCTTTTGATTCACTTAAAGTTAATGGTGGAAACTAGAGCTTCCTCATAGAGAAAATAGAGAGAAGAACCTAGAATCTCTCCATCATCCTCTATTTTGGCTCAAACATTTCATCAACCTTACGACACCAATCTATACGAAGAGGATGCCCTTGGTAATTTACACTTGAAAAGTGGTTACATAACCCCTCCAACATCGATCCTAGGGCCACATCTAAGAAACACTATGTCTCAAGGGGGATCAAACCAAGGCTCCCAGGGTCATCAATCTGCACATGGTGGGGATCAAGAACCCACACCCTCAGAAATTGCTCATTATCAGAATGATGATGTCTTCAAGAAAATGATGAAACACTTCTTATGTGAAGACAAAGAGGCATATTTCCTCGAATTAGCCCAATAAGGGGCTAAGCTTCCTCCAAGCTTTAATATTGACAATATCGTCACCCATGAGGAAGAAACACCCATCACTGCTATGATGAAACAAATGCATGCAATGCAAGTTAAGCTAAACCAATTGGAAAAGGAGAAAGAACCCAAAGAATTCTCTATGGAAGCCTTATGTCCATTTCCATTCTATCATAATTTGTACATACCACCCTTCCCAAAAAGAGTGGAGCTCCTTGAATATGACAAATATGATGGAAATTTTGATCCTCAAGATCATGTCAGAGAATTTTTTACTCTATCCATGGAGTTCATGCATGAACCTACATACTTAATGTGTCTCTTCCCTCAATCTTTGGGAGGGGCAACCATCAATTGGTTCTCTAAAATGCCTCCAACTATCAAAACTTTGGAGGAGTTAATCAAACTATTTTATCAGCAATACTCCTACAACATCCAACATCTGGTCACCATGATCGATATCTGTAATTTGAAACAAAACTCAGAAGAACCCTTCCTGACCTTCCTCAAACAATAGAGGAAGAAGTTTTCACTATATGCTCGACCAATTCCAGAAACTGAAAAACTCAAGATCTTCATCAACAATCTGATTCTGGAACTCAATTATCATCTACAAATGCAAAATCATACATCCTTTGATAAAATAGTAATAAATGCCATAAAAATAAAAAATATGCTTATTCGTAAGGGAGATGTGTTGCTTCACAGAGTAAACAAGTATGATTAAGGTTCTAGTTCCAACAACAAAGATACAAACAAAAACTGGAACAAGAACAAAAACATTGTCATTGATGGTGTTGTTGATCACATCAGTGCTCCATCTAAAGCACTAGCATTCAATCTCACCATTGGCACCCAAGCCATAAAAGTTTCAGAGATGAAAGAAACTGAATCGGCTAAGAAGTCAACTCACTATAAACCTTGGGTTACAAAACCAAAAAGTGAGTTCACTCCTCTGGGCGAGTCCTTGGAATCTGCCATGAAAACTCTATTGGCAAATAACATCATCACGTTGCCTGAAATCAAACCATATGATCCTGAAGTTAAACCTAAGTGGTGGAAAGAAACCGATCTATGTAATTTCCATTGAAACAAGAGTCATAAAACCAATAACTGCATGCATCTGAAACATCTCATTCAAATTGACATTGGAGAAATTGCCATTGATAACCATAAATTCAACAACGATCATATGACATTCACGAAACCTTTTCTGAAACATAATCAAGGAGATTCATCTTCTAAACCTAATGTGGGTGCCAAAGTCAATTACACTTACTCTAATAACAATGATGTCATCAACATGGTAGAGCCATGCTTATCTGAACACTTTAATGTCATCACTATTGTCAAAAAGGATAGAGATAATCAAACTACTAATGTAGTTACTCGATCTCAAACTTAGGCAAATATCCAAGGACAAAACTAGGGTTCTTCAAATACCCTAAAAGTTCCATTCAATCTTTCATCAGCATCCAAAAAAAGGACTACTTCCAAATCTTCTAATTCCAAAGATTCCAAAGAGATATCATACAACATCATCCAACAACTGTAACATACTAATACTAAAATCTCTATATTTGAGTTGCTTCTCATCTCTCCTGCTCATCGAGCAATTCTGGACAAAGCTCTGATTGGTTCTAATGTTCCTGAAGATCTTGATCTTGATAGATTCCAAACAATGGTGGGTCACTTAACATCCCATTAGTACATATCCTTTTCAGAAGCAGATGATAACTCATTGAGTCACCCACATAACCGACCCTTGCATATTGAAGTCTTGATCCAAAACCGTCATGTCAAACATGTATTGATAGATGGAGGCACTGGTCTAAATATTTGTTCCTACAAATTGGTTACACAACTGGGATTGTCAGATGATGCTATTGATGCTAAAAAGAAGATAACCATAAAAGCATGTGATGAACAAGAAAGAAATTCCAAAGGAGTCATTGTGCTGCCTATCAGAACTGGACCTATCATCAGAGATATCACCTGTCAAGTGTTAGATCTTCCACTAGCCTATAACATTCTTCTAGGAAGGCCTTGGATACATGAAATGCAAGCTATCCCCTCAACATACCATCAATGTCTAAAATTTCCCTATGATGGAGTAGAGGTTACTATACCTGCAGACACATCAACATCTTGCAATGCCTTAAAATAAAGTGCAGATAAACTAGTTCCACATAACATAGAGTCTTTTACCAAACAAATAGACATAGAATCTACATCTAAAATGGAAGACCTATCAAAAGGAGTCAAGATTAAAGCTACAGGCATGGGAGAATATACTATGGAACCAGTCCTATCTCTCACATCTCTCCTGCTTTCACTAAAATCATATGGACAACCTTCTAAGAAAGCAAGACTATCAACTAAAGAACCTCATATTATCTTTAATGGAAGATTTATCACTGAAAAAGTGGCAAAAAAAGAATTTGATGAAGAGGAGGTTGTGCTTGCCTAGTTATACAAGGATGAGTCTCAATCCCAGACAGTTCAACAATGTGACTCTAAAACACCAAAAGTTCCTTCAAAATCATATGGACCGGGACACAACTTGATGACTAAAATGGGATATATTGGAAAAGGACCTCTGGGAACATGAGGAAAAGGTCTCATATCACCCATTACACACTGTGGCTAGGCAAACAAAGATACTACAAATCTAGGTTATCAGAAGAAACATTTCCATCTCAATGGAAACTCTTCTCATGTGATAGAACAAATAGAACCAAAACTGGATAAAACTGAAGAAGAGGAAACATACCAAGAAGATAGTGATGAATCTAATGCTACAGATGTTTTCCCCTATGAACTCATTCCTCAAAACATCTTAGACATTCTCAAGGAGGAAAATGAACCTAAAAGAATCAACATAGTAGATACACGAGAACCTACTGCTGAACAAGTGACAATCACCACACAAGAACTGGTTGAGTCTAAAAACAAACAAGAAGAGGAAGGTGAATCTATCACAATAGCTGAACATTTGGGATATAACAGTGATTCTAAGACAAACTCCCATGAATATGAATTCCGCTCGAACTCTGAAGGAAACCCTGCTTGGGGAATCTATCCTGATTTCACACATATTCTTGATTTTCCTAGAGATCCACATGAATAATCCAATGACTGTGAATGGGGAATTATTCCAAAAGAAGATGAGCTTATCACAGAAAAAAATATAGATGTCATTCACTGATACACACCTACACTCGACGTGAGTCTAGAATGAAATGACGAACCTTGTGGGTCTGATTCACTTATCACCAATGAGGGGTCCAATAATGATGTTGAAATGACTAACGAACTGAATATCTTGAGTAGTAATATCACCTTTGAATTTGCAAGTTTGATCATAACTAATGATGACAATACCGTATGTGTAAACACAATCATCCAATCCTTTCTAGAGCTTACTATCCAACATCCTGATCTTATTGACCAAACATCCAATAATCCTAACCGAGACATCCATACCTTCGAATCAGACTATGCTCTCACTTGCTACCTAAATGCAGTAGAACCCATGACAACTTCCATCAATGAACCTAGCATTAGCATGATAGATTTAGATATCAAATATCTCAGTCAAAAGAAAAAAAGTAAAAAGAAAAGGAGTTCTGGGGTGAAAACCACTATGTGGCAGTCTCATAACCTAAAATAGTAAAAACAAAAGATGTATCTGAAGGTGAAAACCTCTCTGAGGTACCTAAGAATGAGATATTTGATGTCCTTCCGAGTCATTTACAGGATAGATCTCCAGTGTTGATAGAACCAACTCAGTCTATCAATTTGGATACAATAGAAGAACCCCAGCTGATTCATGTAGCTCAATCTCTGTCAAATGAAGAAAAGCAAGAATTTACCAAATTCTTAACAGAGAAGAAAATCAACTTTGCATGGAAATATTTAGATATGCCAGGGTTAGATCCTAATCTCATCATGCATCATCTTTCTATAGCTCCAGGATTCAAACCTGTTAAACAAAAGTTGCGGAGGATGCATCCACATGTTGCACTCCTAGTCAAAGCTGAGCTAGAAAAGTTACTAAAAGCCGGATTTATCTGAGTCATAGATTATGCAGAGTGGATCTCAAATATAGTTCCAGTTTCAAAACCAGATAAATCTATAAGAGTATGCATAAATTTTAGAGATGTAAACAAAGCATTCCCTAAGGATGACTTTCCACTACCAAACATCGATATGATAGTGGACATGACTGTGGGCTTTGAAATGTACTCTTTAATGGATGGTTTCTCTAGATACAACCAAATCAAGATTGCTCTAGAAGATCAAGAGAAAATAGCTTTTACTTGTGCATGGGGTACGTTTTGCTAGAACGTCATGCCATTTGGTCTTAAGAATGCTGGTGCTACATATCAACGAGCTATGACATCTATCTTCCACGATATGATGCATCAAACTATGGATGACTATGTTGATGACACCTTAGCTAAATCAATGATGAGATCTGAACATCTAGTAGACTTGAGTAAAATATTGGATAGAATGGAAAAGTTTAGTCTCAGACTGAACCCTAAGAAATATGCCTTTGGTGTCACTTCAAGAAAACTTCTAGGTTACATTGTCTCAAAGAAAGGAATTGAAGTAGATCCAGCAAAAGTCAAAGCAATCATGGATATGCAACCTCCTAAAAACATCATTCAAATGAGGACCTTACAAGGAAGGGTAAAATCAATCAAACACTTCATATCTCAGCTAGCTCGCATATCACAACCTTTCACAAAGACATTACATAAAGATGTGACCTTCTCATGGAGCGAGGAATGTGAAAATAACTTTAATCACATAAAACAATATTTGGAAAATCCTCCTATTCTGATGCCTCCTATTCAAGGGAAGCCATTGATATTATATGTCTCTACCACAAACACATCACTAGGGGCATTACTAGCACAACATGATGAAAACAAGAAGGAGAGAGCTATCTACTACATCAACAAAACATTGGTAGCTTATGAGAAGAACTATTCCATGATAGAAAAAGCATGTCTGGTTGTCATCTTTGCATCATAGAAGTTGAGGCACTACATCTTAGCCCATACTACACAATTAATAGCAAATATTGATCCACTGAAGTACTTATTGAACAAGGCTTCCCTCATAGGTAGACTAGTAAAATGGGTCATGCTATTGAGAGAACTTGACATAGAGTATGTTGAGAGAAAAGCTATCAAAGGAAAAGTCATTGCAGATCAATTAGCTGAAGCACCAATGTTCGATGATCAACCAATGCAAATGGAATTTCTTGATTCCTCAATTATGAACCTATCTTCTAGAACATGGAAACTATTCTTTGATGGATCCTACACTCAGAATGGATCTGGAGCAGGCATATTGTTCATAACACCTCAAGATTACTCCTTTCCAAAAGCATTCAGAATCAAATTCCCTTGTACCAACAACATAGCTAAGTATGAAGCTTTGCTAAACGGTATGAGGATAGCACTAGAATGGAGAGTAACAGAGCTACACATTCACAAAGACTCTCAACTGGTCATACACCAGGTCAATGATGTGTATCAAATGAAGGATGAGAAAATTGTTCCATACAAGTGCATGGTAGATGATCTAAAGAAATACTTCATATCTACAACATTTGAACAGATTCCTAGAATAGAGAACAAGGATAATGATGCTATGGCAATGCTATCACCTTTATTGTAGCATCCTGAACATGAGCTATGCTACAAGTTCCTAGTGGAAGCACTATCATTCCCTACCTATGATTGCCTAGAAACCCACATGATCTGCACCATTGTAGGTCATGATTCCTCTCGCTACCAACACCTATATTCCTACCTTTGAGACCAAATCATTCTTGATTCCTTTAATTGTCATGAAAAATGTTACCTTATTTGAAATGCATCATGGTATGTCATCATTGGTAATGATCTATATAAACGGAGTCTATATGGTACACTTCTTAGGCATTTAGAATGTGAAGAGTCTCAAAGCGCATTAGAGGAATTCCATGAAGGTATTTGTGGATCACATTTGAACAATTTGACACTAGCTCAAAAAATCATTAGGAATGGGTACTATTGGCCAGACATGGAAAAAGAAGCTCTAAAATATGCTAAGAATTGTCAGAAGTGCCAGGTGCATGGTAACTTGATTCACACACTAGGGAGAGATTTTATTCCCTTTACAACACAATGGCCTTTTCAATAGTGGGCATTTGATCTCATAGGAGCTATTTATCCACATTCATCAAATGGTCATACCCATATCATCACTGCAATAGATTACTTTACAAATTGGGTAGAAGCAGTGCCTTTGACACAAGCAACTGACAAACAAATCTCAATGTTCATCCTAAACTACATCATTGTTGGTATGGTATCCCACACTCCATCATCACAGCTAATGGAGGCCAATGTAAGAACAAGGACCTAGACTCCTTATGCTCTAAATTAAAGATCACTCAATATTGGTCATCCATTTACTATTCTCAAGGGAATGGAAAAGCTGAGGCATCCAATAAGAACTTACTGAAAATCTTGCATCGAACAATCAACAAGATAGGAACAGATTGGCACCTGATGATAAATCCAACTCTTTGGGCCTACAGAACAAGTATCATAACACCCACTGGGGCTACTCCTTTCACTTTAGTATATGGGGCTAAAGCGGTGCTACTTATTGAGGTTGAAATCCCATCACTAAGAATCAAAATTCATGTTCTAATAATCGATGATGATTATAGAGTGTCTAGGTTACAAGAACTTGAACTACTATATGAGTGCATACAAGATGCATATGATCATCTCAAAGTATATTAGAAAAGAATGTCTAGAGGCTACAACAAGAAAGTCAGACATAGAGAATTTCAGGTTGGTGATCTAGTCTTGAGAGAGAATACTAAAAAACAATCCCATCGAGAACGCAAGGGGAAGTTTGAACCCAACTAGTTGGGTCCCTTTTTTATCATTGCTTCTTTTGGCTTAGGAGCCTATCAACTCTCAATGACTGAAGGAGAACAGCTTCGAGAACCAATCAACATTATCCATCTGAAGAAATTATACACCTAAGGCATTCAGTCTATGGTAAAATGTCCTAAAAAAAGCATAAAAATACAAAAATACAAAAGTACAAATTTTTTTTTTGAAAAGATGAAAAATACAAAAAAAAAAGAAGAAAAAGAAAAAGTGCCTTGGTGAAAACCTGGTAAACAGGCGCCTTGGTAGCGAAAATAGAATCTCTGCCAAGATGGTGAAAACCTAGAAAAGAGGCTCCACTTGTATCAAAACACTCCATCTATCATCGCAATCTTGGTATTTCCACCTTCCAGCCCTACTTTAGTTTGTATATAGCTCCCGGTTTGCTTTCGCATCTTGTTTTCAATAAAGTCGGTCTGAGCACCATCTAGCAAAAGTGTTTGTCTCCTATCAAAGTTTCAAATTTGGGACAATCAGCGTCATATCCTATGATCCTTAGTATCTTCAGATAAGTCATATCTAGTCAAGGTCCTTCCAAAGCTATGTTTGAGTCAGTCAGTTAGTCTCCTCACTAGGAAAGGATTTTGCACCTTACAACAAAACAAACAAACAACAACAATAAATTGAAAACAATCTCTGTGACATGCTTAAATCTTTTGTATGCTAACTGACTCACATTGAGATTTCTGCATATTTGGTCCCCTCGAGCTCTTCGACGATGTCCTTTATAGGATTTAGAGAGTGATGACTGGGGGCATAATATTTTATTTGTCTTCTACTTGTATGTGAAAATCTAACAACTTTGGAAATTTTGGATTGAATTGGTGTCCACTATAAGTGCCTCCATCATGTATTGGATGGCCATGTGTACCTCGACCATTGATACCCAGATGTTTCAAGGGAGTCTAATCTAACTATTATCCTTTTGAATGATTTCTTAGTCCTATTGTGAAACAAGTTACTACCCAAGGATGTGAACGATAAAGGGTCACTGTGGGTAATTCACATTGGAGACATAATGATTTCTACAAACTGCTTGGTGTGTTTGTCCGCAAGGCGTATTCAGGTCATCACAACGTTTATGTTCTGATGATTATACAAATTGCTATATCAAAATGGACATGATATTCAGGTCATCCTGGCTTTTGTACCTTGATGCTTATATCTAAATCTGACATATCAAAATAAAAATCAATATCCATATGTTCATGGTTGCCTAACTAGTGAACATTGTATTGATTATTCATTGTTACCTAAATAAAATATTCAGTGATGATAAAATACTGACATATGATTAGTGACTAAGGCCTAGGTCTTGCATTTCATTTTGCATTTTGCACTTTGTATGGTTACATTTCTCAGAAGTTACGTACCAATCAATGCTTGAATTATCCAAATTAACACTAAACACAATGCAATGACTGAGCATCATATGAAGGTCCCCTTAAATAATCAACAGCAGCCACTGTTCTGGGTTACACATCTATTTTGACAATGACTGAGCACTTGTTTTCTTCATGTACCTGCTAAAACATATCATGTGTATTGCTGCACTTACATTACATTTTCATTTCATTCATCCATACAAACATACATGTGCATTCATTCATCTACTATCTATCATTACATTGCATATTAATATGTTTGAAAGACAATCATTCATTGCATAATTTATACATTTCATAATAAGAAAAACATTTCATATATTTGCATCACATGATATTACATCATAAAATGTAAATAACAAGTGTGTATGAAGTCACAACCAAAATCGATCTCATATATATATATATATATATATATATATATATATATATATATATATATATATATATATGTATATATATATATCTATATATGTATATATATATATGTATATATATATATATATACATATATATATATATATATATAGATACATATATATATATATATATAGATACATATATATATATATATATATAGATACATATATATATATATATAGATACATACATATATATATATATATATATATATATATATATATATATATATATATATATATATATATATATATATATATATATATGTATCTATATATATATATATATATATGTCAGAAGAGTACAATGGGGTGCACTAATGGCACTGTATACAAAAGAATGAGCTATGACGAGCTATGAGGTATCATCAAAAAGAAAAAAATAGAGGAATATAACAGATCAATTGTCTGTTTGGTCCTTAGCATCAGGGGAAACTCCTCCTCCAATAGGTGGATCTGGTGGTGGATTAGCACGAGGAGCCCTTGCTCCCTTAGAGTATATCATATACTGGGAATAGGATGTCATCCTCTTCCCAGGTGGAACAATAGAATAATAAGCTGAAACATACTATGCAGCCCAACCTATCTGATGGATCACCTTCACCTACAGGCATCTCACATCACCCTCCTGCTCTCGCAACTACCTCTCACGATCTCTTAGCTGAACCTCCAAGATCGTGCTATGAAGCCTATGATCTTGTAACTACTATCGGAGTCATCTGATCACATCCTGAGAAGTCTGTCTCAAACTAGGATCGGCCTCAGCTACTAAAATATTTGCCTCCTCCATGGGCTGATCTGCACTCACCTCTATCTATGGCTTGTGATGATGAACCTCCGCACCTAGGTCAAAATCAGGAGCATCATGTGCCTCCTCCATTGGAGCATCTTGCTGAGCTCAAAGAACCTCCACACTACGTACACCACCTAGTGTGCCACCCTCACCTCTGGTATATTTGCATTGTAACACTGCAAGCCTGCCTACTCGAACACTATGAGGTCGAGGGGGTCTCATCTATCCTGATGGCCTCGGTGGGGTCATCACTTCTCTAGGTCGGGTGGTGTTGAATGCACCACTAGTATTTGCACCTCTCTACTCCTCTGGCTTCTACCCATAGGGGCACCTGTCACATCCTCTACATCCTCCATAATGGGAATGAGCTCAGTAGGATCAGAAAAATACCTCATCAGATGGTCTTCTAGATAAGTAATGAAGGCATCAGTAACTCCAGCATCAGCCACATGTGGCCTATAATCCCAGTCTCTTCTCACTAGGCTCTTGTACTCCATACTACAATCAACATATGATAGCCTAGCAAACCATCCTAGTCTGAGTTCATGAACTAATCAGGCATATGTTGCAAAATCCTGAGGGGCATCCTGAATGATGCCAACCTTTTGCCAGACACGTGTAATGATAAACCTCTCCAATACAATGGTGGATCTCCCTATCAGGATCTGACTCTAGCAAAAGTAACCGAACTGAACATGAGCAGTTGGCCATGCCTCAATCTATAAGTAAGGCCTCCAGATGAAAAAGGTCATGTAATCTAACACATGCCTCCAGTACTTTGTTTGGTCCATCCAGACTTGTGTCACGTAACCTGAATATCTAAAAATGAGTGGCTCCTGAGGCTGTCACTCACCACCACATACTGGCCGATATATAGGGATGTGCTCCCAGACCTAGATCTATAACACCAATGCACCTGATGAAAAAGTCTTCACCTCATGGTAGATGATCTTGTGCATCTTTGAGAACATATGTGCTAGGAGGCACTAGCCCCATCCCAGCTCAATAAGTGTAGCCATTAGACGTGCTACCATCAGGGCCCAACCCATCAAAAGACTGTTCTACTAATGGTCAGACATGATGATCCCTCTGATCATCCCTGCTATAATACACTCAAGATGATAGGTGTGACCATATCTCTGTACCAAGATCTCCCATGAGATCTACTAAGCTATCTGCTCATCTACACCAAAAAGTGTATGAAACACTTGCAGCCCTGTGTTGCCCGAACTGATGTAATCTGAGCATGGGCCATGGAAAGGAATCTTGAGTATCCTATATACGTCCTCAGGAGTGAAAATGATCTCCCCTGTGGGTAAGTGAAACATTTGGGTCTCCAAGTGAAACCCCTCAATCAATGCAGTCAATAAGCCATGGTTAACCTGAATATCAAGCAACTAGATCAAAAACTCGAACCCACATGTTGCAAGATGTACTCTCATGGGGTCCGACAGTGACAAACAGAGCCTCTAGGTAGCAGGGTGAGATATGCGGACGTGTACATCTGGGTAATGAACCTACACAACACAAAAATGGGGTAACCTATCAGTAACTTGGTCAAAAATCAAGCTATAAGCATGAAAAATGAGAAAGTAGATACTTTAGTAGGTGCATAAAAGACCAGAGAAAATAGTCATGAAATCAAAAATTTTGAAAAATTGACCTAAGGACCTAAAAAATGGTCACTATTTTCCATACGACAAATTAGACTAGCATCAAATATCGTACAACAATATACAAGGTTCCATACGACACTTAATGGATATACGACATTTAGACTATTCCCGTATGATACTTGAGGGACCCGATGAAGTGTCGTACGACAAATGGGTCCCTCTCATACAAGTTACACATATGTCTGGTATGACAAATGAAATTGCTTTGAAAACTCGTATGAGTCCAAATAGACTTTTGTACAAGTTCTCGTGAAGCAAAAATTCAAAAAGTTGAAAAACGTCTAAAAAATCCTAGAAAGCATGAAAGAAGCAAATTTTGAATTCACAAAGAGGCACAGAGGTCCACTTATCGGATTCCCATACTATGGTGGTTGCTGGTAGCGTCAGCTGTGCTCAAATAGGTGTGAGGAAATAGGAGCCTTCATTTTCGATCAGAGGGCTCCACAAGGTTTCTAAAAGTCAACGGTGAAAATGATTTGAAAATGATCCTTTTGGGCCTTATATAGGTTTTGACCTAATTTTTCAAAGTGCTTCATTTTTCTTGAAAATTGCACCCATGGCTAATTTCGACGTTCTAAACCCATTTTTGGGATCAAAATCAAAATTTGAGATCATTTACTTTGTCAAAATTGCAATTTAAAATTTTCTAACCCAGGATGGTCGACTGCTTGCATAATCAACCTTCAAAACATCAATAAAATCTAGTAATTAACTTAATTGATTATCTAACATCAAACTATTGGAATTTCAACTTGGTCAATCATGGTCAAACCTAGTCAAACTTGGTCACCAAGACCTCCAAATGATGCAGAATGCATCCTTGGATGTGCATAACCACTTCTCAAATTGATTACATCGCTCCTAAACCAAATCATGTTGGCCTTCTTGCCAGAAATGTGTGTGTAAAAATTGTACCTAGTTGTGGACACAACACTTCAGTAAAACATTAGAGGTTAGCAAATCAAGAAATTTGCAAATGAAACAACAATGCTAACTAGATGATTTACTGCCTTCTAGTAGGTATGCGTTTGATATTCTCATAATTAGACCGAGACCAGTGACACTACAATACCTAAACAAAGAATTTAATGATAAAAATAGATGAAAGATGAATGCAAATTAATCAATTTTTTTAAATTTTTCTATGCAATATGGATGAAAAATTGTATGAAATTGATCTAAGAATTGAAATGAATGAATGCAATTTGATCTAACAATGATATGCTATGCTATGAAAATGATGAAAAACAAGAATCAAGAATTAGCACAATCTCAACAAATTGCCAGATTGCACAAGCCAAATTCTCCAAATTTGCAAGTTCGCAAGATGTTTTTGAAGGACTGAGCCTCCTTTATATAGAAATCTAGATTCTGGGGAAGCTCATGGAAAGCCAAAAATCTCTCCCTGATCAACTTAGATTGATCATTGAGTTATCAGAAAATCAGAAAGAGTTAACTCACAGAATCATGCAAAATCAGCTTTTTAACTTGAATCATAGTTTAGATCATTTTTTCAACTCACAATCACATGTTAAGTTCGAAAAGCTAACAAATTGAATTGATTTGTTGATTCAGAGTTTAACTTCTCTTTTGAATGTGCATGGATAATTATGAATTAATTTAATAATTCAAAGTAAATTATTCTCAACTTAACTAATTTTTGTATAAAAATAACCGATTTATGGGTTAATCAATTATTTAATCAAAGTTTATCCCAAAACTATATCATTAAATTTGACAATTTGATTTAATCAATTAAATGAACATTTAATCAACTATTTCTAGGAATTTGATTTATTGTCAAAATAAAAATAATATTAATTAGGAATAAATGTAATTAAATCTAATTAAATGATTAAGTGGCAGAATTAAGTTTAATTAATCAAATATTCAACATATTCAATTAATTGACTTTAGGATAAATAATGTTATTTATCGCTAGATAATATTTAATTAAAGATAATTAGGATAAATTAGGAATATTTAAGAATATTCCCCGATGCAGAATTTAGATAGAATCAATTAGGGTTTTGATAGTTCAATGTGCAGATGTGCCTTAGGTTAGGACTTTTATGTCAATTTCGATCGATTTGTCGATGTAGGAGGTCAATGGTCATAAAGCCCATTTTTGGGGTATTACACCTAGCAACCCTAGCATTAATGTAAAGCAAACCATCATGAGCCTTAATGGTTTCAGAATGGTCAAAGGTAATAACAAGATCTCTACTACATTTAGGTTGAGGTTTAGGTTTAGGTTTAGGTTCAGGTTCATGTTGAGGTTCATGCTCCACATGATTGACAACATGGTTGTTTTCTTCTTTTAACATTTCATCATAGGAAATCTTCATAGAAGATGAAGAAGGTTGGGCAATAATGTTGGTAGAATGTGAAGGTAAAGGATTGGTATAAATCTGAAGATTTTGGTTAGGAGGTGCTATAGATTGTTTTCCACCACTATCATCGACATCAACAAATAAAGCATTGAAATCAATCAAGTATTGTATAGTATTCTTCAAGGAATAACACCTCTCTATATCATGGCCAGGCTGACAATGGTATTGACAAAAGGATTTGGAATCAAAAGACTTGGAAGCCATCATAGTAGGATGAATGAGTTTAATATGAGGAAGTTTAATGATATTAGCATTTAAGAAATTTTCTATTATAGTTTGTAAAGACTTAAAAAGAGGAGTATACTTATGATTCAGGCAAAAAAAAGAGGAAGAAGCAGCACCTTTGGATGCAACAACTACTTGTTCATCTACCGTATTCGATGCCTTGTTAATCTTAATATAGTTGTTTGGTTTGTGATATTTATTCAGATTAGAGGCAACATCACTCTTATCAATAGGTATAGGATCCATTGGAGTGGTGCTCTCAAATGGACTCACTTATAATTGATAGTGGTGAAGCATTGCACAAAGTTGGGAAAAAGAGGTAAATTCGATAAACATAATCTTATCTCTAATGTATTTTTGTAAATTAGCAATAAACATGTGTTGTATATCAATATCAAGCATATGATAAGAAATTTGAGCATATAAATGCTTAAATCTACTAATGAAATTTGTAACTTTTTCTTTCACTCCTTGTTTACAATGCATGAAATCAATCAAAGATACTTGCAGACCAATTTTATTTTGAAATTATTGTATGAAGGCATTAGCAAGCTTTTAGAAAGAATCAATAGAATAAGGAGGCAAGGAACAATACCACTATAAAGCCTTGCCACCAAAGTTCCTAGCAAACAACTTAGCCATAATCCAATGGTCATGGGCATAGTCACTACATAGGATTTGAAAGGTCTTAACATGAGTCGCAGGGTCACCCTTACCATTGTAATTCTCAAGACGAGGCATATCAACTTGTTGAGGGACAACCATGTGGATATTGTCTAAGGACGAAGGACTTCCCATGTCACATGTAGGTACATTAAACTTAGATTGAGTCAAGGAAGAAAATTGTTGTTGTAAGGATGAAACCGTTTGAGCAAGACTAATGATGGTGGAATCATTAGAGGAAATAGGAGGCGTAGAAACATTCGATACACTAGGGAAAGTGTATGAAGCAACGAGGATAGTAGAAGTAACCAAAGGAACACTTGGAACCATGGTAGGAAGAGGATTGGAATAGGTATAAGGGACACTATGATAAGAATGTTGCGAGGTAGGCAATGAAACATGCAGAACACTCACAAGATGAGATAAAACAAAGGCATTAGGAAGACTCATATTGACAGGATTTAAAACTTGCACATATATGGTCACAAGAGAAGGTGCATATGTAGGCATGCTAGACATAGGAACATAGATAGGCAATGAAGGTTCAACACTAATAGAAGGTAGAACATATCCTAACTCTTGAGATTCTTTGGCTAAAGGCTTAACATTAGAAGTAATGAGGTGAGATATACCATGCAAAAGGTTAACACCATTCTCATCATTACAAATTACTTTCTTGATAGATTCAATAGCGGTAATAGTATATGGGTTATGATTCTCTTGACTAAGAGAACTTTCCATCTTTTAAAGGTCACTAGTAAGTTTTTGAACTTGAACAAGAGGAACTCTTAGGGATTCATCTTCATCATGGGATGAATGAGAAGATTTATTCATCATGGAAGGGTTAGGATCATGAGAGATCAAGTTATCATCAAGATTCCTAGGGAAGAAGGAAGAATTGAAGTCAAAGGAACCTATGAGTCTATGACTTCTTCTAGCTAGAATGCTATAGGTGGGATTTAAGGTAATTAAGGTCATACATAAAGGAAAGAAAATCTAAAGGGATATCACACAAAAGGTTTTCAAACACCAAGGGGAGATATAACCACAAAAAAGTATGAACTATATATCTAAATACAACTATGAAATGAAATGCAAAGAAGACACAAAGAACACAATGTAATCTATCTATGAAATAAAGAAGGTAAGACACACAAAGGGAATCTAACACCCAATCAAAATATATAGAGCATGAAAGTCTCAGGTTCACCAAAATGTATAGGGGTAAAAGTGAGACGAGGATAAGAAGTGTAACACACCTCACTTTTTTATGGCCAACTATACCTCAAAAGGGTCACAAAGGAATAGATCCTCTAAGCCAAGCCCCCAAGGTTTTGGATCCAAGTAGATTAGCACTACCAAAATGATGTAGCAACACCAATGCAAACAAAGATCCAAAGATCCAAGAGCTAGGAAAGAATATACAAGTTTCTTTAAGCCTAGGGTTTGGAAATTAACTAGGAAAGAAGGAACAATGCTAAATCTAATAAAATATGAGAGATCTGAAAGGTAAATACACAAAGTAAATAATGTAAATTGAAAACTTACCTTTAGAAGTAAAGTCCCCTTCAGACCTGTATTTATGCACTCATAACTACTCATAATAACAAACAAAATTGGATATAGACCTGAAATTGTGAGATGAACAAAACCCAGAAATCTTTTTGCTCCAAGAATAGGCCAAATTTTTAGGTCTATGCTGACTTGGGGTTGGCCTAGACCTAGAACTAGGCCGAACTTCAGCCTAGACCTTCTTTGTCTCTAGATCTGCAACTATGTCCTATTCTAGAACTCCTGAAAAGCGGATCTGAAACTCCTTAAAACTTGATCTTGGAAGAAACATGGTTTTGTTTGGTTTTTGAGGGTCTTGCCTCGGTCAAGCCCTAGTTGAGGAATCAACCTTAAATATAAATATGAAAGTATATATGTAAAAAGTAAAGAAAATGTATGAATTTACCTTATTTTTATAGAAACCCTTGAGGAGGATTCAAATCCGTATTCCACAAGGATGAATAAGTGCTCCAATGTAATTGAATCTTGTAGAAGAGTAGGATATATCAATAAATGTAAAAGATCCACCTCACCAATTTAATAGATCAATGGATGTAGATGTGTTCATGTGCTCAAATTAGGTATGCAAGAATGAAGAAGCCCTTCCTTGATTACCTACTCCACTATCATCAAGGAAGGAAGCTAGATCTTGAAAGGTGGATGTAAGAACATGAAAGAAGGATGAAAAGGCCTCCAATGAACTCTTTCAAAGCTCATTGAAATATCCTAGAATGCAAGAGATATCTTGTGCTTTAATTCTTGAAGTGTTGCAAAAGGATCTCCTTGAATGCTCCAAAAATGCTTGTAGATTGCTCTTGAATGCAAGATGAAGGTTTGTATGCATGTGTGATTGAATTTAAGTGCTTGTGTATGTATCAAATGAAGAGGGAAGGCCTCTATTTATACCCATTTCATCTCTCTAAAATTGAAAAGGGCCGACCAGAGGGTGGGAAGAAATTTAAAATTTTGAAAGGGCCCGAGATCCCGAAGAGGGTGACCTAGAAGGTTAGGGCTGAAATTTTGCCTAGACCTAAGGGTCAGGGCCAAAATTTGGCCTATACCTAAAGGTCAGGGCCCAAATTTGGCCTAGACCTAAAGGGAAAGGCCTTCTAGAATTGCCTTGAGGTCTCAAAAAGCAAGAAAAAGAAGTGGGGAAAGGGACATAACAGGGCCCGAACTGGCACATAAGCATATGCACATCCATGGATCTATAAGATGTGTTTGAATTGGGTCCAAAGAATATACCAAGGAGGGCTAAACATGTCTTGACATGGGTGCTTCCATTTTAAGACGATACATTTATTATAAAATTTTAAAAACATAAGTTTCTCATATACTTGTTAATAGTCATATTATCTAATTATAAAATGTTTTTTATTATAAATTTTTAAAAACCTAAGTTTCATATATGAACTTATTTTTTAAAATGTAAAGATATTTTTTTATTCTAAATTTTATTTAAAAAAATTACTTCAAGTTTTTATATTACTTTAAATATTTTGATTTAAATAAGTTACTAAAAATCACACTTTCTAATTTTAGAATATTTTTTTCTATTATAAACTATTAAAAGTTGAAGAATTACATTTTCTTATTACAACTTCCTAACCTCCCTAAATAGAAAAAGGCAACTTCTCACTATGAAGTAAAAATCTTTTGTCTTTTTATCATGCAGCTATGTATGTGCATACTCCGTTTTCTCCATCTACACAAATAAATAATCTAATTTTGTATAAATATTTATTAGTTGAATGTGAATTGGTTCAAAATGTTGAAGAGATTTCTCACAATACTTATTGGAGTAGAATATTTAGTGGAAAAAATACGCCCAATTTAGTGGTAAAAATGGAAAGATGGACATGAATAATGGCAAAAATGAAATGAATTCAGTAATTTGAAGAAATGAAATAAATTGATTCAGTAATATGCATGATTACTTACAATCTTTACAAGTATCAAGGAGGAAACAATTGTTTGGAAAAAATTATATTTCTAGAAATTAAAAGTGTGCAAAAAATGACACCAAACTCTCCAAATTCATCTTGTTTTACTTCCATCCCCTGCCAAATTAGAATCAGTGTCTCACTACTATTTTTTTTCTTCATTTCTGGATTTTCTTACAACTTTAATCTTTTTTTTCTCCCAAAAGCTTACAATTAACTTAAAATACATTATTTCTTTTGTCCCTTCTTGCCTCTTTCAGACACAATCTTTCAACTCAAAATCTCAAATAGGAGCATATATGTTTGCAACCAATGAGAATTTAAGACTTTCAATTGTCGCTAGAGGCATTTTAGGGATAAAAAAGATCCCAAAATGATTTATTGGGATTGCATTCTATCCAGATGAGTCAAGATTATCAAAACCAAAAAATGTCCAACCATGTGACTCAGGTTTATGTGTCGAAAGTGTAAAATGTAATAAAATTTCCATATTGCAGAAAACCCTTGCAACCTGAAATCCACTCCCAAATTGTAACTTATAATCTAAATGCAAATTGGAAATACATCCAAAAATATTTTTTAACACCAAACAACAACCAATCCCTCATAAGAAAAAGTTGAAACTAGGAGGGAAGCTAGATAGTTAGTACCATCATATATGCATGCAAGAGAAATCAAAACCATGAAATAGAATGTAAGAATATCAAGGGATATGTATTCAATAAGCATACAACATATAAAACAAATTTAAAAGCACGACTCCTTTTAAAAAAAAAGGATACACAAAGCATATATTCAATAAGAATATATTTCCTACACAAAATCATGTAAACGATGCAATGAAATATTCTCTGAGCCCGTATACCCATTCAATAGCATGTTGAATTTCTTTTCATTTCTATGTGTTACATAATATTCACTTGAAAATATTTCATCTTCTCTACCCATGTGTTTGAAAGGGATGTATTAAAATCTATTATGCCATGCAACATCATAAATCAACAAAGTTTCCAACTCATTCCAAAAAGGCTTGAGAATTTTAAGGGAAAAGCAAGGTAAGTTGCTATTTTCCATTGTCGAAAAAGAAAAACTATCTAGAAAGAGTGCTGACAACTATTTGGGAGAAAAAAGTCATTTTTGGGAGCAAAGCTCCCACACAAAGCCTATCGACTTAACTAGAGATTGTAACAATAAGGTGCAATGGTTACATTAATAGTTAGATATGCTTTGTGTAATATATCATTGGGCAGTGGAGATGAAGTCTAAAGAATTGAAAACTGCTTTTGTTAGGAATAATTATTTTAAATATAGTTGACTTGGTATGAAAATGCAAGGGTAAAGTGAATATAAATGGATGCAAATTATAATTTCAATTGATGAGCTCTGTAAAAAGCTCTTAAAATATAGAATATTTTTACAGCATATATAAATAGATTTGCTATTTATAATTGAAAATTTATCTTTGTAATGTATGGCATGTCTTTAAAACCTATAAAACAAAAATAGAAAAACTATTAAATGATAAGATAAGGTGTGAAATATTGAGTGTAATTATATAGGCTTAAGCAGTAAGTAAGATGGGAAAATATGTAGATGGGAAATTAGAGATATTTCAATCATTTAAATAAAAAAAAATTAGTTGTGTAATTTGAGGGAGAAATGGGTGAGAGTTTTGTACCTTGATTTGTTAGAGAGAGAGAGAGTTGTTGCAATCAAGCTTCCTCTTTTTTTCTTATAATTGTGTATAGGTTATTTTTTATTTTGGAGTATCTCTTGAAGGAGAATATAGGTTGAATTCAGAGATCATTCAACAACCTGACTCTAGACATGGCTATGAACTTTAATCCCTATCTTTTTATTTTTCCAGAGTCAATTATTTCTTTCTATAGTGTTAGTCCCTGGGATTTGTGTATGGTTATAGCTCATGCCATTATGAGTGGTATCTACCTTCAACTGCCTAGTGATATAGGAACTATTAGCACAATTTTGGGGTCATTTTGGTTCCATGGTGGTCTATTGTAATTTTTGATTCTTTCTACAACATATGTTAGAACATCAAGTGTTATGGAACCTAGGATTTAAATAATGTTAGTTATGTAGTTGAGAGCTCCATTTACAAGTCTTTCTTGTGTTATTATGTTCATTGTGAGAATGATGCACTAACCTTTGCAAAGTAGTGCCAATTTTTCAAGTTGTTCATCGACAGCTGCATTGTCTACTATGCTCTAAGTCTTTTTTGTGATACTTATCCCAACAAGACAATTTAACAATTTAAACATTCTTGTATTGTATGGCTTAACTAAATCATTGGTAGAAAATAGGTGCATTGAGTTGTCAAATTCATCCTTTTCATTTGATGTAAGTTATTTATTTGTCTACATCATCAAGAGTTTCCACTCTTCCTTCTTTAGCTCTACATTTTGTATATTTTGTAATAGTTGACAAAATTGTACCTATGTTGTCCTTACTCTGTTGTTGAAACATTGTTTGTAAGGTGACAATTGTCGTGAACTACTCCCACAATGTCATGGCACATGAATGAAATGTTTAGATATGATTGTCCATCATAGGTGGTAACTATGTGAGGTCACCAACCAAGATTACAGAGACTCCACCAAAGCATAGGTGTTGATTTTGTGGAATCACCTAAAGTAGTCTACTATCTATTTTTAATTACAAATTTGGCCCTATGAAGCTCATTTCATCAGTCAAAATATATTTTATCTCCTTTAATTCCTCTTGGAATGTTGTTAATGCTTATCCTTGCAATGGTTGTATTTCTTTAATAGTAATCCTGAGAACTTTATGCATGTATGTTGAATGGCACAATGACTCCTATGGGAGCTAGTATGAGCAGTTGGATTTTTTGTTTCAGTGTCTTACTCTTGAGTGCATTTCTAATGCTCGCTATTGAGTTGGATTTTTTTGTACCATTCATTTCTTGAATGGTCATGTGAATTAGTTTGGGAGAGGGACATTTTTTGTGATTTTTAATTACTCTAAGTGTTTCCTCTTTCTTTGTTGACAATGTATAGCTTAGAATGTTCGATTCAGACATCATGTTCTCATCCTAATTGCATGTTTTATTTGTACTTATGAACCAGATTGTAATTTCATGTAAGTATTGGGGTACTGCAATTTGATCCCATTTGCGGTTGGTATCAAACTCACACCTACCAAGCATGTCAAGTTCATTTAGGTGGATATTATTTGAGAGTCTCATTTGTAAAAATAATTCACATTCATTCATCTTTACTATGTCCCCCATGTTTTGGTCATTGTCACTATTGGACTTCCTAATTAGATCAATAACTAGGTTGTAAAACTCAACTCAAGGATTGGACATCTACACTAAGTAGCTATCTTTCTTATGGTGAAGACTCATTTACTTGTCAACCCAGGGAACACA
Source organism: Chamaecyparis obtusa (assembly GCA_027943335.1). Classification (NCBI taxonomy): domain Eukaryota; kingdom Viridiplantae; phylum Streptophyta; class Pinopsida; order Cupressales; family Cupressaceae; genus Chamaecyparis; species Chamaecyparis obtusa. Next base: position 600,139 of record BSBK01010074.1, read on the forward strand.
TACTTGAAATGGGCCATTACTATATGTGCACTAAGTCTCAGCTAAAGCCATGCTATCCTACAACTTAAGGGAAATTGTAGTAAATGAAATAACTCAAAAAATTAATAGAATAAAATGCTATACTTGAACTCAAACAACTGAAAACAATACTATTTATAACAAATAGACAAGAAATTACTCTATCTTCCTTGGTTGTAGGAATAGTCATAGGAAACTATTTCCAATGGTTGCAGGAACATACAAACACTAAAACAACTATAAATTATAGGAAAATAAATTACTAAGCTAAAACATGAAAATCCTCACAAGTGGGCCCCATTGGATGAGTATTTCCAGAATTAAATAAGATGCTTATAAACTCAAAATGTCATTTTATTCATCCAAGAAATTGTTGTTACATAAACTAAAACTAAAATTGTTATGTTTATTATTGAAACTAAAAAACTATTGCATCTAAAACTCTCCTCTCTAGCTAACCTTTTGAAAAGGCTTCAGAACTTATTTAAAGAGAACTACTAACTAACTTAACAACTAACTATCCCACTCCGAGGAGCTAGGGAAACATAACTTATTACTTTCAAGAAAGAAGGAAAACTATGCAACAAATAAGGAACAATGAGGTATTTGGTTGCAGAGAAGATATAGCCTGACTACTTCTTCTTATATTTACTCCTTCTTAAGGATGAGCATTAAAGCTCCATAACTTGCTCCATATGAACTGTTGTCAATCAAATATTGAATTCTTCAATTATTGGCTACTACTCAACCATCTTGACTTGGTCCTTGGTTTCATTTATGGTATGAATCTCCTTGATCACAAGCTTGAATGATTCCACTCCTTAAATTACCCCCGCATCATAGCATTAGTGTGCACAACAACACAGGTATATCCATTTCATTGCAATATAACATTCATTTAAACCGTAACCATAATTAACATGAATAAATTACATAACCATAACTATTTAGGAGTTTTTCATTAAGGAGGTATTTTAGAGACAAGTTCAACCATAATACCAAGTTTAGCTAAACATCAGTGAATACACAATAATCAAGTCTAAAACCCTTTAAACCAAGACTAGAAACATGACAAGGACACCAAAAATCTAGAAACTATTGACAAAATGGGGCCAATATTCTTTGGACTCATCATTGTCCCCAACCTAGATTTTTTTTGGTCTTGCAACAAGTTAAATGTTTCTAACTTTATCATTAATCCTATAATCACCAAAAGCAACTTGGCATGTTCCTCCATGAGCTAGGCTCTAATAGAATCCTTTATCCTTTCCCAATCTATCTCACCTGGCTTTTTTTGCATCCTTATGGTAAGAATTTTTATTGTCCCTACAACTTGGTAGTGGGCCTAACAATATCGATGGCTAGAAGATAAGGGGAAACCAATCATTTTTCTTGGTGCTTCCTAGCTCTATATACTTGTGTGTGCTTCTAACATTTGAATAGTAGTTTGGCAAAGAGTGTAGGTTTTCCCTTTTAAGCTCATTTGGTAAACTATTCCTTCTTTGCACCAAGTGTCCTATCATTGTCTATCCTTAAAAATTAGCCAATCATTCATATTCTCAAAATAACTCTTCTCTTAGAGGTAGATTTCTCTTCCTGTAGCCGTCATTCCATAGAATCTTCTGCCAATCATAATACAAGTCCCTAGGCTTTCAGGCCTCAACCCTCAATGGAAATGGGATGTTAAGTTCTATTTCTCTATATGCTCTATATTGCCCACCCTATCTAATTTCATTGTTAATACAAGACATGAGAGCCCTAAAATGGATGTCCCCAATGTAGAGTAGGGGGTTCCACTTAGTATCCTAGGAAACAACATAATTGTGAAGATAAAATTCACAAAGAAAATTTCTTATAGATGTAAGAGAAGATTGATACACTTGATAAAACTCTAAGGGAATTTCTAAGGAAGGGTTTTTATCTTTATCAATCCTTATCAACTTAAAGAGAAGATGATGTTCTTCTAAATATAAGAAATAAACCTAAGGTGGTGCTCTACGCTCCATCAATTAAGGAACCATAGCTACTATTTTGTCAACCTTATTCTCTAGAAAATAAATTTCTCACTTATATCCATTAATTACTTTCTACATCTTTTCTTTCTTTAACTATCATTCATTCTGCTTATGCAACATGTCTTTATAAAAATATAAAGCTACAACATGACATGGGAGGGAAGAAGGAGGTTTGTGCTCTGATGTCCCTTTTCTCTCACCTTCCCCACTTGTGTTGGGTACTTTTTCTCCTAGATTTTCTACACAGTAATCAATTCATTAAGACCTAACAAACCCTTGTCTTCTTGAGGTTGATCTTCTTCCATAAACAAATTCTACTTCTCTTGAGGAAATTCTCCTCCCACTCCTTTCTCTTCAGACTCACCTCCCTCCTCATACATATTTTCTTGTTCAACAGGCATGGGAAGTGATGAACCTTCTCTTAATAGACTGTTAGGAGGTGGTGAGTTTTCTCTTAGAGGACTCTGAGAAGGTGGTTCTTCTTCAGGGGAGGTATGAGAGGATTCTAATAACTCTATGTGCACACCAGCACTAGACTGACTAGGTTGTGTTGACTTCCTAGGTTTTCCTCTAAGATGGTGGCTTATCCTTTGTGGTGTTTCCTATACAACTCTAGGAGGTTTAGGTTTAATTGATTTTATAGTTGATATTTTAGTATGTAGAGTGAATACAAGAGCATCTCTCTTCTCAATTTTCTATTTCTTGGGATTAGGGAAAGTATGTTCATTTTCTTTCCTTTCTACTTCCTCTTCCCTAATCTCAAATTCTTTAGCTTTCCCTTTTTCCCTCCTAACAACAATCCTATTTCTAATGGGGGTTTGTATAGATGTATCAATACTAGGGTTTGTTGAAGGATTATCACTAGTACCAGTGGATGAAGGTTCATGTAAAATTTGATTGGATGCAAGAGACTCTATAAAAGGGGATGCCCTAGATGATGAGGCCCCCATAGTTATTTTAATAAACCCTTTTGGTCTAATGATTCTATGGGTCGATGGCTGGCCTCTTGGCCCCACATTGTCAATTTAAAAAATTTTAACTTTAAGAAACTCATCCCAAGTCATGGGAGAAACATCACTAAAATAATTTTCCACTAATAACTTAACCAAATAGTGACGTGTCACAAAATGTGGCCTACCTTTTTGAGTCTTTGTTACATTGATTGATAGCAAGTTATAAAGAACATTAGGCACATTGATCACTCTTCCATACCGCATATGTCTCAAAATTTTGATATGAATTAAGTATAGGTAAGACTGCCTCCCCTCACACGTTAGATACCTTATGACATACACAACCACCTAGCTCCATTTTTTATGCTTTTATGCAAAGAAACCCTTTTTGGTTCCTTGTTTATCTATAATGAGCAGATGATCATTAGGATGGATAAATTGAGCCCTTACACTATGAGCATCCTTAGTTATAGGGTATTCCTCACCAGCTATAGGCAATATAGTTACCTCTACAATTCATTCCTCTGTAGAAATAACCTTCAGTCCCTTCACTCTTGCTTCTTCATTGGAAAAAGTTTGAGAAAATTATATGGATATCTCATCACTTAACCCATTCAACTTTAAGAAATAGTCTAGCCATCTGTAATTGTGAAATTTTGGCTCACACTGAGGGTTTTGAAGTAGAATATCATGAATTGTGAGTTCATGACAAACTAGAAAACTAGCCATGGTAATATCTAAGCTTCAAAGTTGAGAACTTTGAAAGACAATAGCATGGAATCGGAACCCAATTATCCAATAACAACCTTCCTACAATTTTTCTTCTACAACCAAGAACTTCTTTATGTATCCCTTGTTTCTTTGTTTGTTGAACACAATTAAGTCATTAAGCACACAGAGCTATGATACCTCAAAGAAAGAAAATTAATGTTGAAATGGTGGCAGTAGGAAATATAATGACAAGTACATAAGGAAAATAAAAAAAAATATTTCTTATGCGCAAGCAGTCATATCAATTTTTGAAATAAAAAACAAATTAACTCATCAAGTGACATGGAAATGACATGCTGGAAAAAAATATTCTCTCAGCTAATGTGGGTATGACACGTAATTTTACCTCCCCCCAACATAAATATTTGCATGTGTCCACACATGCAGAGGTGAAAGTACAAGGCTTAAAAGATAACTTATGTCATTTAGTCATATTTGTTGGTGTGATTAAATATTACTTATTATACTTTACTTAAGTTTACTTAGGATAATGCATTGCATAGTAGTTTGTCATTGAGACACCTAGGAGTTTGCATTTCATTTTAGCACATGGTGTAGAAGAATTACACTTTAGGTGTGAGATCCACTTTTAGTGCTCTTATCACATTATCATCCTCTCATTGTTGAACATGTTGCACATACTTTGTTATACAATGGAGGATGATCCACCTTTGGTGGACATGTGATTACACCTAGTGTGATGTATAGGTTATCACTTGCATGTCTCCTACTTATCACACATTGCCTTTATATTCAGGCACATCTACTTAGTATTCATTCATTGTATTCTATTATTAATCAATATTGAATCAATCATTTGACCATCATTTTTCCTATCTCTCTTGTGCTATCAATTAAGCTTCTAGATCTTGGCATTTTCATTCTTTGCCTTAGGCAAATTCTTATATGGTATCAGAGCCATAGGAGTTTCATTGGTTGGCCATTGGAGAGCATTTGTCTAATATTTTGGAGGGCCATGTTTTAGATCTAGGATATCAGTAGTTATTGGGAGCATCTAGAGAAATATATGACCTCACCATTGCATCTGGGTGGCCATTTAAGTGGATATTGAATATAAATTTGTCTATATTAAGAAAAAGTCAAATTTGAGGGAAAATGTTTTTGCAAATCGGGCTTGGGCAACCTGATCTGCAAATTTGGTAATTGATTTTCTAAATTAATGTTCAAATCTAAATTTTTCCATCAATTTTTTGGATCTTTAATTTCATAAATTTTGAGCATTTTATTTCTTTGCAAAAATTTGGGGCTTTTCCCTTGTACTTGTCAGTTTGGGTTATTGCAGGAATCAGAGAATTCTGAGTGGATCAGGCACTCAAATCCTAACCCACCCACCTAAACTTAGCAGATTTCACATCACAAGTCAAATCAAAATCTAGAGTCAAGGCAAGGGTAGTCACCTCCCCATGACTAAATCACACCATCATTTTGACATTCATCAATCACCCAACGATCATCGGTGACTTCTTTGGTATGATATTAGTGGACTATTGTTTATAAAGGAAAAAGTATCCCTTGATACTCCTAAGAGTTATTTTTTGTCATTAGTTATGAGGAAATTACATTGATTATCAAATTCATTCAGTTATGAAGGAAAGACAAGTCGGTAAAGCAGGAAAAACTATTCGGTAAAGGAAATAAGGGAACAGATAATTTTGATAAAAAGTAAGTTATATCGAGATATAACATCAATCGAACTGAGAATATAAGATAGTTACTGAGCAAGAGGAAAACATGTTACTAAGCATAGCATGCCGACACATGAAGAATGTTTTGATACATTGAATATGGACATAGAACAAAAAATGGTTTACAAATCTTGAGGAGATTGTATGGTAGAGCATTGGAAATGTAAACATAATGATTACACATGATTACAAGGTGAGATCTGCCAATGAGAATAAAGTATGATCTATGCAATGGAGGAGAAACCAATACTAGCACCACTTATAGAGATGATTCTAGAACATCTAGCACTGCTTCTAGAATTGTATATAAATGGACTAGAGTGTGAATATCACTATGCATGCATGAAGGAATATTGCATGTGTGAAGCAGAGATTGTAAAGAAGGTGATGAACAAAGAAACCACTGAGTATAGAGCAGTAAAGAGCATAAAATGATTGTGATTCAAAATTGATTCTACTGAGAACTAAATTGATATTGTGAGTAGTACACAGTATGAGGTAATGAGTTATTGAGCATAAAGAGTCTGATATGCATATGACTGATGCAAGATTAATAGACAAGTTTATGTTACTGATTAAAGAGTAATTAGAATTGTAAAGTCTCTTAACTGATCTGATCCTAAAAAATATTATATTGTAAGTCCTTTAACCAGGTACAATTCTTAGATTAAAATTGTAAAATCCTCTTACAAGGTAGACTTAACAGGTCTTAAGACTCTTAACCAGGTTAATACTCTTAACAGGGTAAGCTATCAGAAATAGCTAATAGTTTAGCTCTAACCAACAAAACTTTTTACTATAGTAGTGAAGTTTTGTGGGTGTCATACCCACCATAGTTTTTATCCTCTAACAAGGATTTCTGCGATACCAAAATGAATGTGTTATGAGTTATCTTTTATATATTTTATATGATGCATGCAAAATTTATGGATTCAGTAAATGTTTAAGGAATAAAGTTCAAATAGTTTAAAAGTGTTTTAAAGTACTAATTCACCCCTCCCCTCTCAATACTTACCTTTCCATACCTAATCTAATAATTGGTATCAGAGCTTAGTCTCTTATTAAGAAGTTTAATTACTTGAGAGGAAATATCTGGAGGAATGGAGAGATATAGGTATGAAAGGGTGATTGATAATATGGAAATGGAACTGAGAATGGACAATGAGAAAATTGATGAATTAAGGATAAAAATGATGCATTCAATCAAAAAGAGGAAGGAGATAACACATCAACTAAAAGACACTCAAGATCAGGTTGATGAAATTTAAGAACAATCAAAGGGAAGCATGTCTGATGAATCTGATGCTATAATATCAAAACTATCTAAAAAGAACAAAACCCTAGCCGACCAGGTGAAAGCACTGAAAAGAGAACAAGAAGCCCAATCGGTAAGGATGTGTAAAATCCTAAAACAAAAAGGAAAAGTTGAAGATGACAAAAGAACGGTGGAAGATTAAAGAAGAAAAATGAACACAAGACTAGATGAGAAAGATAGGGAAATATTAAGGTTGACATAAATTCACTACAACTTGATAGACCAACTAGTTAGTGTAAATCAAGATATTGCAAGAAAAGTTGGAGAGATTGCTGAACTGAGATCTGAGAATGAACATCTGAAAATTGATCTAAAATCTGAGAAAGATGCTAATGAAGTCTTGAAAAGAAATGAAAAAGCACTAAAGATATTAGATGAACAAATAAGAAATAAGAGAAAATCAAGATATACTAATAGACTTGGATATAATGCAAAAAACACTATCGAGAAGGGTGAGTCCTCCAATCAAGCAGCCAATCGAGATAATGTTGCTACCCCACTGAAGAAAAAGAAGCCTACATGCTATCATTGTGGGAAATTGGGAAACACAACAAATGTCTATAGGAGAAAAAGGGATAAGTTTCCAAGTAATCCTAAGTTTAATGGTCACTGCTACAATTGCAATAAGTTTGGTCATAAGGCATTTGAATGTAGATCAAATACTGCTAACAATCCAAGGAGGCAAAGCTACAAGGGCTACTATAATAATTGCAATAGATATGGTCATAAATATAAATAATGTAGGTCACAAAGAAGGAATAAAAAATGGGTCCCTAACTAATAGAATACTACAAACAACCAACAAGGACCAACTATACCATGGGATTATAATACAAGAATCACTTGTACTACATGTGAAATATTTAGTCACATTGCTACAAATTGCTTTAGGTTTCATGGTATGAACAATAGAAGATCATGGAGAAACTTTGGAATGGCTTGTTTCCACCATCATAAGGTCAGTCACCTAGCCAAAGATTGCAGATACTGAGGTAAAGCCCCAATCGAGGAATAACCGAGTGAAAAGACTCAAGTTAATATTGATGAAATAAGAGATCAGATGAATAGGACTTGGAGAAGGAAGTCTCAAGATGATGGAATAGAACTTGGAACAACTGATGGCACCACATCCACTAGATCAGGTGCACCTATGTTCACTTAATTGGTCAAAGGTATGTGTAGGAGTTGATAACTTACATTCTATCTTAAATCAGTTCCTACAATTAGTGTAAAGATCCATACTAGCATACTAAGATGCATTTGGATATAAGGTGTGAAGTTAATATTTCATATGTTGATCGGTAAAGTGTATGAGCTATTTTGTTCCATTCAATGAAAGAAAGTGTATTTTAGTTATTGGTGAAATGAAGTAGGTAAGAAGCATTTAATGCAAATTTTATAGTCATTGGAAATCCTAACCAAGGAAAATATATAAATATAAATCATGCTATTTCATTTCTACCTTACATTTTCGCATGCACTTGAAGCATTTGACTGAGAAGAGACTACTGAGTGATCAATTGAGCATTCTAAATAGCATTAAATGCATTCAAGGTATTTCTAGTGCCTACAAAGTTGTGTTCATGAATTCAAACTTTCTATTTAAGTGAAACCCTAGTATTTAAAGATTATTTTTGAAATCAATATGGCACCTAAGATACAAAAACTAGTCATTGTTTAGAAGATTGATCCTGTGAATCCAAAGTATAAGCTGCCTCCCGTTGTTGCTACTGAAGTTGACAAAACTAGAGCCCTATCATCGATCCCACCAAGGGTTATACTGATTGAAGACATTCACACCTTTAATCACTGCAAGATTGAAGACATATGCCAAACATAAATTGACACATCATACAAGAATATCTATGTTAATGGAAATCTGAAAGATGACCACACACATTTACAAACCAAGGTTTTGGTCCATGATATGCATGCGCCAACAATTTTCAAGCATGAATGGATGAGGATAGTACTTAGCCAAGTACATGATTAGTTCATGTGGCTCAATGGGCCAATTAATATTACTAAGAATGTATTGCATATAGTCACAATATTTCCAGTTCGTGATAGACTGAGGGCATACAAGAAAATTGATAAGAATAAGCTATGTGAGATTACTCAAGACAAATTGGATGGAAGAGGATTGAATTTATCTACTATTGAAGACCTTGAGTTGATATTTTCAAGTAATTTCATATCATACATAATCTTCCAGTCATCTTAGGTAGATAGTGTACCCTGTGGAGCTGTTGACATAACATACAAAATTGTTAAGAAGGATGTGAAGATAGACCTTTGTGAGATATTGTTGAAGCGGTTGGATGATAATATGATTACCATTAGGAAAGCAAAATCAAATACATTGAATTTTAGACCACTTCTAGTATGTATTTTCTTCTATTTTTAGAAATTCTTTCCTACAGTCAATGATGTAGTCTGGAAATGAGATAAACTAATTATTTATCAGATTAATGATTGTAATCAAAGCATAGGAGATAATTTTGATGTAGTCATGAATGACTATTTTGGTAACTTTCAAAGTAAGATTCATAAGAGATTCAAGATTCCACCTTAGCTTGTGGAAGAATATAAGGATGAGTTATATTTTGAAGTTCACATCAACACATGTATTATAAGAGTTGTGGAGCCTAGAACCATGTAGCTTCCACCCATGGGGTATAAACTAGATATTGATGCTGCATCAATATAGATTAAATGTCATTTAGAGAAACCAATTGAAAAAAGTGAAACTCAGCATGGAACATTTAAGGAAGTTAAAGAGAAAATAAGGATAGGTATCTTGATACCTAAGGCAATCAAAAAGACAAGAAGAATGATAAACACTTTGTCAAAGAATCTAGGTATAGTTGTTGAAGGTGAAGATGTTGCTGAACCATCATAAGTAAAGGGGAAGAAACTTAGAATTAAGAAAGATACCCCTAGCCCAATTGGTGGTAGACCATCAACATGGTCTTCCTCTACACTGAAAGAAAGGAAGAAAGCAAAGGTAGAACTGATAAAGACAAAATCCTACATCAGAGAGAATAAGGCTACTAGAAGGCATAGAAGGAAATTAAAGTTGCAACAAGAAAGTGACACTGAGTTTGAGGACATCTCACAATTCAAGGTTATGAAAATTCAAGCATCAAAAGTGAAAAGTCTTAATGAATTGCTCAAGACACTTGAAAAATATGGAGGTTATTTGGTTTTGAAACAATTGAAGTATGCAAAGAGGAATGATGAAGAGAAAAGTAAATTTGAAAAGACTATCATTTCCACTTTACATAAATTCAGAACAACACCAATTAAAGTAGCACCAGGAATTGACGATGAGCTATATCATAAAATTGATACTAGATGGAAGTATGCTCTAGCAACTGAGAAAGAAATGTGAGAAAGGTCCCTAGCTATTACAGTCTTGGACCTAACCAAGAAAGGAATCAAAGAAATATTACTAGAATATTCCAAAAAATTTGGAGTAAAAGGCAGAGCACTGAGTATCATGGTTGGTAAGCTTGAAGATGTCCAAAATGACATCAATGATCTTTGGAGAAAGATCTTCTCTATTGATCCACCGACAGCTGAAGAGGTTGAAGAAAAAAAGAGTAAGTATAATCCAATTGAATTGAAAACAAAAAAAGATGAATTAATAATTGAGGACATAAAAGATTAAGACCCTGATGAGACAATAAAAGTTGGTGAAGACATCATGGCAATTGAGGCCAAAGAATCAGAGGAAATGGATGTTGATGATTCTGCCAAGGCAACACTGATGGCAGAAGATCCTATAATTGAGCAAGTTTTAAATTTTCCTAAGATAGAGGAAGTTAAATCAGAGGCAACAAGAGATGTACCTACTAATACTGAGACCCCCACTAAGCCAACACAAGAGACTGCCACAAAGGAGACTAAGGAAATAAAAGAGAGAGAAACTGCACAAGGTCCAACTCAAGAATTAGTAACTCCTACCGAGACCACAAAATTAGAGAAAGAAAATGAAAAAGATGAAGAGAAGATAAATGAGAAATAAGAGATGAAGGAATAAAATAAATAAGAAGATACAAATAAAGAAAAAGAAGATAAGACTGAGGATACATCTGCACAATCTTATGCAAAGAAGGCATCTACTTCTAAAGGAAAAACCAAGAAGAGGAAGTATGAAAAATAGGTTGTTGTCAGCCAACCTATTGTTATTCCCAAGGTTGCTATATCAACCATGAGCCCAAGGGAGCTGTTAGAAGTATTAAAAGAATGAAAATAAGTTCATGAAATAATCCAATAAAGTGAAGTGCAAGAAGGAGTTTACCATAAGATAAATATGAGAAAGAGTTGCAAGATCAATCACCAAAACATGAGAATACTCCAAGAATCCCATCAAAGAGCCAAGATATTTTTGTAAGGGGAAAAGAAAAGAAAAACCCCTTTGTGTATTATGATTGAGGCATGAAAATCCTAAAGATAGAGAGATAGAATATGAGAAAGAAGCTCAATACAATAATGAGAGAACTAATAAGTGAAGAGGAGAGAAATTGTGTCAAGTGTGTGGAGAAGTATCTCTTAATTAGAGATGAGTGAAGGAGTTTGCATGTAACTCCCATTTGAATGAATTCCACATTCATACTAAGTGTGTGCCAAGTGTGAGGATCCTTATAAGGATGAATAAACTAATTTCCTTATTAAAAGAATTATAAGAAATGAGTTGTCCTCCCACTTGGACTAGAGGACAAAATTACATGTAGAGATTCCTATAGGAATATCCTAAAATAAATAAAAGGAGGATACCTTGGTTTATCCTCAAATTAAATAAAACAACCAAGGAAAGATTACTAATTCTAACATCCCCCTTTAATCTTTACTTGGGGTGATTAGAGCAATAGGTAGCAAACCCAAATGTTTATAATGATTTTGAGATTTCTCTTGAGAAAGAGTCTTTAAGATATTGATAGTTGGATCATTTCCCTTGCAATGGATGAGGGACTCATGTGCATCTTCAACTTCATCTTTCATGAAGTGATTCTATAGTGATATATTCTTGGAGCTTGAATGGTACATAAGACTCTTTGAAATAATACTTTGATTATTACAATACAAAGGTGTAGGAGCTTGTAGTGGAGGACCCAAACCTTCAGGTAATCTTTGATTCCATATAATTGCTTTAGATGCATGTGTACATTTTGAATATTCATTTCTAGTAGAAAATAGAGATGGAGATGGATCAACACTTGAGACTGCAATAAGGCGATAACCACTAGTAGATCTCCAATCATTGGGATCTCCTAGTGATGAATCAACAACACTTTGGAAAGAAAAATCATATTGCGAATCATGAGTCATATAATAAAAAAATGCAATCTTCAGTTGCATAAAAAAAATATGTATTGCATTCATCATAATATGAAATATCAAGAGGAGGAGAGCTAGTATAAGCATCATCATCATTATCATTAACCTCCACAACAATTATAGGATTAGTACCTTCATCATGAATTTAATCTTGAGTAATGAATATATCTTTAATAGGATAATCAAAAGAAGGAAAAGTAACATTAAGAATGTTAGAGATAATTTCCTCTTCTTGTTCAACAATATCATCAAAATGAGAGCAAGAACCATCAAATTGGAATGCATCATAAGGAAAGAACATAGAATCATTTTGAATTAAAGTTGATTGTGTAGGAAGATAGTAATCTAGAGGGTTATCCCAAGAATAGCTATCATCATAGGGTTCATCCCAAATAGTAGTATCATCATAGTGAGAATTAGACATTCCATAACGAGAAACAAAAGCTTGATGAGAGTTATTATTATGAGAGTTTTGATTGGTTTGATTATAAGGAGTAAAAGGTTGCTCATGATTTTGTTTCTTAAAATAATTGTTGGTCACATGACCATCTTTCCCATAATAAGTACAATGAGGTCTATTATTAGAACGATTATTATTATTATGATAACTGTTATTATGACTATTGTCATGCTGAGAATTATTATTATAATATTGAGAATTAGAATGACCATCATAATTTGATCTATAATTATTATGATGATTATAGTTGTTATTACAAGAATTGTGATTATTGTTAGAAGTATAATGATTATAAGATCTATTATTTTGATTTTGATGCTTAGACACAAAAGCATGTTCAGAAGATCTAAGAGTACCAAATTGCAATAACTTTGCTTCCTCTTGACGTAAAAGATTTTGAAATATACCATAAGTTAATTGAGGATCTAAACTAGGAATAGCAAGTTGCAAATGAATGTTAGTAATAAATTGTTGAAATTCTTTAGGAAGACATTTCTTTAGAATGATAGTAATTAATCTAATATCAGTTAAAGTAACATTTATACCACTTAATTGAGTTTTAATAACATCAAATTTAAGTAAAAAATCATCCATGGATTTAAAATCAATATACATGAGGTCTTCCAAGTTGTCTTGGAGCTGAATCTTACGTGATTCAATGGAGCTATCATAGGTTTGTTGCAAAATGGTCCACACTTGATGGGATTTGGTGCAATGTCCAATTAAGACATATAAATCAAGAATAACCGAAAGACCAATTAGTCCAAGAGATTCTTCATTTTTAACTTGCCATGCATCTTTGTCAGTTTGAGAAGCACTGGCAGCTGGTTCAAGAGGCATATGTAGCCACTTGTAGCAAATGCTTAAAATGAAATATAAAGGAAACATGGGTCTTCCATGCATGATAATTAGTGCTATTTAACTTTATTTCAGGTATTAAAGTAGACATAGTGAAATAAACACTAATGGTATTAAATTTATGAAAACACGAAGATGACTAAAAGAGGTTAGAAACAGTTAAAAATAGAGCCTAATGAACGCAAAAATGCAATTTAACTTAATGTTAATGAATATTTGAGTAGAGTAAATTTAAAATGAATTTTTTGTGATTTTTTTAAAATTTTTGATAAACTCTTTAAAATTATAAATGAAATAAGGAGATTAAAAAGATTATTAAGAATTATATGTAATGATAAATAATAATATTTAAATATTTGAAACTTTAATATTAATCTAAACAGAAATAAAATTTAAATGATCATAATTTGAGACTTAGCTTTAAACATTAGTACAATGTTAAAGAAGGATTAATTTTTTAAAAATATAGGAAATTGATTAAAATTAAAAGTTAAGAGTAGATTAGTGAATAAAAAGGTATAAAAGACAATGTATTAATATTTTTTGATAAAGTTAAAAGCAAGTTTTGAATGGAACCCGAAACCATTTATAAAATATAGGAAAATATATTCAGTTCAGCCCATACATAATTCGAAAGCCTGCTTAACAACAAGGAGCAGGACCCCAACAAACCCAAAAAAATATAGGGAAAAACAAGACAAACAACTAAAAAACAAAAATTGGCACATAAACCAGCAACCATCCATCAACCAACCAGCAGTAATTACTTTTTCTTTTTTATGGCCTCCTCTATCTGTTTTTGCAGATCCTCCATCTTCCGAATGGATTTTTTGAGACCTTTTAGCTCCTTGGGGGTATCTAGCAGCTTCCTTTTAAGGCCACTTCTTATTCTAGTTCTTGGCCCTAAGCTCCTAACACTATCATCCACCGTGATAGTGGTATTCTTCAGTATTCTATTCTCTAGATGGTTATACAGAGCCTTAAGGTTCATCACTAAAATACTAAGGCCCTCATTGTTGTGCTTAAGACCTTCATTAATAATGTGCCCATTGTAACTGATTTTATCATTCAGGTCTTTCAACTTCTCATCCACCATGGCTTTGATATTTGCTGTCATTTCCTCATTCGAATGATTATTTTTTACCTTCATCAAAAAATCCATTTCCATCTTTTCCAGCTTAGCTTTTAGGGGTTCCATAGTATCTTCCATGGCCTTCAAGTGATGCTTCATATCTTGCATTTCCTAGCTTATCCACTTTTCCATGTTGATGTAATGGCCTTCCTTACTCTTAACCTCCTTCAAGATACGATCATCCAAATAGAAACCAATAGTATCCTCCTTATGAATTTCCCCACTCCCATGGCTTGACTGTCCCTTCAACTCCTCCTTATCACTGGCTTCATCTTTTTCTTCCTCTGGCCTTTCTTGTTCCTTATCTTCTTCCTCATCCTCTACCTTATATTCTTCATTTTCCTTTTTGTCCTCTTCTTCCTCACCTCCAGCATTATCTGTCTCCTCATTAGCTTCCTCTTTTTTGCTTTCCTCATAAATTGGATCCTTTATTTTTGTGGCTTCCTCCTCATGCACAGACTCCTCAGTATCTTCATCCAGGATAGTAGCCTCATTCTTACCCTGAGAAGAAGGGTGTTGTTCTTCAGTTTCATCTCCACTGTCATGGAAGATCTTCTTATTTTTCCTACCCTTCTTGTAGGTGTCTACCTTGATCTCTTCCTCTTTATTTTTCTTTCTCTTTCCCGTAACCCTTTTAGGTATGGGTTCAGAGATCATATCCCTAGCATAGTCCACGATGAGCAATATCAAACCCTCATGCAACATAGGGTTGCTTGATTTTTTCCTGTTCTTGGTTATAGTGTTGTTTAGGGAGCTAAGTAGAAAGTAAGGAAAGGAAACTTTTTTATTATGCCTAAAATGATTAGCCAAAACAAAATGCAAGTTGTAAATCTTAGAATAGAGACAATTTAGAGTAAAATACTCTATCATCACCCTTAGAATTTTAGCCCAAATTTTCTTTATTTTCACAATTTCAACATAATCCCCTGACCCTTTTCTCAATAGAGCTTCTTCATCAATATTTTTAGGGAAAAGCTTAAAAGCTTCAGACCCTATTCATTTGTTATCCCTATAGTTCATTCCCTCAAGAGACAAACCAATTATCTTGGAAACAAGACTCAGAGTAAGTGAAAAAGATTTACCCCACAAGTTAACTTTACCATTTACCCATCCCTCTACAAATTTATTGGTTACCTTTTTATCGAAGCCATGAAGCTTTTCCATATACGGGGTAATACCACCTCTTTCCAATTTTTTCCACTCTTTGTTCTCCTGTCTCCATTTCTTGCAGTCCAAGGGCTCCTCCCTTCTTAGACCACCACCCATTTTCTTAGAGAAAAGGTTACGCTGGTTTCTCAAATTACCAATACTAAAAAAAACACTATTCATCTAGCTCCTACAAATCAAGATTCTTAAAATCACCCACAATCTGTGTGTCATTAACTTCATAATAATTTTCTCACACCTTACCTAACAAATAGATTTCCTCGGTAATTTATTTGCCTTGTCATCATTATTATTTATAATGTTGCCCTCCTTGTGATTAAGTCTATCGTAATTGATAAGACTTAAAATCTCAGAATTAAGATTTTCTTCCCCATTCCAAACTTTCATGATGTCATTATGGGACCCCACATTAACTATACTATTCATAGGCTTGTTTCCTTCCCGATAGATGTGGGTATTGTATCTTTCCTCAAAATCTTTAATTGTCATTTTAATTTTTTCAATGATGTGGGCTATAGTCTAGGAGGATGCACTTTTTCCTTTTATGCAATTAATGATGTTAAGAGAATATCCTTCCAGCCAAAACTTCACATAACCCATCTCTTTTTCCAGCAACACAACATGTAATGCCACTTCAGCTTCAGCTACATGGTTAGCTTGGATTCCCAGTGGGGCAACAACAACTCCCAAACAATTTCCAGCCCAATCTCTTATTAATCCTCCTACCCCAGCCCTTCCAGGATTCCCTTTAGCGGAACCATCAAAGTTGCCTTTAAACCATCTCTTAGGAGGAGTAGTCCACATGATATTGTCTCTAGGGTTGGGGTCTTTGTTTCTTTTATGATTATCCCAGAAGAAAATATCTTCAATTTTCTATGAATTGTTCCATAACCAAGAATCTCTTGGAATAGTACATCTGAAATTTTCCATAAGACTTCTACAAAAAAGATTAGAAATATTTTCATGAGGAGTATGTTTGTCTCTAAAAACTCTATTTCTTCTCTCCTTCCAAATTCTCCAAGTGAAGTGAGGAAGAAAAAGATCCTAAAGAGCTTTAGCTTCTTTGCCAGGAAAAGGACACAACTATTAAAGAACAAGATCCTAAAAGTTTTGAGGTTTTACCCATTCCAAATGAATTCTTTTGAAGATGGAATCCCTCACATCTCTTGTGTAGGAGCAGTGTATCATCATATTGTTATAGGATTTACCCACTTCACAACACATAAAACATCTATTGGGCATATAGAAGCCCCTTCTAGTGAGGTTATCCATAGTAAGGATTTTGTTCTGGACAACCAACTAGAAAAACATGTTAATTTTAGGGATAAGGTTTTTGTTCCATACCTAGGAGCAGAGAGGTTGCTCTTCCTGGGCTATTAGGAGGGAAAAAGCTGAAGAGATAGAGAATTTTCCATTATTTTCAGGGCCCCATATCAATTCATCTTGTATATTATCTCTAATGAACCAATTGTTGAGTTGTTTATTCACCTCTTTAAATTTTTCATCATTATGACTTAAGTCTATCCACTCATCATTGATCCAGTAGTTAGAAACCATTTCCCCAATAGTCTCTTTACAATCCTAAATGGCATTTAGCCATTCCTAGTTTTCATTTAAGGGATTTTCCATTAGCCAGTTGTCATCCCAGAACTGTATCTTCTTGCCATTTCCTAGCTTCCATCTAACACCTTTTCTGACCAAGTTCTTTCCCTTACTGATACTATTCCAAATAAAGGATCCTTGAATGTCCAGCTCAGAATTTAAGGTATTATCTAAGGAGGTAAGATGATATTTTATTTTTATTATTGAGTTCCATTCCTTTTCCTCTTCAAAGATCCTCCAACATTATTTTTCCAGCAAATCCTTATGAGTATTAATTATGCTTCTAATGCCCAACCCCCCAAATTTCTTAGGTTTACAAACCTTCTCCCAAGCAACAAGGCTGAGTCTTTTTTTTTCCTCTACCCCAGCCCAAAGAAATATTTTTTGCATTTTTTCAATCAATTCAACATACTTATGAGGGATTTTAAATAGACTAAGAGCATATACTAGAAGATTTTGGAGTGTTTCCTTCAGTAATTGGACTTTACCAGCTCGACTAAATGTAGCCCCTTTCCAACTAGCCAATCTATGATGTAATTTGTCAATGATGTCGGTCCAAAAAGAGGCTTTAGGTTTCAGAAAAAGCAGAAACCCTAGGTAAGATGCAAGGAGCATCTCTATCTTACAACCTAAAATAGATGAATTTTTTTTCCTTCTTTCTTCTGGAGTATTGTTGAAGTATAGAGAACTTTTCTCCCAATTTATAAGTTGGCCTGTAGCATTTGAATAAATATTTAGTGCCTTTTTCATATTCCTTTCTTCTTTAACAGAGGACTCCCCCATCACAATAGTATCATCAACAAGTTATTCATGTGAGCACTTTTGACTAGAAGAAGAAGGTTGGAGACCAACAATCTACCCTTTCAACATCGAGCTATTAATATATCTCCCAATAATTTCAGCCATTATTACAAAAAGGATGGGGGATATAGGGTCTCCTTGCCTCAATCCTCTTAAAGGATGAAAAAAATTTGAAGATCCCCCTTTAACAATGACAAAGGAAGAAACCATAGTTACCAATTGCATAATCAATCTGACCACCCCCAATTCAAATCCAAAGGCCTAAAGAATTTTTGATAAGAATGCCCAATCGAATCTATCATAGGCTTTCGAAAAATCTAGTTTCATCAAGAAACCTTATTTTTTAGATTTTTCCAAAGAGTGAATATTCTCATGCACAACAATTATGGAGTCCATAATCTATCTCCCAGGGAAAAAGCTATTTTGTTGGGGGGATATAAGAGAAGGAAGATGATTCAACATTCTAGAAGTAAGAACCTTAGACATGATCTTATAAAATGAATTATAGAGGCTTATGGGCCTAAATCCATCAGCAAAATTTGCCCTAGGTTTCTTCAGGATGAGAACTATAAAAGTAGAGTTGAGTTCTTTTATAATTGTCTTGGATCTGAAAAACTCTTTGACAGTAGAGAAAACATCATCCCCAATAATACTCCAAAAATATTTAAAGAAGAACATCTGGAACCCATCTGGTCCAGGGGATTTTTCTCCTTTAAAAGATAAAACCACCCTTTTGATTTCCTCATCCTTAGGAATGGCTTTTAGGAAGACATTATCCTTGGAATCCATAATGCTAGGAATTGAGTCCAGCAAAATTTTCTAATTCTCCATATTAAGGTTAGAATCCCTTGATAGAAGAGTAGCAAAGTAACCCATCATTTCTTCCCTTATCTCCTCTTCTTTGATGATAGTTCCCCGGGAGGAAGATAAGGATTAGATTCTATTAATGGCCTTATGTTTTAGGGTAGTAAGATGAAATAATCTTGTGTTTTTGTCTCCCAATTTCAGCCATAGAGATCTAGATCTCTGTCTCCAAAAAGTCTCTTCTTTGGAAATAATGTTGTGGTAATCTACAAGAATTTTGTTTTCCTCTTTTTTTAGATCTTCAGTCAAACCACTCCTTTGGATTTTGTCCTGAGTGTCTTTCGACTCCAGTTGAATCTTGCTTTTGGATTGAAAAATATCCCCATAGACATCCTTGTTCCATTGTCTAACTTTGGATTTAACATTAGCCATTTTCTTAGCCACTTTGAATATAGCTTTTCCATTCACATTTATGTTCCACAATTCCTTGATTCTATTCTCAAGGTCAGGGTGGGCAAGCCACATATTTTCAAATCTGAAAGGGGTATTTATTTTACCATTAAAAGAGCTTGCAGAAAATGAAATGGGATAATGATCCAATCCAATTTTGTTAAGGGAGGATAGAGTACAAGAAAACTTCATATACCAGTCCGGGGAGATGAGAACCCTATCAATCTTAACTTGAATAAGATCAACACCAACTCTTATGTTAGACCAAGTATAATTAATTCCTTACAGATCAAGATCCAACAAACCTTCATTACTAATAAAATCCATCAGATCAACCCTACTCTCCACTTGAGTTATATTCCCACCAATTTTATCCTTTTCCTTCAGGGGGGTGTTGAAGTCTCCCATTATCATCCAGAAGTTCTTAGAGGTAGACTTCCTGAAGTCATGTAACTACTTCCAAAGTTTAAGTCTTCTAGCCTTCGTGTTTGGGGCATAAACATTAATGAGGATCCAAGAGAAGTTATCTTTAAGGCTGCTAACTTTAACAACTAGAAAATGTTTCTCTTCTCTGAAAAGCTAGTAGTTGAAGCTACAGAGATTCCAAAAGATAACCAACCCTCCTGAAGCCCCTTCAGAACTACTACCAAGACTCCCCCCTTTTTTATCAGATTTGTTTTAACAACCTTCTCTTTTAATATCTTAGTTTCTTGAATCAAAAGAATGTCAGGCTTAGAGTCTCTAACTAAATTCCCGAGTACATCTCAATGCTTATGAGGACCATTAAGTCCTTTGATATTCCATGATAAAATATTCATTTAAGGATTGGGGAACAAACTTGGTGAATGGTGAGCTGTCTACCATCTGCTATGTTCTTCTTTGCTTCAAGCTCCCTCTGGTCTTTGTTAGACATCCTTCCTCTTTCTCTCTTTGGCATTCTTGTGTTAGCTTTTTGCTGACCTCTTGTCTGGACACCTCCTTGTTTCTAATATCCATTCTTCTTGCTAGATCTGAGAGCAGAACTTCCTAGAGGGGCATTAGCATTTTTATTTCTCGAATTAGATTTCTACTCATTAAGAAAACCATTTCATTGAGGAGGTCTAGACCCATTTTTGCAAGGGTTTTTCTTTGAATCTCGTACCTCAATCTAAGGATTTTCCCTATCCTCAACTTCTAGGTCTATATTAACTTCGTTCATACCCCAGAGCCCAATTGGAGTAGAGGAGGAATCCTTGTTGTTTCCAAATGGAGAACCACTGCTATTTCCTTCCATCCCCTATTGAGGATATACTAATTCCACTCCTTTCTGGGATTCTTCTCCTAGGTGAGATCCCACACTATCTTCCACCCTTGAGATCATTTGAGTTTATTTTCTGATACAAGATTCCAGAGTCTCTTATGATTTATTATTCAAATTTTTAGATCATCAACACTATCTACTACTACTTGATTTTCAAGATTTTGATCTATTTTCATTTGAGTTTCATATATTCTATCCTCCTAATGGATTGATGGGTTCTCTTCAGGGTTGTTAGTCATTGGATTCTCCTCAGAGTTTCTATAAAGATTCTGGTCCTCTTGGGATTTTGAGGAAGGAGTTCTTCCTCAATTTTTTTCCTCCACTCCATTCTCTTAGCTCTTTTTTACTCATGTTCATTCTTTTTATCCTTTAGGGGTTTCAGAGGATATTGTTTTTCCCAATGACCATGTTTCTTACAAGTGAAACAAGCAAAGGGAAATGATTCATATTCAACTTCTTGAATCCATTTTCCCACCTTTGAGCTGAGTTTGATATCTTGTGGGAGTTCAACATTCTATTGGATGTTAATACAGATCCTTGCAAACACTTGTCTAGTTCAGGCTGCTGTCATTGGATCTATCGTGAGAAACTCTCCAAAGGAACCCACAATAGCCACCAGTATATCCTCATGCCAATATTACATAGGCAGACCTGGAAGATGAACCCACACCAATGCAGTTGTGAAAAAAATATCATTATTCTCTAGGTTAGTCGATCATTTCTGTAGAGATAAAGATGATCTACCCATCATCCAAGGACACCCACACAACACTTTAGATAAATCTTCCCCATTGGAGAACTGTGAGGCCTCACCCCGACCCATCATAGCATTACTGATTTGTTCACACTTTGATACTTTATGTTTTGATACATTGATACACTTTTTGGATTATCTTGGCAGAGACTCAAGATATTATGTTTGATAATGATTATTTTGTATGCATTACATTTTGATGTGGACTAGGACCTAGAACATGTGGTTGATTTTGATTACACATGTTTAGATAGGCGAATTGATGAGAAGATCGGATCATGATTAGACTTGATTATTTCATGGATGTTATGTCATGATGATTATAGAATTATTATGTTTTAAGCATTTCTGTATGAAAATTGTAATTAGGAATTTAATTCTGCATATTGATTAATGTTGCTAAGTATGAATTGAATATGTATATTGCATTTGATTTTATTATTTTTGGACTACTGATGCTCAAGTTTACTGTGCAGGAAAGAGAACCATGGAATTAGTCAGAGAATCAATAACCAACCATATGCGCAAACTATAAAGCCAAGATTGAATCTAATGAAGAGATTCAAACCTTGTTGTTAAGTGATTTAATTCGTGACCGTAAATTGTATGTATGTATTAGGTGTTCTCACTGTGTAATTAGTGACATGTCAATGTTGTATTATGTCATTTTATAGTGTCACTTGACACTTGTTATGTGTTTATGTAATGATATGTCTACTAAGGTTGGCAATGTAAACCTAAGCCTAACTAACTTATTAAGAACCTAATTTACCCCCTTGTTGGAGATACTTGCAAAGTTCCACCAATTTGATCATTTAGATTTAATTCTTTTCTAGCCACTTCTAGAGGCCAAAAAGAGGTCCTAAGGGTCAAATTTAGCAAAATCCAAGTACCTTAGTGATAGGGGTATGGGTTAGGAATGTTTTTAACACATCTAGAACCCCCTAGTGGCCTTGGTGACCCATTTTATGACCTATTTTCCACATGCTACGAAAATGGATTGAGTCTTGACCTTTACCCAACCCCACACTCCTCTCCAATCTTGCATTTATGATGGGGGACAAAGAAAAGCCAAAGGAATTTAGGGTCAAGTCTGAATTTATGTTGGTGGGTGGGTAGAAGTTGGAGGTCTTTTTAGAGGCCCTTGGTAGAGTTAGTGGGTGTTCACCCACTCTCTACTTTTAGAGAAATAGGGTTTTGGATTGAGGAAGCATAAGGGATTGGGCTCTTCTCAAAATTCATTTGACATAACACATTGTGAAGGTTGGTATCCATTGCCATGAAAGTTCTTTGTTTTTTTTTTGTTGTAAGTAGATTAGTATGCATTTCATTCTCTTGCATATGTCATATGTAATTGTGTTGTTGTTTTGTAAGGGAATGAGATTTTGGTTTGATTTCATGCTTATGGTCTTATCCTTGTTTGAATATGGGAGTTTTGTGAAGGGTGTAATGACATTACTCACCCTTGGATAGGGAAGAAGTAGCCATGTATGGGGGAAGGGGTTAGTTGGATTCTATGATAGTGTAGAGTCTCTTATCATGGAGAGAAGAGGGAAAAAATGCAAGGTGTATGGGCCCTTGCATGCCATTGTATTTGAGCCTAATTTTGGGGGAGATAAGGAGAAGATTTGATGGAAAGATGTATGTGGTCTTAGCCTTGAAGTGGCATGTTATTTGTATGTATTATTTTGGCATTATCCTACATGGAAATCCACCTTCACCCCTTTTTATGGGTTTATGGTGAATCCATTTGTGCAAGCCTTGGGAGGGTGTTCTTTGTTGTTGCATTCATGTTATGTGATTGTGTGAATGTCACCGTTGGTTACCAATTCTCCTAGCTCGGGGGTGGTCTCCTTGAGATCTAGGATGGGAGATGAGCTTCCCATGGTTCCTCTCATGTATTTTCAGGTTTGAAGTCAAGAAGCTTGTGGAAAAAGCTTGGGAGAATTCTCCATTTTGGTGTGGTTGTGTGAGAGAAACTTTAATGTTGCATTGTTAATCCTTTTGTAATGAGATTCATCTCTTGTTGAATGTTGTAATGTTCATATTGAAATCTACATCAAGTGATATGTGAAATGCTCTTATTCATTATGTAATAGCTTCATTAAAGGAAGGAATATTGTATGTTATCCATTTGATTGTATAGTTCTTCTATCATGAAGATGTGTATTTGTATTTTGAGAAGTTTACTATAATGTAACATGAAGAATCTATATTTTCATGCCTCTTGTATCCTATTCTTTTGGAATAATAGAGTTAATCTTCCATTGTAGAATGATATCCAATGTTGACAACAAAAAAAAAAACAATGTATTAGTTTCATAGAAAGTAAAGCTTTATTGGTATGAAAAGTTTGCAATCTCTTTAATGTTTTGGATTATGAATTGTCAAGTTTCATACACTCAATCTCTTCTTTGAAAAACTTCAATTTCAATAGGATCAATACTTAACTTGAAAACCAATATTGCAACCTCTAATTCCTCCAAAATGAAGCATGATAACAATGAATAATTAAACATGTTAGAATACTAATGTAAATATCACATATTACTAATATTCAATTTATAGTTTCCTTAGTGTAATGCACTAATAGAATAATCAAATGCATAAAATTAACTCTTCTATAACAAGCAAAGAAATCAATATGATAGAAGCAAAGACCAAACAATATCAATAACACTTCCCAAATTTTTAGAGCAAAAATGCTCTCTGGAATTTGTATGGGAAGGGAAATAATTCTCTTTGCCATAGAGAATATTCCCTCCCCAAGATACCTTTCCTAATAGAGGTTAGTATACTAACCCCTAAGTTAATCAATGTTAGTAACTATCACCTAATATAAACTTGTTAATAGCAACTAGTCCCTAAATTAATAAAAAGATTTTATATCATAACTTACCTTTACACTTTTCTCCCCATAAATGGGCACAGGTATGTGGTGATAGAGTACACATTAAATAATACTAAACTTGCTTGCATGTAAAACTGTTCACATTAAATAATATAAACTTGTATGTTGGCCATCATTTACTTTGGGCTTAGTACCCCCCCAACTCCTCACGCCACCTTTCTTCTAATCCCCTTACGCAACTTTTGCTGACAACATTTATTAAATGTTGCTGGGCAAGTTGACTTCTACTCCATGCCTAATTTCTCATGCACCTTTGACTGAGTTGATGTGCTAGGTGGGCCCCAAACTCAAGTCTTGAGACTTGTGCATGCCCTTTTAAAAGGATCTCCTTGCATGCATTCACACAAGCCTTGGTATGGTTTGGGATTCCCATCACCCCACCCACTTGGCAAGTGGGCCATGATGGGATAGGGTAGGAGATAGGATAGAGTAGGGTGATGATGTGATAGTTTAGTAGGTTAGATTAGGGGTGAGTAGGATAGGTTTATTCTTTTATTTTGTCTTGTTTGTTTTATTTTTATTTTTATGTTGGTTAAAACATTTAATTATTAATAAAATTAGTTAGTAATTAATAGATTTAGATCTAATGTATTTATATTTATTAATAAATCAACTAGCTAATGTAATTGTTCTTTTCATTAGACTTGTTAATATTAGTTGCTAAATTTACTTAAATGTTATCAATTTTATTTCGAGATTAGAGTTCATGGTTAATGAAATTAATTATTAATCATTAGTTTTATATGGATAATGTGATTAGATTTAGCTAGAATTAAACCAACTTGTTAAACTAATAGTTATTTTATTCAAATGTTATTTAGTCTAAATAAGGTTATTGTAATAGTTAATTGAGTTTAATTAAATGGATAACTTGCTATTGGTTAATAAGATTAGGATCTAATGAATCAATTTGTTTAAATTAATTAATGTATTAGTAGGTTATTAGTATGAATCAGTAATGGTTAGTGTAATTAATATCTTTCTAATGTCGAGATAACATTTTGTCCTAGTTAACATTATTAGGTTTATTGTCAGATTATAATTGAAATTCTATTGTTAATGCAAGTATCCCATGAACCATTATCATAGGATAAATTATCTTTTAGTTGGGTCAAACCATGTTCGAAAGTTAAAACCTAGGCACATACATATTTTAGGTTATTGGTTAATTGGTATGAAATTGGATATATGTTTAATGCTCTAGGTTATGAGGGATTGAAAGGGTAATTAAAAGCACCTAGGATCTATGAATTCATCCTGAACGAAAATTCTAAAGCAAAATTGTACCCACTAGGGTTCCGCTATCTGAACTCAATAATTTTACAATGATGGTTATGAGATCAAATCTGCCAAACCCATGGTGGTACATTGATACTTATTGGGCATACGCTCCAAACAAACTTAACCCTAGGTTGTGACCAGCTTAACCATAGTCGACTTATCCTTAACTCATGATTGTCACTCTTTAACATCTTATCTTTTTAATTTTTTTTTTTGCATTTTTGTTGGTTAATTTTTGGGCATGACAAGAACTCAAAGGAAAAAATCATTTTGGCATTGCCGCTATATCAACCTGTCCTTTAAGTTTCCATTTCTGATGTGCAAAAGATCTCACTAGGTCTATGTTCAGTTGTGGGCCCATAAAATTTCCAATCATAGTAGAAGCCATGATTGAAATAGTATGGTCCATTAATGGGTCAGAGATGTATATACCAAAGTCACCCTTTAGCGGATCAGATATAATGTTCACCTTAGGGAAATAATATTTTCCAGAAGGTTTTATGCCAAAAAGACCTGACCATTTCCTCTTACCTCGAGTCAAAGGGGTGCCATGTGAAGAATCTCCTTGAGGTATCATTGACCCTCCTTCTATCTTAGTATTTTTAACCTTTTCCACCTCTGGTCCCAAGACAAGACTGTTGTCCTTATTGAGCTGGGCCAAACTTGACCCACCAACATTTTCCTCCTCATTAGATGAAGATCTCATAGAAATTCCCACTTCCCCTGACGCAAATTCTATAGTTGTTCCAGGTTTCTCCAACTTTCCACTTGAGCCCAAATTCAAAAAAACCCCTCCATCTCTTTCTCCCCCTCCTGCCCTCTCCCTCTCCATTTTTTTGTTTTTTGATAATGTATTAATGTTAATCAAGCTTTGTATACACAAATAGATAGAAACAAAAAAAATTAAATCAAATGCTTTAAAAAAAAATTAAACTAAATTTTTTAAAAGAATGAAGTAAAAATGAATTTATTGTGAGAATGTGTTAAAAGTATTTAAAGTATTAAATGTAATATAACAATAAAAA
Source organism: Chamaecyparis obtusa (assembly GCA_027943335.1). Lineage (NCBI taxonomy): Eukaryota > Viridiplantae > Streptophyta > Pinopsida > Cupressales > Cupressaceae > Chamaecyparis > Chamaecyparis obtusa. The sequence continues at coordinate 626,805 of BSBK01010074.1, forward strand.
TTAAACTCATTAACAATAAACTTGTTAAAATTTTAATGAAAAAAAAAATTTAAACTAAATTTTTATTATTAGAAACAAGAAGAGATAATAATAATCTATTCCATGCAAAAAAAATGTCAGAGATAATAAAAGAAAAGATGCAGTATATAATTATATTTTCTACCAAATAAATTGAAGCAGAGACAATTAGAGACTATTCCTTGGGAAACTGAAATAAAATGAGTAGTTACGCAGGGGAGACCAAGACTGGTTTAAAAAAGTAGCAGAGATAAATTGCTAAATGTAGCCAAAATGATGCTCACATAGGGAAGCAACAACACATGAAGAAGAATAGCAGTCAGAAAGGAAGAATAACAGTGTTACATTCAATCAGTTTCCTTATTTCCTCAGAGAACAAACGGGGGAGTTGAAGATTAGTGCACTTGAATAGTGTTGCGTAAGAACACTTGAAGCAAGGAGAAATACCAAAATACAAGAAATATAACTCCAGCAACGTGGAACCTCACGCAAGGCAAGGATAGGTAGTGCGCAGGGGAGAGGGTTGCACAAGGAAGGAGGAGATAAAGGTACAAAAAAGGATAAATGGCTGTGAAAATGAAGTCATTGGTCAAGACCCAACCAAGACCCACACAGCCAAGAGGAGGCTTATGTAGTTGCAAAAGAGTGGTTGATGCTAAGGGCTTTCTCACGCAACAAGAAAGGAAGCTATGTAAGGCTGCATAAATCAAATTACACAATGCAAGGAAGCTGCGTAAGCCAAAGAAGACAGAGGGGAGAATAAGGGGTAGCTAAAATTTAGTTAAGGCAACTTAATAAAGTCTGATTCAAATGAATACTGATATTACCAGGAAGGAAAACAAGCTAGAACCAAAACATAGATTAGAGTAACTGAAATAAAATACAGAGATGCGCTTTCAACAAAATGAAATAGGCGGCATGCACAAAGCATGAAGAGATTTACCAAATGTTATATTTGTGAATACAGTCAAGGACTTATATGCAAACCATGGACTCACGAAGATGAGTGCAAATAATTTTGCCAGAAAAAAAATAAAAAAATATAGCTCTCTATTTGAAAAAAATGTTTATAACAATTGTCTATGAGAGAGAAAAAAAATATTGGTCACTACTCTTAAATGGTGGTGAATTTTTGGAAACCTCGCTCATGAGAGCTAAATGGGCTCATTCTGTACAAAACCCATATCTCAGTTTTTTGAGATTCATTTTTATTTTATTGTAACATACAACATAAAATGAACTATTCTTCTTCAACATTTTTTTTCAAGAGATAGGAAAAGAATGAATAGTTAAGATAACAGAGATATATTAAACTAAAACAAATAGATTAGATTAAAAATTACAAATAGAAGAAATATGCTTGAAGATAAAAACTCATGAGAGCCAAGAAAGATTTAAATATGAACCCGCAAGATCAAAGATTAGAATAACAAAATAGCGTGCATGCAAGGAGATTAGAAAAACTGAAATGTAGATTTTTGAATCTTGAAATAAAGATTAGTTTCTAAATACAACTAAATAGAAAATACCTTGTAAACAAAGTTAGAGAAACCAAATGATAAGCCTTGCGGTTACCCAGCTAGGGCTATCAAGCAAGTTCAAAAAAGAAATGGGTTTGGCGGTAAACCGACCAAAACTCAAACAAATCTAATAGCTACTCTCTGGTGGCAAGCCTTCCAAAGAGGGTTAGAGTGAAAAAAAAATAATAAAATAAAAGAAACAAGTTAGAGCTGTAACAAGTTAGAAAAAATAAAAGGAGGCTTGCTCCTTCGAATGAAACCTTCCTACAAAATACTTAAACAAGGATTAGTAGCTCTGATACCATGTTAGAAGTATTAAAAGAATGAAAATAAGTTCATGAAATAATCCAAGAAAGTTAAGTGCAAGAAAGAGTTGCAAGATCAATCACCAAAACATGAGAATACTCCAAGAATCCCAATAAAGAGCCAAGATATTTTTGTAAGGGGAAAATAAAAGAAAAACCCCTTTGTGTATTATGAATGGGGCATGAAAATCTTAAAGAGAGAGAGAGATAGAATATGAGCAAGAAGTTCAATACAATAATGAGAGAACTAATAAGTGAAGAGGAGAGAAATTGTGTGAGAAAAATATGTGTCAAGTGTATGGAGAAGTATCTCTTAAGTAGAGATGAGTGAAGGAGTTTGCATGTAACTCCTATGTGAATGAATGTCACATTCATACTAAGTGTGTGCCAAGTGTGAGCATCCTCATAAGGAGGAATAAACTTATTTTCTTATTAAAGGAATTACAAGAAATGAGTTGTCCTCCCAATTAGACTAGAGGACAAAATTACATGTAGAGATTCCTATAGGAATATCCTAAAATAAATAAAAGTAGGATATCTTGGTTTATCCTCAAATTAAATAAAATAACGAAGGAAAGATTACTAATTCTAATAGGAACTCTCAGAGTTCGGAGATCTATTGAAGAGAAAAGCTGCACAAGACAAGTTGATAGCAAAGAAGAAGAAAAATGATGTTTTAGAGAAAGTTAAAGGAATATTAAATAAGATTGTACTTGAGGCCACTATAAATGAAAAATGAGATATTTATAGTCAATTGAGAGAACTAGTAAATCAAGTAAACCAGCCTAGTACTGATACAACTGAATATATGATGCAAGTACACAAGAAGAACATGGAGATAAAAGTGATTGAAGAAATTCTTCAATCAGTTGCATTAGATAAGGTAACTCTTTTTGAGTTAATTAATGAATTGGATATTGAGCTGCAAACAATTCTTTCATTATTTCAACAAATTTTCTTAATTTTAAATTTTACAAAGGATATAAAAGAAAAGGATGATAAAGTGGAAAAGGAGCTCACTGAGTAGTTATCAAAAGTTTCCACTAAGTGTAATTCTATCAAGGAATATTATGAAAGGTTGAAGCACTTTATGGGAGTGCAATTTGAGCTAAGAAAAGAGGAGAATCAGATCAAAATGGATCTTATGGAACTCCAAACAATTTTGATTCTACATGTTGAATCATTGCAAAAATAGGTACACAAGGCCAAAGACTTAATCAACACACCAGATGTTAGTGCTATGGATAGCATGGTGAGTTTGATTGCTGACTTAAGTGAGCAAATCATATTTTTACAAACACTAAAAGATACATGGAAGGCATTACTAAAGGATGCTACTGCTAGGTATAAAACTATTTTTCACAAGATTCCCAGAGTAGATAAGAAGTAAGTTCTAATTTTGGTATTTTTGTTAAAAAAGGGGAAAATATGTATGAATATAGTTAGTCCATGCAAAAGAAAGGGGAAATATAGTATATGTATATATAAGAAGGATGAATGTATATGTATGGATAGATATGATTCAGGAAGTAATACTTTAGGGGGACTAACAAGTTTACCGAGAAATGGATAATTTTTACAAGGACAAAATTTTGATTTTTTGATGACCTTGAAGGTTTTTAACAAAGATACCAAACTAATGCCAAAGGGAGAGATTGATACTCCTAAGAGTTATTTTTTTGTCATTAGTTATGAGGAAGTCACATTGATTGTCAAAGTCATTTGGTAATGAAGAAAATACAAGTCGGTAAAGTAGGAAAACCTATTTAGTAAAGGAAATAAGGGAACAAGTAATTTTAGTAAAGGCAAAGTGAGTTATACCAAGCTACAACATCAACCAAACCAAGAAGATAAGACAATTACCAAGCAAGAGGAAAATGTGTTACCAAGCATTGTAGGCCGACACAAGGAGAATCTTTTGATACATTGAATCTGGATACTGAACAAAAAATGGTTTTAAAATATCAAAGAGATTGTATGACAGAGCATTGGAGATGTAAACATAATTATTACACATGATTACAAGGTGATATCTACCAATGAGAATAAATTATGATATATGCATTGGAGGAGTAACTAATACTAGCACTACTTGTAGAGATGATTCTAGAACAACTAGCACCGCTTCTAGAATTTTATATAAATAGATCAGAGTGTGAAGATCACTATGCATGCATGAAGGAAGATTGCATGTGTGAAGCATAGAAGGTGATGACTAGAGAAACCACCAAGTACATATTAGTAAAGATAAGAAAGTGATTGTGATTCATAATTGAATCTACCAAGAACTGAATTGGTATTGTGAGTAGTACACAGTATGAGGTAATGAGTTATTGAGCATAAAGACTCTGGTATGCATATGATTGATGCAAGTTTAATAGACAAGTTTGTGTTACTGATTAAAGAGTAATTAAATTGTAAAGTCTCTTAATTAAGAAGATCCTAACAGATCTTATATTGTAAATCCTTTAACTAGGTACAGTTCTTATATTAGAACTGTAAAATCCTCTTACTTAATAGGTTTTAAGACTCTTAACCAGGTTAATACTGTTAACAGGGTAAGCTATCATAAATAGCTAACAATGTAGCTCTAACCAAGCAAACTTTTTACTGTAGTAGTGAAGTTTTGTAGGTGTCATCCCAACCATAGTTTTTATCCTCTACCAAGGATTTATGTGATACCAAAATAAATGTGTTATGAGTTATCTTTTATATATTTTATATGATGCATGCAAAAGTTATGGATTCAGTAAATGTTTAAGGAAGAAAGTTTAAATAGTTTAAAAGTGTTTTAAAGTACTGATTCACCCCTCCCCTCTAGTACTTACCTTTCCATACATAATCCAACATCCCTTAATAGGGTGAATGTGGGACTAATCCACATCACCCCATCCCCTCTCCACATCGCTTGACCTAGCTTGAGTAGCCGAGCCTGACATAGTCGAGGCAACCCAAGTCGCCCAACATCCATCATCGATCTTGTCAGTGATTTCCCAATTCGCCGATCTCCACAATCTGTCCAATTCTCTAAGATCAACAAGATAAGCTCCTAATCTGAGCCACGAGCTCATCCCAGCTCTACCAAGACCTGAACCACCCAGATTTGAGTGTGGGTTGAGCCACGCTCATCGTGGATCACTGAGCCACCTCACAATTTAGTGACACATGACATTATTTTATTCTCTAGACATGTCAACCCCGGTGCGGATGACCACTGCCACACAACATTTGTAGTCATCGAAAGTGCCACGTTAGCATCTTGTACGCCCAGTCAACAGGCCCGATAAATATTTTTTCTTACCTGTAAAATTTTTCTATGTTAAATTTGACAGCTTTCTATCCATCAAAATTGGCATTTTTCTATTGTCTCGACAACCTTTTGACCATCAATTTTAATCTATTGTCTGTGCAATCATTTTTTTATGAGAAATTTGATGGTAATTTAACCATTAAAACTGAGAATTTTTTAACTTATGTAATGGCCATTTAACTGTCAAATTTAGGCTCATACTATTGCTAACATCATCATTTTTTAAAATATGGGACCCCTCACCAAATGTAGTTTTTATTTGGCAATCAACCTTTGAGAGGCCATAACTTGGCCATCCGTGCTCCAAATTGAGTATAATTTTTTTTGAAATTTTGGGTAGAATCTCCCAAATTTTTTAGTGGTGTAGCTATTTTCTAGTTTTGGTGAACGAAGTTTGTAGAAATTGCAATTTTTTGTTTCTATACCTGTCTGATCCCTATTTTTGCAACTTTAGAGGCTTTATTCAAGCTCATATAGACACATAAGTTTTTGAGAACTTTCCATATTTTCTATTAGATTATAAGATTATTTGGGTGAAAATATAACTTCAAGCATTTGGTATATTTTTTCCTATTTTGACACTTGTAATTGATCAGATCCTTGAGAGATCTTGTTTCTTATTTTGTTGAGTTTTTTATAGATTCATATTTTATATTGTAATCATCAAAGTTAGAAGTCCACTTTGGTCCATTTTGGCAAGTGGCAATTATACACATACTATATATAAAGTGCCAAAATTATCTATCTTGGTGGGGTTCTTTGATTGAGTGAATTTGGGGGGGGGGGAGGTGTCTTGTGTGGTTGTGTCTCTTTCTCTCTAGTTCTCTTTTAGTTTTCCATTATGGATTCTTATGGATTTCCATGATTAACTCCACATAGCTATGCTACATGGAAAGAAAATATATGAAGCAAGCTAATGGTGAAAGGTTTAAATCATTATGTGGATGGAACAATTAAAGCACCTATTGGTCCTAATGTGGATGTTCATGAATTAAATAATTGGAGAACTAAAGATTCTAAGGCTCTAGGAATTATAAGAACATGTGTTACTGAAGATATCATGTTTCACATTTCCTCCTTGGGCAATGCCAAGGAAGATTGGGATAAACTTCAAGATTTGTATGGTAAAGTGGATGAGGATAAGGGATTCACAGTTCAAGAAAATCTTCTCAAATTGGATCCTGAGAACTTTGATACAATTCAATATTTCATCAATAAAGCCAATGAGTTGAGAGCACAACTTAAGGATTTTGGTATCACCATCAAGAATTCACAATTGATTCATCATATGATGGACAATCTTCCTTCAGAATATGAAGCTTTTGTTTCAAGTTACAATACTCACAAGTTGACCATGGGAAGTTCCTTCACTACACCTTCATTTGAGTCATCTGGAGAAATGTTGATGTTAGAACAATCCAAATTAATAAGTACGAGGATTCTCAAGTCTTCAAATTCTAAGGCATTTGTGGCTAATCATGGGAATAAAGGAGGCAAAGTTTCATACAAGAATAAGAACAAGTGGAAACACAAGACACAACAAGAGAAATATCAATCCAACTCCTCACCCCAAGGAAACAATAACAAGAAATCAAACAAGAAGGAGTTTATCACTTGTGCATATTGTAAGAAGAATGGACATGAAGAACATCATTGCTACATGAAATAAATAGATGAACTCAAGCATCTCCTTAGGAAGAATCAAATAATTCTACCTTCAAGAATGACTACTTCACCCTCTTCTTCACATTCAGATTTTGATAAAGAAAGGGATCACAAAAAGGAAAGGGGAAAAGGTCAAGCCTTAGTTTCTCCTTCAAGTTATGATTCATGGAGATGACTTCTAGATTCAGGGGCTTCTCATCATATGAAATCTTCATAGTCTATGTTTTCTTCAATTTGTAATACCCCAAAAATGGGCTATAGGTTCATTAACCTCTTACATCAACAATTCGATTGAAATCGACATCAGAGTCCTAACCTAAGGCACATTTGCACATCGAAATCCTAATTGATTTTATCTTAATTCTGAATCGGGGAATATTCCTTGAATATTCCCAATTTATCATAATTATCTTTAATTGAATATTATTTGGTGATAAATATCATTATTTATCCTAAAGTTGATTAATTGAATATGATGAATATTTAATTAATTAATTTAATTCTACCACTTAATTATTTGATTAGATTTAATTCTTTTTATTCCTAATTACTATTGTTTTATTTGACAATAAATCAAATTTGCTAAAAATATAATCAGTTGAATTCTTATTTAATTGATTAAATTAAATTGTCAAATTTAATAATATAGTTTTGGAATAAAGTTTGATTAAAATAATTGATTAACCCATAAATTAGTTATTTTAAACATATTTTAAATATTATTTGGTGATAAATCATATTTATCCTAAATTTGATTAATTGAATATGATAAATATTTAATTAATTAAATTTGATTCTGCCACTTAATTATTTAATTAGATTTAATTCTATTTATTCCTAATTAATATTGTTTTTATTTGACAATAAATCAAATTTGCTAAAAATAATCAATTGAATTCTTATTTAATTGATTAAATTAAATTGTCAAATTTAATAATATAGTTTTGGAATAAATTTTGATTAAAATAATTGATTAACCCATAAATCAGTTATTTTAAATTTAAAATCAGTTAAAATGAGAATAAATCACTTTATTTTTAAATTAATTCAAAATAAATCATGCACAGTCAGAAAAGCAGGCAACTAGAAATTAACAACCAATTTTAAATTTAAACTCAACATGTGATTGTGAGTTGGAAATTGATCTAAAACTCTATTTTGAGTTGAAAGCTATTTTTGCATGATTTTGCATGATTTTATGAATTAATTATTCCTAATTTCTTGTTAACTCAAAAATCAACCTAAGTTTATCAAGAGTGATTTATGGCTTTTCTCAATGCATCCTCAAGCCCTGAATTTCTTTAAAATCTAGGCTTAGTTCTTCACAAATTATCTCTCAAATTTGCACAATTACTCTGGTGAATTTACAACTGAAGAACAAAGCTTTTGCGACAGATAATTTTGTGAGATCGTTTCATAGTTTTTCATAGCTTTTGCATACTTTTTCATTCATCTTCATAGCATTGTTAGATTAATTGCATATCATTTCAATTCATTCTAGATTAGTTTCATATCAAGTTTTTCATCTAATTGCATCAAAAATCCAAAAAAATAAATTAATTTGCATTCATATTTCATTGCTTTCATCATTTTAAATCCTTTATTTAGGTGTTGCATTGTCATTGATCTTGGTCTAATCTGAGAATACCGTACTCGCACCTACTAGAAGGCAATATATCATCTGGTTAGCTTAGTTTCATTTATTTACAGATTTTGATTTTGCTAACCTCTAATATTTTACTGAAGTGTTATGTCCACAGCTAGGTACAATTTTTACACACACATTTTTGGTGCCCACCATGGGGTCTTGAAATGGGTTTCCATTCTATTCTATCAAATTTCTATCATTTTTCTCGAACCCATGACCACAAGGTTAATTTTTATGAATTTTGTGATAAATTTTTGGGCTATTTTTCTAGAAATATGACTGGTACTTTTATTGGTACATGCACATATGACATGATATAGATCCAAAATTTATATTTCTGGAAAGGAATTTGAGTTAGCTTTCATTTTCCATTGGTTTGGATTACTTTCGTTTTGATTTGCAAAGTTATGATCATTTTAGTGCAGACTAGTTAGAACCCAATTTTATGAAATCCAACTGATGTTTTTATTGGTACATGCACATATGACATGATACAGATCCTAAATTTATAATTTTGGAAAGATATTTGAGTTAGTTCTCATTTTCCATTGGTTTGAATTAATTTCATCTTGATTTGAAAAATTTATGATTGATTTAGTGCAGACTAGTCAAAATTTGGTTTTTTATGACATCAGGTTTTTCGATTATCAAATGACATATTATCTTTGACTAACCTGATTTTCTACCATGTGGGGTTGACAAGTTGTGTTTCTTTTTTGATGGATTCTTATAATAGTGGGTTACATGTACAAGAATAGGTAAGTTTTTCATAACAGTGGTTTGCAGGTGCAAGTGCAGGTACATCCCGTGGGTACAAAAGATAGAAGACAAATGCTCAAAAATTGCTAAAAATAGGTAAAATCTACTAAGCACGTTGTGAGGAACTTAGGTATTCTGTTCAATTTGATAACACTTCAATTTTGGATATAAAATGAACTCTCACATTTCAATCTTGTGTGCCTTTCCAGCTTTCATAATTCACACTTCATTTTTGGGCTGTAAAATGAACATAGATTTATTTTTTGCATATCTGTTACACATAGTAAATAGGCCCTATGAACACTATTTGTGGATGATCTAGAGAGAGTGGGCTTCATTCACTTGTTCATGCATGCGAATCTCTTCTTGACGACATATCCCCTTGTAGGTAGAGAGGATATTGTGATTGTCTCACGTTCTACTTGGTTTGGTCCTCAGCTTTTGATCGATATGTTCTCTCTCCGGAGAGATTGATAGACATAGTTGTTGACATCACAAATCTTGGTGAGATAATTTTAGTCTTAGCATGTCAGATTAATCTATTTGTTGTGTTTGGGTAAAAGTGATAAGGCTAGAAGATTATGCTCTACTCCCTTTTTGGGTAGTATCAAAAACTCAAATCCTTGGATCTAGACCAAGTCCCCATGTGGTATCTTTTGTGAGTCACCTTTAGAGATGGTTAACCGTAGTGGACATTCCCTTTATTGGGTCAACCACGTGGATGAAACCTCAAGCGGTAATAGCCATTTTCACCATGGTAGCAACAACTGCTATATAAATGTCCTTGTGGAGGAAATCTTCACAAGTGTGGTCTCTTGTTGGGCTATCAGATCTCCCTAGCAACTCCTGATTGATTAAATTCTCAGACTGTGTCAAAACCCTGGTGCACCTGGATTGGATTTTTCCCTCTTGAGATCATAAAAGTTGCAGAGTCAGACCATTACTACAAACCTTAGCGAGGCCAATTTTTCATTTTCTAGGACTATGTGCATTATTGAAAAACTTTTGAGAACATACACAATTAGCATTCCTAGGGATTAGCACAATAAGTCACTATTGCTTGTTCATGCGCAAGGTTCCTTTTGCCCTTGTTCATTGTTTTGAGATGATTGCTTACTTCCCTTTGCTTGTTGTTTTGCATGTTTGATGTCTATTTGGTCCTTTGGAAATGAACAATCCAGAACTATTACACATATCTACAAACTTGAATAGAGGATATCTTACAAACAATCTGAAACTGAAAACTGAAAAATTGAAAATCTAAAGCAAAAATTCTTTCTGGTGTCAAAAGTCATCCTGAAATTTTAAAACTCATATCAAAGCTAAAGTCAAAGTTGTCAAAAGCCTTCAAAATTTGTCAGGAATCCAGCTTTTGTAGCCTATTTCCAGATTCTATCAAAATATTCACTATGTCAGGAACAGAGAAGAAACTAGAAAGAATTTGATCATTTACCTAAAGTGGTGTCTTGAGTCTGATTTAGCCTTCTAATTTATCAATTTGAGTCTTTTTCATCTTGTGTCAAAACCTTCTCAAAATTATCTTCAAATTCAGTCTTCATACAAAATGGCTAAGTGTTGTGAGCTCGTGTCCACCATCTTTTGGGCATCTACCCATACTACTAGGGCACAATATCCTTCATTTATGTCCAATCTAATCTTCAATCAATCCAATCTTGACAAGGTTTCGTCATTCAATCTTCTTGAATCAAGTCATTCTTCAGTGTCTTCATCTTTCTCTTTTGCTTCATCCAAGGCTAATGGTGGAAACTAGAGCTTCCTCACACAAGAAATCAGGAGAAGCACCCAATACCTTACCTTTGTCTACTCACGTGGGTCCAACCTTTGAGCAACTCTATAATTTAGGTCTTTATAAAGATGATGGTCTCGATAATCTTCGATTAAAAACTAGTTACATACCCCCCCTCCATCAACCCATGGAGGTGATCAACAAACTCCACATCAATCTATCCTAGGGAGTCCTAAAACTCCTAACATGTCTCAAGGAGGGACAAACCATGGTTTCCAAGGACATAAATCACAACATGGTGCAGATCAAGAACCCACACCTTCTAAAATTTCTTGATATCAAAATGATGATGACTTCAAGAAAATGATAAGGCATTTCTTGAAGGAAGACATAGAAACATACTTCCTAGACTTAGCTCATCAAGGGGCTAAACTTCCTCCCAACTTTAATTTTGAAGATATCATTACACATGAGGAAGAAACTCCAATCACTACTATGATGAAATAGATGCATGCCATGCAAGTCAAACTTAACAAACTTGAAAAAGAAGGAACCTAAGGAGTTCTCCCTGGAAGTTCTATGCCCTTTTTCATTTGATAAAGACTTGTACATGTCACCATTCCCTAAGTGAGTGGAAATACCTAAATACGATAAGTATGATGGAAACTCTAATCTTCAAGATCATGTCAGAGAATTTTGTACTCAATCTATGGAGTTCATGCATGAACCAACCTACCTAATGCATCTTTTCCCTTGATCTCTGGGAGGGTCAGCTATTCATTGGTTTTAAAAAATCCCCCCTACTATCAAAACTTTCGAGGAGTTAATCAAACGGTTCTATCAACAATACTCCTACAACATCCAACATCTAGTCACTATGATCGACATCTGCAATCTGAAATAGAACTCAGGAGAACCATTCCTAAATTTTCTCAAATGATGGAGGAAGAAGTTTTCTCTATATGCTAGACCCATTCCAGAAACCGAGAAGCTAGAAATTTTCATTAACAATCTTGTTCCAGAACTCAACTACCATTTGCAAATGCAAAATCATACATCCTTTGATAAAATGGTAGAAAATGCAATCAAAATTGAGAAAGTACTTGTGCAAAAAGGAGACATATCACTTCAAAAGGAAAAGTATGAATCTGGATCTAATTCTAAAGACAAAGGCAAAAATTGGAACAAGAATAAGGGCATCATCACAGATGGCATTGTTGATACTATCCATGCCCCATCTAAGGCACCCGCTTTCAATCTCACTGTTGGCACCCAAGCCATCAAAGCTTCCAAAGCTAAAGCAATAGAATCTAACAAGAAGCCATCTAACTATAAACCTTTGGCTACAGATCCTAAACGTAATTTTACTCCTCTTGGAGAATCCTTGGAATCCGCCATGAAGACTCTGTTGGCCAACAACATCATCTCCTTGCCTAAGATAAAGGTATTTGATCCTGAACCTAAACCAAAATGGTGGAGAGAGAATAATTTCTATGACTTCCATGGCAATAAGGGTCATAAGACTAATAACTGCATACGCTTGAAAGACATCATACAAGACAAAATTGATAATGGAGAAATTGTAATTGACAATCATAAAAGAAATAATGATCATACAACATTCACGGAGCCATTTCTGAAACATGGTCAAGGAGATTCATCTTCTTAGCCTAATGTGGGTGCTAAAGTCAATTATGCCTACTCTAGAAATAATGATGTCATCAATATGGTTGAACCATGCCTATCTAAACATTGCAAAGCCATCAAAATTGTAAGAAAAGATAGAGAAAATAAATCAACAAATGCAGTTACTCAATCACAAGCTCAGGCACATCTGCAAGGACAAATCCCAGATTCATCCAATGTCCCTAAGATACCTTTCAATATTTCATCTACTTCTAAATAGAAGGCTACCTCTAAATCATCAAATCCCAAAGACATGAGGCCAACATCATACAGTATTGTCCAACAAATCCAGCATACAAATGCAAAAATCTCCATGTTTGAGTTGCTTCGGATATCTCCAGCTCATAGAGCCATTCTAGACAAAGCTCTGCTCGGATCCAATGTTCCTAAAAACCTTGATTTAGATAAATTCTAGACTATGGTTGGTCATCTCATGTCTCCACAATATATCTCCTTTTCAGAGGAAGATGATAACTCCTTGAGTCATCCGCATAACCAGCCCTTGCACATTGAAGTCTTAATCCAAAGCCATCATGTTAAACACCTGTTGATAGATGGAGGCGCTAGTCTTAACATTTTTTCTTACAACTTGATGACACAATTGGGATTCTTTGAAGCTACAATTGATCCTAAGAAGAAGATAACTATCAAAGCATATGACGAGAAAGAAATATCTTCCAAGGGAACTATTGTCTTACCTATCAGAACAAGACCCGTTATCAAAGACACCATATGTCAAGTTCTTGATCTACCTTTGGCTTACAACATCCTTCTAGGGAGACCCTAGATAAATGAAATGAGAGCTATTCCTTCCACATACCATCATGTGTGAAATTTCCATATGAAGGAGTAGAGGTGACAATTCTAGTAGACCTATACACAACTTGCAATGCATTGAAAGAAAGTGTTGATAAACTTGTTCCTAATAACGGAGAATCTTCCACTAAGTAGATAGACATTACTTCAACTTCCAAAATGGAAGACATTTCTAAAGAAGTCAAAATCAAAGACAATGGTATGGGAGAATACACAATGGAACCTATTTTATCTCTCACATCTCTCCCGTTGTCCCCTAAATCTTATGGACAACCTTCTGACAAAGTGAAACCTATAGCTACAAAATCCTAGGTCATATTCAATGGAAGCTTTGTCACAGAACAAGTATCTAAACAAGAGTTTGAGGAAGAAGAAGTTGTGCTTGCATGGTTATACAAGGATGAGCCTAAATCCCAATCAGTCCAAAAATGTGACTCCACTTCAAGCAAAATTCCTCAGAAGTCATAAGGACCAGGGGACAAATTGATCACAAAAATGGGATATACTAGAAAAGGACATCTAGGACTACAAGGTAAGGGTATTCTATCACCTCTTGACCACTATGGTCAAACCAACAAGAATACAATAGGTCTAGGATATAAGAAGAAGCCTTTCTATCTTAGCAAGAACTCCCCACATGTCTTAGAATAGATTGAGCCATCCACAACAAATCAACTAAAGGAAGAAACAACTAAACAATCTGACAGTGATGATTCAGACACCACTGATGAGCTCATTCCTTATGAGTGTTTGCCTAAAGAAATAAAACACCTCCTTGAGGCTGAAGATGATCCAGTAAAAATAATCAATGTAGTAGAAGCACAAGAATCTACTATAGAACAAGAGATAGTTGCACCACAAGAACCAACTGATCTCAAAGGCAATCAAATAGATAAAGAAGAAGGTGGTAGTTATTCTAAAATAGATTCCCATGAGTATGAATTCAAATCAAAATCTGAGGGTAACCCTTCTTGGGGTATTCATCCTGACTTTACGCACATTCTCAAATTTCCTAGAGGCATAGATGAGGAATCAAATGACTATGAATGGGGATCCATTCCAGAGGAAGATGAGCTTATCATGGAAAAATATATTGATGTTGTTCACCAATATGCACCTAAACTAACGTAAGTGTAGAGTGAAATAATGAACTTAACGAGTCTAACCCACCGATGGATGAAGTGGACTCCCACAATGACATTGAGCCTATTCATGAATTGAACATTTTGAGTTGTAATATCACCTTTGAAATTGAGAGTTGGGTTAGGACCAATGATGATAGATCCATATCCGTAAGCACTATTTCCCAATCTTTCACCGGTTTGACTATCCAACATCCTGAACTTCTTGACCAAACCTCCACAAATCTGAGCCAAGGTATCTATACCTTTCCAAATGACTATGCCCTTGCTTGCTATGTCAATGTAGTTGAACCTATGAGGACTTCCATTAGTGAACTGAGCATTAGCATGACAGAGTCGGATATCAAGTATCTTAGTCAAAAGAATAAGAATAAAAATAAAAAGAAAAGGAGTTCTGAGGGTGAAAACCACTTTGTGGCAGTCTCAAAACCTATAAAAGTAAAAATAAAAGATGTATCCAAAGGTGAAAACCTCTATGAGGCACCTAAGGATGAGATATTTGATGTCCTTCTGAGTCATTTACATGACAGATCTCCATTTCTAATTGAGCCCACTCAATCCATCAACTTGGGAACAACAGAAGAACCACAGTTGATCCATGTAGCACAATCCTTATTAGAAGAAGAAAAGGAAAAATTTACCACATTATTAACATAAAATAAAATCAACTTTGCATGGAAATATTCAGATATGCTAGGGTTGGATCCCGATCTTATAATGCACCATTTATCTATAGCTCTAGGGGTCAAACCTATTAAGAAAAAATTAAGAAAGATGCATCCACATGTTGCACTCTTGGTCAAAGCTGAATTAGAGAAACTACTAAAAGCCAAATTCATTCATGTTATTGACTATGCTGAATGGATCTCTAATATTGTACCTATTTCTAAACCAAATAAATCAATC
The DNA here is from genome assembly GCA_027943335.1 of Chamaecyparis obtusa. Lineage (NCBI taxonomy): Eukaryota > Viridiplantae > Streptophyta > Pinopsida > Cupressales > Cupressaceae > Chamaecyparis > Chamaecyparis obtusa. The sequence goes on from BSBK01010074.1 coordinate 642,327, forward strand.
AAAGTGTGCACAGATTTCAAAGATGTAAACAAAGAATGCCCTAAGGATGATTTTCCATTACTTAATATTGATATGATAGTGGACATGACTGCGGGCTTTGAGATGTATTCTTTGATGGATGGTTTTTTTGGATACAACCAAATAAAAATTGCTCCAGAAGATCAAGAGAAAACTACTTTCACATGTGCATGGGGTACCTTCTATTGGAATGTCATGCCATTTGGTCTTAAGAATGCTGATGCTACATATCAAAGAGCTATGCCATCTATCTTTCATGACATGATGCATCAAAATATGGAGAATTATGTTGATGACACTTTAGCAAAATCTATGATAAGATCTGAACATCTAAATGATTTGAACAAAATACTAGATTGAATGGAGAATTTTAGTCTCAGACTGTACCCTAAGAAGTGTGCTTTTGGTGCCACTTCTGGAAATCTCTTAGGCTACATTGTTTCAAAGAAAGGAATTGAAGTAGATCTAGCTAAGGTCAAAGCTATCATGGAGATGCAACCTCCCAAGAATATTAGTCAAATGAGAACATTACAAGGGAGAGTACAATCTATTAGATGCTTCATATCTCAGCTAGCAGACATATCACAACCTTTCACAAAGACATTACATAAAGGCATGACATTTGTATGGAATGAGGAAAATGAAAATAAATTTAATCATATCAAGAAATATCTATCAAATCCTCCTATTTTGATACCTCCTATTCAAGGGAAGCCATTGATCTTATATGTCTCCACCATAGATACATCACTGGGGGCATTACTAGCACAACATGATGAGAACAAGAAGGAAAGTACTATATATTATATCAGTAGAACATTGGTAGCATGTGAGAATAACTATTCAATGATTGAGAAAGCTTGTCTAGCTATGATCTTTGCATTGAAAAAATTGAGACACTAGATGTTAGCTCATACCACACATTTGGTAGCTAATATTGATCCACTAAAGTACCTCCTAAGGAAAGCTGCCCTCACAGGTAGGTTAGCTAAATGGGTGACGCTATTAAGTGAATTTGACATCGGATATGTTGAAAGAAAAGCTATCAAGGGCCAAGTAATTGCAGATGAATTGGTTGATGCACCTTTGTTTGATGATACACCAATGCAAATGGAATTCCCAGATTCCTCTATCATGAATCTTTCTTCTAGAGCATGGAAGTTATTCTTTGACAACTCCTATACACAGAATGGATCTGGAGTAGGCATATTGTTCATCACTCCTCAAGGGTACTCAATCCCTAAAGCATTCAGAATCAAGTTTCCTTACATAAAAAATATTGTTGAATATGAAGCCCTTCTTAATGGCATGAAGATAACAATTGAGTGGAGAGTAACAAAACTGCACAATCATGGAGACTCACAACTTGTAATACACCAAGTCAATGATGTGTATCAAATGAAAGATGGAAAGCTAATTCCATACGAGAGAATGGTAGATGATCTAAAGAAATATTTCATATCTATCACCTTTGAACAAATTCCTAGAATGGAGAACAGGGCTACTGATGCTATGGAAATGCTCTCTACTTTATTATAGCAGCCTGAACATGAGCTACACTATGAGTTCCTAGTGGAAACACTATCTTATCCCACATATGATTCCCCCCAAACCTGCATGATCCACACTATTGTTGGTCATGATTCATCTCGATACAAAAACCTTTTCTCCTATCTCCAAGATCAAATCATTCCTGATACCTTCAACCGCCATAAGAAATGATATTTTATCTGAAATGCATCCCGGTATGTCATCATTGGTCATGATCTGTACAAATGAGGTCTAGATGGTACACTCCTTAGAGGTTTAGAATAAGAAGAGTCTCAACATGCATTAGATGAAGTCCACGAAGGTATATGTGGTTCACATTCAAATGGTTTAACACTAGCTCAAAAACTTATTAGGGCTAGGTACTATTGGCCTGAAATGGAAAAAGAGGCTATCAAGTTTGCTAAGAACTGTCAAAAGTGCCAAGTACATGGTAACTTAATTCATGCACCAGGGAGAGATCTAATTCCCTTTACTACACAATGGCCTTTTCACTAATGGGCATTTGATCTTATAGGAGCCATACATCCTCATTCTTCTAATGGACATGCCCATATTATTACAAGTACATACTATTTTACAAAATGGGTAGAAGCAGTCCCTTTGACTCAAGCAACCGGCAAAAAAATTTCAATGTTCATCTTGAACTACATCATATGTCGGTATGGTATTCCACATTCTATATTCACAGATAATGTTGGACAATTCAAGAATAGAGACTTAGATGATTTATGTGCTAAATTCAAGATTACACAACATTGGTAATCTATCTACTATCCTCAAGGGAATGGATAAGCAAAGGCTTCAAATAAGAATCTATTGAAAATTCTATATCGCATAGTTAATAAAATAGGAAGAGACTGGCATCTCATGATCAATCCAGCTCTTTGGGCCTACAAAAAAAGTATCAAAATTCCCACCAGGGCTACACCATTTGCTTTAGTTTATGAGTCTAAAGTGATACTACCTATCAAGGTTGAAATTCTATCACTAAGAATCAGAATGCATGGTCTAGTAACTGATGATGACTATAGAGTGTCTAGGTTGCAAGAACTTGAACTAATAGATGAGTGTAAATAAGCAGCATATGATCATCTTAGAGTATATCAGAAGAGAATGTCTAGAGGCTAGAACAAGAAAGTCAGACATAGAGAATTTCAGGTTGGTGATCTAGTCTTGAGAGAGAATCCTAAAAATCAATCACATAGAGAATGCAAGGGGAAGTTTGAACCCAACTAGTTGGGTCCCTTTGTAATCACTGCTACTTTTGGCTCTGGAGCCTATCAAATCTCAATGACTGAAGGAGAACAGCTCTAAGAACCAATCAACATTCTCCATCTGAAGAAATTCTATGCCTAAGGCATTCAGTCTATGGTAAAATGTCCTGAAAAAAATCATAAAAATAAGAAAAATTCCTAAAAAATGATCATCCTAGTGAAAACCTAGCAATAGGCACCTTGATGTATTACAAAAAAAATCAAAATCAAAATCAAAAGTACAAAAAAATGAGAAAAAGAAAATTTGCCTTGGTGAAAATCTGGAAATAGGCACCTTGGTAGTAAAAATAGAATCTCTGCCAAGATGGCAAAAACCTGGCAAACAAGCACCACTTGTTTCAAAATGCTCCATCTATCAGCACAATCTTGGTCTCTCCCAGATTTTAGTCTTGCTTTAGTTTGTACATACCTCCTGATTTATTTCCACATTCCTATTTTCAATAAAGTTGATCTGTGCACCAATCGGCTCAAACGTCTATATCCTATCAATGTTCAAACTTGGGGGCAATCAAAGTCATATCCTACAGTCCTCAGTATCTCAGATGAGTCATATCTAGTCAAAGTCCTTTGAAGCTACATTTGAGTTAGTCAGTTAGTCTCCTCTCCAAAAAGGATTTTGCATCTACAACAACGAAATCAAACATCAACACAAATTGAAAACAATCTATGCTTTTACATGCTTTTATCTCCTTGTATGCTTACTGATTCACATTGAGATTTTTGCATATTGTGTCCCTTCAAGCTCTTCGATGATGTCCTTTATAGGATTTAGAGAGTGATGAATGGGGGCATGATCTTTTGTTTATTTTTTGCTTGTATGTGAAAATCTAACAACTTTGGAAATTCTGGATTGAAATGGTGTCAGTCTATAAGAGCCTCTATCTCATACTGGATGGCCATGCGTACCTCGACCATTAATACTCAAAAAATTAAAGGAAGTTTGATCTAACTATTGTCTTTTTGAGAAAGTTCTTATTCCTATTGTGAAACGCAATCTTACCCAAGGATGTGAATGATAAAGGGTCACTGTGGGTAATTCACAACAGATTCAGAATCATCCCTTGATTGCTTGATGCGTTTGAACTGCAAGGCATATTCTAGTCATCACGATGTCTATGTTTTGATGCTTATACAAATTGCTATATCAAAATAGACATGATATTTAGGTCATCCTAGCATTTGTGCCTTGGTGCTTATATCTAATCCAAAATTCTAAAAATAAAATCAATATTCATATGTCCATGGTTGTCTAGCCAGTGGGTGTTGTATTGATTCTTGCACATACAAATCAATATTCATGTATTCATAGTTTCCTAACTAGTGGATGTTGTATTGATTTATCCAGTTACCTAATAAAAATTCAATGATGAAAATGATTGACACATGATCAGTGACTAGGTCCTAGGTCTTAGGTTTGCATCTCATTTTGCACTTTGCATGATTACATTTATCTCACGATTGCCCAAATCAGCTTGACACTCAAACAATTCTTCAAAACTATGCTAAACATAACACAAGGAATGAGCATTGTATGAAGATCCCTCCAACTAAACAGCAAGTAGAATCCATTTTCGGGATCAAAATCAAAATTTGAGATCGTTTACTTTGTCAAAATTGTGATTTAAAATTTTCGGACCCAGAATGACCGACTACTTGCATAATCGACCTTCAATCATCACAGAAATCTAGAATTCAACTTAACTAATTACCTAACATCAAACTATCAAAATTTCAACTTGGTCAACCATGGTCAACTCATTGTCAAACCTAGTCAAACTTGATCTTCAGGACCTCCAAACGATGCATAACACATTTTTGAACATGTAAAATCACTTCTTCAATCAATTAACATGCTTCTAAACCATTTAACATTGACTTTTCTTGTCTGATTTTGATTTTCATCCTGAAGGGGGCATTGTGTTGCACATCATTCAAGTCTGTAAACTCAATCAAATCTTTCTTTCAGTAATCAAGACAACAACCATGTCTAGTTGCAGATTTATCAAAAGACCTCATCGCTTGGGGCACATCGCTTGGGGCATATTAGGTTCATCAAGATCCATATCAATCTAGTATCCTAATCTATCTTGTAAACTATATCAGCTTTTCGTAACCATCGGTTCATTAGTTTTATTTCCTTAGTTCTTCATAACTGAAGGGTTTGGATGTGATACCAATTACAATTCCTTTGGACAATTAGATCTGGAATCAGGTCACTCACTTCTTCATAATCATAAGGTTCAAAATCAGGTGTTTTGATACTTCCTCATAATCACCGATCATTGTTGTTATAGTTAACATCACCTTTGGTCAATCAGGACCTAGCATCTTCAAATCTTTCAATTGGTTTCTGTCTCGAAATCGGTTAGTCTCTCAGGATCAGTTTCTCCACCACATAACTGAGTCCGCATCTTTATCAGACACAGACTATTCTTTGAACCACTACGCTTCACACAGTGATTCAAAGAGGGGCAAAATGTAATACCCCAAAAATAGGCTATAGGTTCATTAACCTCTTACATCAACAATTCGATCAAAATCGACATCAAAGTCCTAACCTAAGGCACATCTGCACATCGAAATCCTAATTGATTTTATCTTAATTTTGCATCTGGGAATATTCCTAATTTATCATAATTATCTTTAATTGAATATTATTTGGCGATAAATGTTATTATTTATCCTAAAGTTGATTAATTGAATATGATGAATATTTAATTAATTAATTTAATTCTGCTACTTAATTATTTAATTCTATTTATTCCTAATTAATATTGTTTTATTTGACAATAAATCAAATTTGCTCAAAAAATAATCAGTTGAATTCTTATTTAATTGATTAAATTAAATTGTCAAATTTAATAATATAGTTTTGGAATAAAGTTTGATTAAAATAATTGATTAACCCATAAATCAGTTATTTTAAATATTATTTGGTGATAAATCATATTTATCCTAAATTTGATTAATTGAATATGATAAATATTTAATTAATTAAATTTGATTCTACCACTTAATTATTTAATTAGATTTAATTCTATTTATTCCTAATTAATATTGTTTTTATTTGACAATAAATCAAATTTGCTAAAAATAATCAGTTGAATTCTTAATTAATTAATTTAATTAAATTGTCAAATTTAATAATATAGTTTTGGAATAAGGTTTGATTAAAATAATTGATTAACCCATAAATCAGTTATTTTAAATTTAAAATCAGTTAAGTTGAGAATAAATCACTTTATTTTTAAATTAATTCAAAATAAATCATGCACAATCAGAAAAGAAGGCAACTAGAAATTAACAACCAAATTTAAATTTAAACTCAACATGTGATTGTGAGTTGGAAATTGATCTAAAACTCTATTTTGAGTTAAAAGCTATTTTTGCATGATTTTATGAATTAATTATTCCTGATTTCTTGTTAACTCAAAAATCAACCTGAGTTTATCAAGAGTGATTTATGGCTTTTCTCAATGCATCCTCGAGCCTTGAATTTTTTTAAAATCAAGGCTTAGCTCTTCACAAATTATCTCTCGAATTTGCACAATTACTCTGGCGAATTTACAACTGAAGAACAAAGCTTTTGCGACATGCAATTTTGTGAGATCATTTCATAGTTTTTCATAGCTTTTGCATAGTTTTGCATTCATCTTCATAGCATTGTTAGATTAATTGCATATCATTTCAATTCATTCTAGATTAGTTTCATATCAAGTTTTTCATCTAATTGCATCAAAAATCCAAAAAAAAGAGATTAATTTGCATAAATACTTCATTGCTTCCATCATTTTAAATCCTTCGTTTAGGTGTTGCATTGTCACCGATCTTGATCTAATCTAAGAATACCATACTCACACCTACTAGAAGGTAGTAAATCACCTGGTTAGCTTAGTTTCATTTATTTGTAGATTTCAATTTTGCTAACCTCTAATGTTTTACTGAAGTGTTGTGTCCACAACTAGGTACAATTTTCACACACACACAATTTAACCTTGTCATGCACCACCTATTTTTATGAGAAATCATACTTAAATGAATGTGATTATGGAAGTAATAATTGATAAGGGGGAGGGAACCTTCAAAGATGTGTTATGTGTACCTCACGCAACTCATAATATCCTTTACATCTATCAAATCACTAATGGAGAAACAATGAGGACTATGGAATTTACTCCTGAATTAATTTTTATCAAAGACTTGAAGACTAGAGAGATCATTTATACAGGGGGCATTGATCATGCATCTCGGTTATACTACTTTGTAGACTTTTCTCATGATGATGATAGTGATTCTGCAATAGATTTTGAGCATACTTCTAGTATTGATTTAGACTTTGAGGAGGAATTTGGATACTTGAGCTTGGGTATTATCACGTGTGATCAAGTCCTTGAGCCATCCATTCATTCTCCTCCTATTGAGATCACTTCTACTATTTCTCCTGATGATGCTTGCATTCATAGAGGCATGGGTTCATGTGATTCAATGCAGTAGGATATTCCCTGTCTTCTAGACTCAGTTCTATGGGATGAATACTTGATAGACATTACAAGTTTGTTTGTGGAGTCCTACATTTCAGATTTGGGAGACACTGTTGATGAATTTTGTCTTCTCTTTGGTGAAGATGATCCTTCTTTAGTTGTTGCGAGGGAACATGCTGACCCTCATCTTCATTCTCTACTTGATCATTCTTTTGAGGTTGACATGATGGTGGATAATTTGATATAACAGTTGGAGGAGGTCACTTTATCTTTATAGGAGACACTTGAGTCTCTAAGACATGTTCTACATTCATCCTCAGTTGACCCTGTCTTGTCTTTTTCAATAGAGTGGCCTAATACACATAATTTGGAGGAGACAATTTTCAATATTGACATGGGGACACTTGAGTAGGTTTTAGAGATTCTATACATTTTGAGGTTTCTCCCTATAAATTAAGGAGGCTTCATACATGAACCTTTGGTTTTGTTTTTTTCTAAGGGGAGGAACCTTGTTCTACACTCATGATGAAGTTTCTACATCGATCCTAGAGCATCTACCATAGGTGTACATTCTATATTAGGGAGGGTCTACTTGGTCTATCTTCTACTTCTTCTCTCCTATATGGGGATTCTTGATTGTACATCCATTATGTATGTTGTAATGGGGGGGTCTTGATTACTCCATTCATCTATGCATCTTGTTTTATCTCTCTTTTTGGGGGAGGGTTTTTCCCATGAGGTTTTCCCTCTTTCTCTACTTTATGGGAGATTCATTGCTTTTGCAAATTATACATGGGTACCTAACATGGCCTAGTAGTCGGGACACATCATGCATTATCATCTAGCTTTGTGAGCTTAAGTACATTTCCCTAAGTTGCACTTAAGAGGGGTGATGGTGTAATTAAATATTACTAATTACACTTTACTTAAGTTTACTTAAGATAATGCATTGCATAATAGTTTTTCATTAATACACTTAGGAGTTTGCATTTCATTTTAGCACATGGTGTAGGAGAATTCCAATTTAAGTGTGAGATACACCTTTAGTTCTCTTATCACATTATCATCCTCTCATTGTTGCACATGTTGCACATAATTTATTATACAATGGAGGATGATCCACCTTTGGTGGACATGTGATTACACCTAGTGTAATTGATAGGTTATTCTCCTAGTTATCATGCATTTCCTTTATATCCAGGCACATCTACTTTGTATTCATTCACTGTATTTTATTATTGATCAATATTGAATCAATAATTTGATCATCATTTTGCCTATCTCTCTTGTGCTATCAATTAGCTTCTAGATCTTGGCATTTTCATTCTTTTCCTTAGAGAAATTATTACAATATTAATGAAATTACATTAAAATAAATGAATCTTAACAAATAATAAATACCCATAAGTTGAGTGCATGTACCTAGATTTTCTCCATAAGTGTGCATTGAGTGACTGATGATGTCAAAAAATAATTTTAAATAACCATCATGTAGTCACTGGCACAAAAGAATAATGAATGGAACTAAAAAGGTGGATGGGGTGGAAGACATGTGGAATGATACAAAAGTGAAAACATTATTGTGGAGAAATGTATACTCACATGATGTGAGTGTATTTATTATGATTACATGATGATAGAGACTAAAAAGAAGGTGGAACATTAAGTTCCCCTACCTTTTCTACAGGAACTTCAAACTCTTTGGGATCTTTGAATTTCTACAAGAACTCCTCTTTTGTAGTTGGCTTGTGATATAACCTTAACCTATGACCATTCATCAACAGTTTAAATTTTACAGGATCAATGGTTGAGAGTTACATAACACCATTTGAAAGACTTCAGTGATTTCATAGGGTCCTAACCAATGATTTTGTAGTTTAACCATATTATCTTTGTACCTGGAATCATACAAAAGTGCCCAATCACTAGCCTATAATTTCTCATCTTTAATGTACTTACCATGCCATTACATTCATTGATTTTGCACTATTTTTGTTTTCTATAGGGATAATTTTCTAAGTTCATCCAAGGCATTTAGCCATGGGATCCTTTCTTTATGTGTTGTGGAGAGATCCATATCTAATTCAAGTATTGTTCTAAGTGTATTGTGTTTAAATTTAACAGGCATCATAGTTATTTTTTCAAATAGCATCTCAAATGGGGTAAAACCATTTGTCATTTTCCATGTGGTCCTATAGGACCAAACTACTTCAAGCAATCTATTTGCCAAATCCTTCTTATGGACTTCCACTGTCTTGGTTAATATGGAATCAATCTCTCTATTTTTAATTTCATCCTACCCATTTGCCTGTAGATGATAAGAACTATATTTTATATGCCTTATGTTGTACTCATTAACTAGGGTTATGATCAAAGTTGAAGTGAATTGTGCACCTTGATAAGTAAAAATCTCCCTTGGGACCCCAAAGAGGTTAAAGATTTCCTCATAAAGGTACTCTGCAACTTTTTTGTCTTGAGTATGCTTCATTGGTTTGACCTCAACCTACTTAGTTACATAGCCAATACACACCAAGATATATGATTTACCATTTGAAGGAGGATCTATAGGTCTAATAAAGTCCAATCTTGATTTGTCAAATGGTGTAACAATCACTTGAGGGTACAGTGGAATCTCATCCAATTTAGTAGGTCTACCCATCCTTTGGCATCTGTCACACTTCCTACTATACTTTGTTGCATCCCTGTGTAGACTATGTCAATAGTATCATGTATTCAAGATCTTCATTTTTTTCCTTTTAGCTATAAAATTATCTCCATAGGGTTCATCATGACATGCATGAAGTATATCACATGTCTCATCTTCTTTGACACACCTCCTCATGACTTGGTCAGACTTTGTATAGAACAAAAAACTAGCTATCCAAGAGAAAATGAAACTCTTTTTAACAAGAAATTTTTTTTTCCTTTGGAGAGAGATGAGTAGGGATTATATTAGTAGATATATAGTTAGATATATCTGTATACCAAGATGTATGAATAGAAATGGAAAATATATGTTCATATGGAAATGAATCATTAATAATCTCATAATCTTCCTTAGTTTTTAGCCTAGAAATAAAATTTTCCACTACATTTACTTGACCTAGCTTGTCAATGATGATAACGTCAAACTCTTTCATCAAGAGTAACCATCTAGCCAATCTACCTATTGTGGAAGGTTCATTCATAAGGTACTTGATGGCTACATGATCTCTGTGTACAAAAATTTGATAACCAATTATGTAGTGTTTGAATTTGTTAAGTGCATAAATTAATGCTAACAATTATTTCTTTGTGATATTATAATTCAACTCTAGCCCTTACAATTTTTTGCTAATGAAATAAATGGAATTTTCCATAGTAGATTATTTTTGGCCCAAAACTACCCCGATGGCATGGTCTAATGGATTTGTATGAATATGGAAAGGTATTGACCAGTTAGGTCCTCTAAGGATAGGTACTTGAGTAAGAACTGACTTAAGCTATACGAAATATTATTTACATGTTGATGTCCACTCAAAATCTGAATCTTTGGTTAACAAAGTATATAATGGTCCTACCATTTTGCTAGAATCCTTGATAAACCTCCTATAATAACCTATATGTCCCAAAAATATTCTTACATCCTTTTGTTTAGTAGGGATAGGAAGATTAAGAATAATCTCAATTTTTGTTGGGTCAAATTGAATGCCATCTTGAGAAATATAGAGGCCCAATACTACCCCTTCCTGCATCATCATCAAACACTTCTCACTATTCAAAGACATATTGTGATCTTCACACCTTTGTAGTACCTTTCCTAAATTTCTTAATCCTTCCTCAAAGGTACTGTCATATGCAATAAATTTATCCATATAGATCTTTATGCAGTCATGTGAAATATTTGAGAATATACTATGCACTTCTCTTTGAAATGTGGGCGAAGCATTGCACAAGCCAAATAGGAGAAAATAATAAGCATAAGTTTTCTATGGGAAAGTAAAGGTGGTATTTTCCTAATCTTCTAGTGCAATTATGATTTGGTTGTATCCACTAAAACCATCTAGAAATGAGAAATGCTACTTCCTTGGTAGAGATTCTTGGTAGAGATTCTAAGACCTCGTCTATAAAGGGAAGGGAAAAATGTTCCTATTTGGTTGTAGTATTCAACTCTCTATAATTTACATAGACCCTTAACTTTTCACCTTTCTTAGGAACTATGACAAGGGATGATACCCATGACTATCAGAGATGGGATACATAAACCTAGCATCTAGCAATTTTTGTAATTCTCCTTTGACTATCTCTCTTAGTACATGGTTAATTCTTCTTTGTGACTATCTTACTGGCATACTATCCTACTTGAATATATATATTCTATGAATGCAAAAATTAGGATCCAAACCCTTCATATCATTACAATCCTAGGAAATGCTTTCTTGTGAGGCTGAAGCAATTTTGTTAAAGACATTTTTTGTTCTTGAGTGAGCTTGTTGTTGATGTTCAAACAATAACTTTCTATGACCTCAACTTGATTCTTAACTCTATCATGGATGCCTCAATGAGGTATGACATTTGTACTTCATGAAACAATAATGTATGAAGCATATATGTGGCTGTGGGAAAGTTTGATGAACTAGGCGTGGGGAGAATGGTTTGTAATGAACATGCCTAATGTGATGAACAACCAAAAAATTTCTCATTCACTCCATAATAATTTTCAATAATGTTTCTCAACACTTCATCCCTTTCCTAAAGCTGTAGGAAGGGATCCCTATCTATCATCACAAGCTGTACAAGTGAGTTAACTTCCTCTAATTCTTCCCCTAGATTTGGCCATCCTAGTTGTGCTAAATCAGATTGAGGTTGTACTAGTAGATAAAGAGAAAGTTTTTTTTTGGTCAGACCATCTGAAATAATCACATCTCTTGACCATAACCCTATATCTGCATCAATTGTAGCTAAACAATGTTTGCCTAAAATGATAGGAAATCCCCCCAATGTGGCCTTAGGAGAGAGTATCATAAAATCATATGGGTATTCCCAAGAATCCAAGGTGAAAAATAGATCCTCTACCATTCCATCAAGCTTAGCATTAGAACTATCAACTAATTGTGCGACAATAAGTGTAGGCCCAAGATTGGTGATTTGGAGATGTCGCATGACATATTTTGTCATCAATGGTTGCCCATAAAAAAATTAAAACATTTTAAACTTGAATACCATTAATGGTAACTCCAACTAAATGACTACCAGGATCAAAATATTTGGCTAGTGTCACATTTCGAAGCATAATGTTTGCTAGCTGACCTAGGACATGCATGGTTTGAGGATCTTTCTTCTTCCTCCCAAGTTTCTTTAGACAAGCTTCCTTGATGGATTTACCATAAATAGGGACATCTTTTATATCTTATAAGAGATGTATCTTGATATATATATGCTTTAGCTAGTCTATAATATCAAAGGTTGAATCCTCTTTTGGTTTAGGTACTTCTTCCAATCTATGATGAAATGGACCTGCATTACATCTAATTGTTTTGGAACCTTAGTTTTTTTCATTAGATTTTGTTGGAAAGGTACAACAAGTGTACCCTCCTATTCTAATTCTTCCATAGGCATATTGTTTATAACTAGTGGAGCTAGTGCTTACAAAGTTATTCCAGACCCGAGGTTTATATCACTTATATTGACAACATATGTAGGGCATTGGTTATGATCTAAAGAATAGAAAATTTGTTGTTGTTGCTTGTTGTTAGGATTAGGAATAGGTTGTGCAAGTAACTGAGTAGGCTCATGGGAATTATAATTGGCTATAGGAGGTGGCATTAAGGTTGGTTTATGAGGTTGCTAAAAATAGACAACTAATTGATTTGGCCATTTCTAACCTCCTCTTCATTGTGAAGTTTGCTTCCAATTACCTTGAGGTGGTTTCCATGAACCTTGAGGTTGTGGCCAACTTCCTTGAGGTTGTTTCTAGTTCCCTTAAGGAGGCTATCATTGGGGTGTAGGGTTTTGATAATTTGGCCAAGCATTCTGAGTGTTATTCCAAAGCTGAGGTGGACAACCTCCAAAATTTCATTGTATGGAAGTTTCCATTTATTATTATATGCATTTGAATAAAAACCACTAAAAGTTGAGGGATCTTGTGGCATACCTTGTCTTGGATCCCATGGCCTTCTTTGAGAAATGAAGAAATTTTTTTCATCATCTCCCTCTACTGGCTTGATTTCAATAGGATTTTTCTTTCTTTCTATGTTAGCCACCATCTTGCATCTACAATCCTTCTTTTTTCTATAATGAAGACAATATTCTACTAGCATTGCCTATACCTCCCAATAATTATTGGATTGCATTGTATCCAACTAGGTAGCCATATTTTTGATGATGTCTTGCTTGAAGTTTGATAGCAAGTGTGTAATTTTTATCCTTGAAACTCCATTGATAGATGACTTGCCCATAGTAGGTTGATAACCTATTCCCTTCTTGACAACTACTTTAGAGTAATTCAAGCATATTTTTTGAGATCATCCCAAGATTCTCAAGTGATATCTCCTCCCCCATCAGGTCCAAAGTTCAATGCAACCTCACATTATTCCTCTTAGAAAAAGAAACTTTTGAGACTCTTCATTAAGATCATGGTGTGGGGACTTCTTCAAACTAAAAAAGAATCTTGAAATATTTAATCCTCCAAACTCTCATCTTCTTTTTGTTGGATTCTAAAGGTATTGTTCCATTTATCTTATGTACAATATTCTATGTACACTTTTGAAGGAACATATCTTTCATATCCTCCCATGTGCTCATAGCATCTCTTCCTAGGCTCATAAACCATCTTAATGATGATTTCTTCAAAGTAGTAGGAAATAGCTTAAGCCTATGGGAATCTATGGTGTAGTCATAGATTCTATAGAGAATGGAAAATTCAAAAAGGAATGTGTCTGGGTCCTCTATTACCAAGCCATGGAACTTATGAGGTATTGAAGAAGGAATGTTTTTGAGGTTATTGTTATCATTTTGATAAGTGATGGAGAATTCAAAAGTTAAGTGGTTAGGCATTTTCAATCTTGGCTTATTCCTTGGTTGATAGATTACCAAAGCTATTGTATCAACACCTTGGTTTTGATAAAATGGGTCCATAGGTAGAGGAATATTCAGATGGGTAAATATGTTAGCAAAGGGATTTGGGTCAATTAATTCTTCTTATGAGGAAGAGGGAGATGTAGGGGATAAGATTTATATTTCATCAACATAGGGGTTTTTATCTTCTTCTTCTCGGTGAACAAAGATCTCACCTAACCGGTTTCCAAGATAGGGATCATTATGAAGGAATCTCCCTAAGGAATCTCTTCTTCTTTCTCTATACATGTAGATTGTGATAGGTTTAAACTGAATTTACTAGAATATAACTTAACACTGACTAAATCTAAGAAAAGATAAAGAAAATATTAAAGAGACTAAAGAAACCAAAACTAATGGCTGAAACAGGTCCTTAGTTTGAAACCATCCCTAACAACGATGCCAAAAATGTTGAACTTCCCAATTAGATCAATAACTAGGCTAAAAAAATCAACTCAAGGATTGGAAATCCATTCTAAGTAGATATATTTCTTATGGTGGAGTCTCATTTACTTATCAATCTAGGTAGTGTGTACTTGAAATGGGCTAGCACTTTATGTGTACTAAGTCCTATCTAAATCCATGCTATCGTACAAATTAAGGGAAATTGCAGGAAATGAAATAACTCAGAAACTCAACAAATTCAAATGCTAGAATTAAACTCAAACAACTAACAACAACAATTTTTATAACAAACATATAGGAAATTACTCCATCTTCCTTGGATACAGGAACAGTCACATGAAATTGTTTCCAGTGGTTGTAGGAATAGAAAAATGCTAAAACAACTATAAACTACAGGAAAATAAGCTACTAAGCTGAAATAGGGTCAAGTGGGTCCCATTGGATGATTATTTCCATAATTAACAAAGATGCTTATAATCTTAAAACATCATTTTATTCATCCAAGAAACTATTTTTACATAAGCTAAAACAAAAAAAATTATGTCTATTGTTGAAACTAAAAAACTATTGCATCTAAAACCCTCCTCTCTAGCTAACATTTTTAAAAGGCTTCAAAAGTTATTTAAAGAGAAATACTAACTAACTTAACAACTAACTATCCCACTCCCAAGAGATATGCAGACATACATTATTGGTTGCAAGAAACAAGGAAGATTATGCAAAAAATAATGTATAGTGAGTTGTTCGATTGCAGAGAAGATATAGCCTAACTACTTCTTATATTTACTCTTTCTCAAGGATGAGCATTAAAGTTCCATAACTTGCTCCATATGAGCTATTGTCAATTAGATATTGACTTCTTCAATTGTTGGTTGCTACTCAACCATCTTGACTTGGTCCTTGGTTGCATGCATGGTATGAATCTCCTTGAGTGCAAGATTGAATGATTCCACTCCTTAATTAATCATACATCATAGAATTAGTGTGCATAACAAAATAGTTATATCCATTTCATTGCAAGATAACATTCATTTAAACCGTAACCATAATTAACATGGATAAATTTCATAATGATAACTATTTAGGATTTTTTTCATTAAGGAGGTAGTTTAGAGATAAGTTAAACCATAATACCAAGTTTAGTTAAACATTAGTGAATACCCAATAACCAAGTCTAAAATCCTTTAAACCAAGACTAGACATATGAAAAGGAAAATAAAGATATTGAAACTATTGAAAAAATGGGGCCATTCCTTAGACTCATTAGTCACTCTCTTCTTCTTCTTCAATTGCTTCCTCACAGATGATTTTATTGATGTGTTATACATTGTATTTTGTTTCATTCATCTACTTCCAATTTTTAATTATTGAATCCTTGGTAAGTCCTATGTGCCATTTTCAATATGGTGAAAAATGTTTATATAAGAGTATCTCACTCCAACAGAATATTTTGAAGCATTTCGAGTCCTTATCTAGGATGGTGTAGAAATTCAAGTAAACATTGACAATGAGTTTTACCTATCTCTCTTTCTATTTGCATTGATTACAATTCACAAAATAGGAGAAATATCTTGAAGATTCAAGTAGTGTTACCACATTGAGTTCTGGAGGTTGTTCCATGTAGGTGTGTAAGTAGGTAGACTAGATCTGGCTTTCATTTGTCATCTTTGTTATTCCTTAATAAACTTTTTGTCCAACATTCAAAGATGTGAAAGGGAAATTACAAATGATAAGGGTAAATTTTAAAAGCATGTGGCACATTTATTGTACCCCTATATCATGCTTTGACATAATCTTTATCATGAATTTTTGGTACACTTCAAGAGTTGGGCTATTTTCTTCTTGCATTGTAGATATTCTTGTTAATGTATTAGTGCAAGTCTCAGATTTATCTTTGCTTTTGATGCATACTTGCAATGTATTTTAGTACAAGTTCTCATTAGATAATAAGTTGACAATATATGTTAGTTCTCCATATCAACAACATTTCTTTATTGTGTATGTTTAGCTCATCATCATTTCTTGCAGGTTCATATTTTTTATTCCCAATATTTTCATATGATAAGGTGTAGACATTATGTTCTTTTCATGGAGCTTTGTATCAATGCTCTATTTTTCCCCTTCTTCTGCAAGCAAGTGCCCTCTTTGTATTTTATGTGTCTCTTGACATGGTTAATTATGTCTTCATAGTCATCAACGGGATTTGTAGAAAATATCTTAGTTATTTCCAACAAGCATGGATCATCTTTCAAAGATTGAAACATTATGTTGTTTCTGCATGATACACCAACATACATGTCAAAAAATGTTCCTTCTCTTTCAATCTCTATATCATTTTTCCAATCAATTTTGTCCATATCTAGTGCATTTCAGAGCCAAATAAATCCATGCACATGTGAAATACCTGTATGATGCCACTCATATCTATGCCAATAGTATTTTTCAACAAGGATTTTTTCAATCACTAGTTCATGAAAGATCATGGATTGTTGATGAAAGTATAATGTTGTGGTATGGGGGTTATTAATTACATTTTACAAGTATTTCTTGTTTGATTTCATTTTAAAAAGCATGCTATTTGAGAGAAAATATTGTAGATTTGGTCACTTCATGTTGATTGCACTTAAAGTGAAGAATAGAGTGGTGGATCCTATTCAGTTGATCATGTTTGTTAACTTTGCACAACACTTGTTCCAATATAGACATGTACCTCAGATTAAATATCCAAAGTGCATGAGATCCTCGACAAGCTGTGTGTCTAGGATTTTTTTAGGTGCATGCAAAGATTTTAAATGGTGGTTGGCATGTTTTCTTCTACATATCTATTGATGAATATAGTTTCAAGGCTTTGGCTATGATAATGCAACATGGATTGTAGATAAAATATTGAAACCATGGGTGCCTTCCAAATCTTTTGTCATGGAACCTCATCAAGTGTAAAGAAAACTCATGCATTTTCACTTCTTGAAGTCATGGTTGCATGTGTTGTGTGAATCCAATTGGGAAGAGAATGGGAAATTACACATCAAGAAATCCCCTGATATTGTATTCATTGATTGGTGAAGAGTCTATCTTAGGTTAGTTGACAATGTTGCGTGTGCCATCCTCAAGTTATAATGTTTGCTTAATACTTTCTATCTCACAAGATCTCTTTTGTAATTTAGACATAATTGATTATGTGTAAGTTGTACTATTTTCAATTTGGTCTTCATCAATATCCATGTCATTATTTGGAATGGTCATATCTTCATCTATTTTTATGCTATTAAGCATGCTTGAAATGTTTGTTCTTATTTCAGGGATTTTTGCAAGATATACAACATCTATGGTAATATCATTACATCATGGATCATACTTGACCTTGTATTGCAATGCATCTATAACATGCCTACTATTTACATAATAGTTGTAGTAATGCCCCTGCATATGCAATCTTTGAACTATGAGAAGATCTAGTTCATGTATTCTATGTGGAAGCACCTTTAAAATTTTCTTAATGTCACGTGTGAAGCTTATTATGTGATCACTATATTTATACTAGCCTCCAAGAGTGTGGGTTACTTGCAATATTGGGCTCACTCTAGCAATGAGCATTTCTTCCACTCAGGTCATTCTTTTTAGCATAACAGGTTGTTCTCTTGGATCCATGTTGTTCATCAATGATAAGTGAATGACAATGGATGTATTCTTTTCTTGTGGAAGCATCTTTTGTAGGTAGGATTAGAAGACAAGACGATTGGAGGAGCATTCTTGGATAACATTCCTTGCAAATTATGCATGTATGCAAATTAGATAATGTGTCTATTTGTTGTTTAGATCATTTTAATGCCTTTGTGAAGTTAGCATTGTAGCTAAATGACATTACATCTTCTATCTACTGTTATTGATGGGCATGTTTTTCTTGATATGTTTCTCTTTCTAGGCTTATAGGATTCCTCTCTGCATTTATTTTCTCTTTTTGTCATTCCTAAAATTTTTGAATTGCTTTGTGATTTTTCAACCTTTGCACTTCTTGTTGGGGGGGGGGGGGGTGTTTTGATTCTATTCTATTTTTTAAAATTTTCCTACGAGAAACTATTTCCTCGTGGTGGGCATAGTAATCTCAACTTCTCTTTTGATTTTGTAACCTCCTAAATTTAGTTAGCTCAACTTCACCTTGATCTTTTCCACTGCAAGAGTCTATATTCTACATTTAAAAAATGTTAGCTATATAATTGAATATAATAAGAGGAATACAATAGAAGAAACACATATTGTATGCACATTAAATGAGTGCAATAATTAATGATGGATCAATATGTTTTTTTTTGAAGTGGATAATTGTAAAAAACATGTAGATAACATTGCAATTGTTTTGACCAGATCTATTGATACATAAATAATATAAGTAAACCATGAAATATAGAAAGAATGAATGTGCACTTTTTATGGCAAAGACATGTACATGACACCATCATCTACATTGGGACCTAGCAAAGAAGTATCACATTAATATTTAACTATTTTAAATATAATAGTTCAAATTATTTATTTTCAACATTCAAAATGATTATAAATTTTAAAATGACTATTATTTAGGTTTGAAATTATTATTTTAGTAAATTATTTAAAATTGTTTCATAATTATTATAAATTTTTGAATAATAATTAATAAATCATAATTTATATTTTCTCAATTGATAATTGAATAATTATCTAATTAAAATAATCTTATTTAATCTTAATTATATATCTATAAAATTAAATGTTACTTAAATATTAAATATAATTCAATTGATTATTATTATTTTTTACTCAATGTTAATTGATTATAATTATAATTATAATTTTATTTTTTAAATTATATAATAAGAAGTGTTACTTAATCTTATAATTATAATGTTAATTCACAATAAAACCTAAAAACTAATTTTAAATTATTATTATTTAAAATTATTGTAAATAAATTCTAATTAATTTTACAATCATTGAAAGCAAGTGTAGTTCGAGATTAGTAGCTCTAGGAATTTCTTTTGATGCATCCTCCTAATATTTTCCCTAGCCTTAACCCTAATGGACTCGACATTTTGCATGTGTAGTTATCAAGGAAAAGTCACCATCAGTATAACCTATATTTTATAAAAAAATTTATATATTACTAATATTGGTTTTTAAATTGCTATACTTATATATCATACACATATAACATTTTATGTATTGTATTTTCAATTAACATATTCTTATTATTATTCTGCAACTTCTCTGCAACACATTACTTTGCAATGTCTTCTTGCATGGTGGCTAAACACCAAGAGGGGTTGTTGATCAACCAAATAAATGTTTTAGATACTTAGAGCATGACACCCATTCATTCAAGATTAGACATCTTAAACATCAACTAATTAACTCATTTAGCTCATTTATAGTATCAACCAAGGATGTAGACTTGAAATAGTGTTTGCAAAGTATATGCTCCAAACTATCTTAATTGCCACTTATATAGACAATTGAATTTAAAATACTTGAAAGCTTGAAATGCTAAGATAGGAGAAAGGAATAGGTTTAATCTAATTAAAATAGTAATCAAAGATAGGTACTAATCTATTTGCCTTTGCTGCATGAATAACCTATTAGTTCTATTACCAACGGCTGTAGGAACAAAAAATTTCTCTCTAAATCTAGGAAAGCATGAAATAGATCCTAACTAACAATAGAATTCACTCACCAAGTGGGTCCCTTGGATGAGTGAATAGGATACGATCAAGATAAAAAGATAGAACTTGCAAAGTACATTCTATTCATTCATTGAAAGGTAAACTTGAAGTAAAACATAACTAAATTCTATTTGTTGTTTACAAAATTATAGTAACTTTCCTAACTTTCTCTAATCTCTTGAAAGTTGAGTCAATGACTTATTTATAAGAAAACAATAAGAAACTAACTCCTAAAACTATGATCACTCCAATAATGAGGATCAATTAAGATTCATAATGTTACACAACAAAATCAATAACTTTCAAGAACAAGTCTTTCCAAGAATATAACAAGTTGTGCTTCTAGATCTGTGCCTAGGTTTAATGAAAAACTAGTTGACCGTTGCAAAGAAGAGTGATGCGTGATTATGTCTTTATTGTTTCAACTACAGAGTTGATCTTGTCAGTCCACTGCGCTGCCCAAATGAATGTGCCATTGACTTTTTCATGCATGGAGTTAGTAACACATGCCAAATTCTAAACATATATATTTGCATCATTTAAATCATATAAGAAACCATCTCATTGTCTAACTCTTGCATGATATGTGGCTATTGAAATCCTAACCCAAAACAACACAAGACAGATGAACATTAAATAATACACATGTATATTTACTTAATTCATATGTCATATTCTATTCATAATTTTTAACCATAAGTTTCAACTTAGACCACATATCCTGCTGAACTATAAAGTATTTTAAAGTATTGACCATGCACTTGCAAAATAAAAACCATACATATAACATCATCCATTTTTTCATAAAACTACATAAAACACCCTAAAAAGTCACAAAAAATCATCACAAAACATGCCATTAATATGGCTCATCATTCCCCCCAAATTAAAGTCTTATCGTCCTCCTACATGCATTAATTTTTTAATCTTGGCATTCATGCGCAAGTCCTCTGTAATCCATTGCCCGGATGCTCCCTCCTTGTAGTTTAGGTAGCCCTTGTCTGCTTCCAACTTGTTCTACCTGTTCACCTCTGCCACCATATCATGCTCATTCACATCTTCATTCATTCATAACAGAGGATGCATAAGAATAGGTGGCTGAAATTTTAGGGGAAACCAATAGCTAGTTTTAGTTCTACCCAACATTATATACCATGGAGCTCGTCGACTGGCCAAGGTAAAATTTTGTAGGGAATGAGGCTCCTTAAAGCTTAATTCTACTTGCATCCTTACCCATCTATGAGTACTAGTTGTAATGGCTGCAAGAATCTCTGTGGCAGTGAATTCCTCATAATCTTTGAAAGCCCTTTCTCTTAAGGGATAAATCTTTTACTTACCACTGTCTGTCAATGTAACTTTTACCCAGTCATAAAATGTCCTGCTAACCTCTTTAGTTTCAAGTCTAATATAAAGTGGCATTTGCATTTCATCAAACCTGTAAGGTTGAGCCTAGTGTTCCCAATTGATTTCATTCTGTACCAAGACATGAAATCCCTAAGTTGGATATCTCCCACATAAATGAGAGAATTCCAATCTTTGTTATTAGGAACTGCTAGGTTGTGTAGATACATTTCACATAACAAATTCAAAATGTGCATTGGGGAAGAATGGAATGCATCATAAAACTCGTGTGGTGTGGAAACCAAAGGATTAAGTCCTTGAACTACTTTGGTCAATTGATAATTCAAAAATTGTTCTTTAAGGAACAATGCATACACATGTGAAGGTAACCTGCACTTCATTAGTTCTAGAACAAAATTGGTAATCTGTGTAACCTTTTCTTCCAGTACCACAATTTTATTTGGTTTTTGTTCAATTTGATGAGATTTCTCATCAATGATTTGTTTCAACCTCTTCTTCTCTAACTACCACTACACTTTTTCTAGTAACATTTTTTAATATAAACTCAACCCAATTGTTAAGGGAGTAGATAAGTCTGGGGCTGGCATTGGTCCTTTATCTTTAACATCAGTCCATCTTGGGGCTAGATTAGGAATCAATTTTTCCTTATTTTTAACTACTCATAAAATAATAGCCCTCTCAAGATCCTTCTCTATACATTGTTCATCCACTTGGGCAAGGGTGTCTAACCCCTCATGTCTTAGATTCTCAAAAATAGAATTGATAGTATCCATATTAATTTCAATAAAATCTTCAGAGGGAAATTCCTCTGATGCTGTAGGAACATTTTGATCAAATGGAATGTCTCCTCCATAGGAGTTATCATGATCAACATCCATGGAGTCGTATGTTTCATCATCTTTTCCTAATTCTAAACTTTCTTTATCACTATCAATAATAATAAAATTAGGGTTATTTTCTTCATTTTGCAGAGGTGGTTCATTTGGGAGCACAAGGACATCATGCATGCTTGGAGAGGGAGCACTCTTATTGTTTATCTAGTCATCACTTGTATTTTCCATATTCTCCACTAAAGGATTTTCAAAAGACTCCGAGGAATTCAAATTAACCATAGGAGGTGTAGATATCTCAGCCTGAGGCAAATAAGGGGTAAACCGAACACTTCTCCAGACAAGAGTTCTAGACAAATGTTTAGGGTTTTTCTACCTCCTTTTACTAGAAGATTCTCCTTCAGCAGAAGCTGAAGAAGGTTCTTTTGGTGCTCTCTTATTTTTTGGCAAAGGATTTTCAACAGTTCTTGCATTACTTTCCTCTGTGACAAGCCACAATTCTGGGGTTAACTCCTTAGTTTCAAGGGCTTCTCCTTTTCCTTGTCTGCTAGAAGACCTAATTTTTATGGAAGATTGGGGTTTTTTTGTAGCAAAAAACTCTTTATCCTTATCTTTTTGGGAAGTAGTGGAAGTAGGTTCAATAATGTTCTTTTTGGTAGGCCTAGGGCTAGAGGTGGAAGCCTCGGGAGTGGTTTCCAACCTTTCAACAATTTTAACAATGCCTTGAGCTATTTTCTCTTGTCTACCCAACCCTTGACCTTTAGGGCCAATACTTCTAGGTATTATTTTATCAATATCTAAAAATTCTTGCCATGTTCCTAATGCCTGTTTGTTTAATTCCCTTTCTACCAATAATTTTATCAAACAATGATGAGATACAGATTGAAGCTTACCGATTTGTACATTCACAACTTGTTTTTTCAAAATATTGAACATAAAGTTGGGAAGATTTACCAGTCTATTTGTATGACGTAGGCTACTGAGAATTTTGAAATGTATCCCATTCATTCAAGTATATCGATCCTCACAGGTGAAATACCTCATCATGTACAATGTTGGCTACATATATTCATCTGGTAAAGAAAGCCTTGATTGTTAGAATAACTGAGAGGGGGGTGAATTAGTTAATCACTATCCCAATACAAAATGTATGATCCAAAAAAAAATACTTCAATTTCTGCTGCTCGGTAACTTAAAATATTTTTACTATTTGTGCATTTACCGATTATCAGTCTAAAACTTATAGCAGTTACCGATCAAATCAAATATGCAATATGTAAATATGACATCAAAACAAACATCACAATCAACACATAACACAAGAGATTTAACGTGGAAACCTTGTGAAGGGAAAAACCACCTAGGACCGGCAACCCAAAATATTCACTCTTCTGAAGTGAGGTCGGTGAAGACCCAGCCCTGTTAAAGGTTACAAACACACTGTTACGTGTGACCTTGTTAGAGGATTTAAGACCAACCGTTATCATCCAACCAACAATCACTCTAGGGTTGATAGGATAACAATGCTCATTCTATGAATGATACATAATAAGAATTTCTTAGTCCACTTGGTTAAGAGATTTGACTGTGTACAATGGTTAAATGTGTAACAATAGGTGATCTAACTTAATACAACTTCAATTGCAAATTACAGATCAATGTTTAGCTCATACAAATCTTTTTGACCAATGTAACTATTATACACTGAATTTGTGCCTCTGATCTCAAGCTCTTATAGTCTTGATAATCTAGTATAACATGGGACTCATCTCAAGGTTGTGGGACCTTTTGCTAACTGAGATGAGACCTCTAGATTCTAGGCTGGTTCCTCTTGGATAATCACCCTGATTTGCTCTTAACAAGAAATGTAAAACTTTGAGGGAAACAGATAGAAGGAGTGCATGGAAAGGGAAATAACAGAAAGTAAATCTATCCTACCAGGTGATGCACTGAACTTGGGTTTGGATCTCAGTACAAACGGATGAAACCAATGAAGGAATTAGGTCCAATAAGTTACAACTCACTAGATATGCTTGCATAAGTATTTCATAGGAGGGTCTGAACAAAGGCTCAACCTATGACCTGCAAACAGACATCCTTTTCTGCAACTAGGTGTAGGAATGAGACAAGGCCGCTAGGGGCTGTAGTATATCTGCAAAACACCTAAATCAGATCAGACACAAGAAACACACAAAATTGCAGAAAGCAAGAGGAATCAAGAAACTTAAGATATCATTGAAATCATGCATACACTTTGATCCAATAAGAGATAATCCAGACAAGCAAGCATGAGGACAACAAGAATATCACGTAATACTTGCAATATTTGAACTATCAATGGGAATTTTACAATTTCAAAAAAGTTAACGAGCAGAAAGAATGCCTTCAATAACCTCTGGGGAAAGAAACTTTCCTTTTTTACAATTGGCCAATTTTACCTACCACAAGCTCCCAAAAAGAATTATATACATCCCCTGCACGCAGGCAGGAATCAAACTTTTAGGGCTACATAGATTTTACAATATAATAATCAACCCTAGGCCAGTCGTGTCTGATCATAAATGTGCTCTGTAAATATCAGGTCGATCAGATACTTCTTCCTTTGCATGTCCATTCCTGCACTTGATCATGCCTACAAACAAAAGACCTCGATCTGACAACCCCCTACAACCCCACTAAGCCATTAAGGCTTCAAAAAAAATCTGATCCTAGATCCTTGAAAGGACTCAAAAATGGCAATCTAAAATCCTCTGCAAAAATCTCCCAGCAACCGCCTCTAAAATCATCAATTTCTTCAGCTACCCGCACTTGCAAATGTCTTCAGAAGAAAGCTCATAAAAAAAACAAGCCGCTCTACTTAAAAAATATCATCGGTCACATGATCACATGAGCCAAAAAGGCTTCATGCGATCATGCGACAACCCCTTTGAAACTACCACTGCATGACACACAGACGCCTGGACCCATGAGATCCACCACCTGCAGCTGCTAACGGCTTGTCACATGGTCACATGGGCTCGGAAGAGCCCATGCGATCATGCAACTAACCGTAAGAGGTTACCTGACCGAACCTAGAATTGGGCCCACCTCCAACTGTGCAACCGCGCAAAGCTTGCCAAGTCTAGAGGCCTTGCTAAATCATATCCGCCAGCTCGGCGAACAAAGAAACCTTTACAAACACCACCAAGAAAAGAGGGAAAATAAAGGCCTCCGCTAAACCTCCGCCAACAAAGCCCAGCTCCACAAAAAGGTTGCACCACTTTTTTTTTTTGAAAAGGTCAACGATCGCATGATCGCATGAGCCCAAAAGGCTTCATGCGATCATGCGATGACCTTTTAGAAAATCTGCTTCTGCTTTATGTTACCTTTGCCGACCGCCAACCACCCACCAAAGTCAAAGACCCACTGACCATTCATCGCATGATCACATGCAGTCAAGGGGCCGCATGCGATCATGCGACCAACCGTATGACGCCACCCCTACCAGCCTGGAGTTAATTGTGAGATGCCCACCATGAACCGCTGATAGTTTGTCACATGGTCACATGGGCTCAGAAGAGCCCATGTGATCATGCGACCAACCGCATGATGCTAGCCACTGATCGCCACCTCGCTCGAAACTAGACCGCTTACCGCTTGTCACATGATCACATGTGGCTAGGAAGGCCTATGCGATCATGCGACAACATCAACCTGTGACCCTTTCCTTCAATGCTACCAGCTTGTAACCACTGTAACCATAAGCGGTTAGTCACATGGTCGCATGGGCTCAGAAGAGCCCATGTGATCATGCGACTAATCAGAAGATGCTACCTTACTTGAAACGCGAACCCACTAAGAATCCAATCTGACTATTGTCGCATGATCACAAGGGCAAGGAATATTCCTTGAAAACATGTGACAACCGTAAGATTTCTACTGCACTTGCACGGCTATGAGGAACTGGGACCTGCCTGTCGGAGTTGCGCACTTAGAGAAAGATTGCAAATGCCAGAGAAGTGTAAAGTGCAAAAGGGGTCGAAAACACAGAAGGTTTTCGAACGAAGGTCGAAAACACACTAAATTTTTGGAGTAGAGATCGAAAACACACCAAATTTTTAGACCAAAAGGAAGAAACATCTAGAGCCTGCAGAGAGGAGGTCAAAAATGCACTGGGTTTTTGACACTTGAGCATTTCATTGGAAAATAGGACTGTGGCTGAAAATGAACGACAAGGAATTTTTGGGCAACATTTTGGCGACCTCTACAAGATATCAGCCTACTTGACATTTAGACCAGTTTCCAGAGAGGGATCCATTGGGCATGGGGTCAATTCTTAGCACAAAAACTTGACAGGGATAGGGACAAAAACTGAACTAGGAAGACAAACCTGTGCACGTGCACTTCTTGGGAAAATAGGGAAAAAACTAAACTAGAAAGCTAAAAGAAAGCAGGAAAAATATTTACAAGGATTTACAAGAAGGACCTACAGAGAGGGATTAACTTCAAAGAAAGGCTTCAAGTGGAAACCATTCACTGAGATTGGCAGGGCATCTCCTTCAAGGGTTGAAAGCGGAAAAGCGTTGGATCCACTGCACTCTATTATAACAAATGGCCCACCCCAAAAGGAATCAAACTTTGTGTGCTTGCCAGGTTTTGACTTGAACTCATCCCATTTGAGAACTACATCTCCAACCTTGAAGTCTCTGACCCTGGCTCTTTTATCAAAGCTTCTCTTTGTTTGACTCTGATGGAATGCCATATCTTGCATTGATTTATCTCTGATCTCTTCTAGCTCCATCAACTGGGCATATCTGATTCGCATAGGATCACTTTCCTCAAACAAGGCATACTAAGTGGCCAAGTCCAAGGCTGGTAATTTAGTTGAAATAGATAACTTGGCCTCTCTACCATACACCAACATGTATGGGGAATTACCAATGATTTTCTTTGGAGTAATTCTATTTAACCACAAGGCAGATTTCAATTTAGTATGCCAGTCCCTCTGACTGTCTTGCAGGGTCTTTTTGATTATTCTAATTAGATTCTTATTTGTTGATTCTGCCAAACCATTCCCCTGAGGATAGTAATTGGAACTTGTATTCAAACAAATGCCCTTCTTGACTACCCACTTTGAGACTTTGAGGCTTGTAAATGCTAATGCATTGTCTGAAACTATAGAATCTGGAATGCCAAATCTATGAATGATGTCATCATAAAAACCTAAAACAACACTCTCATTAGCTTCTTTTAAAGAAACTGCCTCTATCCACCTAGTGAAATAATCAGTTGCAGTGATTATCCACTTGTGTCCTGCACTAGATGGAGGGTTAATCATGCCAATGAAATCTATACCCCACTTCATGAAGGGCTGCTCTGTTTTGACTGGCTATAGGGGTAGAGTTGCAAATCTTTCTTTCCCTGCAAAAATAGCACATTTGACACATCTTCTAACATAATCATGACTATCTTTGAAGATAGATGGCCAATAGTATCCAGCTCTCATGATCTTAAAAGCTGTAGTCCTAGGAGAGAAATGGCCACCAGAAGCTCCATCATGAAACTCAAATAAGACATCTGTAACCCTCTTTGAATCTATGCATCTTAGAAGGACACCATTGTGATCCTTTCTGAAAAGAATTTCATCTATCAGCATAAAAGGAACAGATTGTAGCCTATAATACCTCCTTTTTGCTGAATCTAGGCCTGCAGGACATTGTCATGTCTTCAAATAATTGATCATATTAGGCAACCAGCTAGCTGCCTTGGCTTGCTCTCCTGTAGAATGCACCACTAGAGATGCATTGTAATTCCCTACCAAGGAACCCAAGAGAATTACACTAAAGTTATGCTAAGTTATGCAACAATTTTTTTTTTGTTTACTAAAGTTAACATGCACATTGAACATAGAATCACAAGGATTTACATTCAAGAATTTGAATAAACACATCATTTCATTTTTGTTCTCAAGGGTCCCTGACGTAGTATTACGTTGTCTAACTAACACTATGCTAACATGATCAAATGCTAAAGAACTTTTAAGTACATAATGAAAGTAAGCACATCTCTCTAAATCAAATTACATTACATCAAATGATCACCTACATCCACTACACATGTCGTAGGGTATGTGATGATATTTAATACAATTACAATTATCAAATGCAACATGGATCCATGCAGGGATCATAAATAATCAAATAAACCTCCTACAAGTACAAGATAATAACATCTAACATCTGATACATGAATCTCCAACAATGGTGGTAATCTGGTCCAAGTAACAATCAGGTGATGGAGGATATCCGCAATAGTCTCAATGGAGAAGTACACTACCTCCTGACCATGTGGAACCCAGAGGTCCACCCCACCATGCTAGGGAGATAACACCAGGCCCACAGACACACTAAGGACCAATCCCCAATCATCACCTAGAAAGATAATACTAGAACAACAGAGTATACGGGTTACCAGAGGCACTGACCTACGTAGGATATCTAAGGTGTGAGTAGGAAGGTGTCATCATGTAGATCCACCCTTGAGTTTAGTCCTGAAGGTTCCTCACTAAACTGACGGCACTCAAGTGATCATACGTGGCATTGATATCTCTCAAGAAGACAAGTATATCAATGATCCACCCTTGAGTTTAGTCCTGAAGGTTCCTCACTGAACCGACGGCACTCAAGGTATGGGCGAAGTATCACAAATTATCTTTTTTAATGTTTTCCTAACTAGATCAATTTTTATAATGTTATCACTGGAATTAAGAAACTTATCAATGGATGATCCGTCAGCCACTTGTGGGCCTCGGCGATCCATTGCAAGCCACCCCCTACATCAGATCTAGATAACCTACCCTAGTTTCTCAATAATACCCATCCTGGTTTGTGGCCACTTCTATCATATTAAGTTTCAAGTAACAGATAAACAAGTAAACATATTCCCATTTCAAAAGATTGATACCCTTGGCCACTAACTCAAATTCATCCACCAGGAGGTGATAATAAGTATCAAATAGACATCCCAACCATGATCTCACATTACACTTTCCCAATCAAGCAATAGAAAACATAATCCATATTACACCATAAAACATTCAACAACAGAATAGATAACTTATATCCACAACATATACCCGACCTCTGGATTTTACCCCCTATTTGGTCTTCTAATCCCATATGCAAATCAACTACATCAATAGTGTATTTCTCATGCATGTACAATACACAATCAGAGAACATCGTAACACAATGAGATAACATCTTGTAAAGAAAACAAAGTCACAAGAATCAAATAACAAGTAAATTTGCTCACACTAATTTATCCCTATTATCATATTCGATGAATTTCAATAAATGAGGTTATGTGATTCAATTTCCACAAATGATCATAGCAACGTAATAACTAAAGTAATCTCCTAGGAAGTTAGTCTTAATCAATAGATTAACCTTTTACCATCTTTTTCTTTTGTTTGCAACTTAACATCAAGATGTTTAATTGAGATTGACGATGCACTTATCATGAGCATGAAACAATTAAATAATCCACATCAACCATCACATGACCATAAACTAATTCATTCAATAATTATTTTATCATAATTAATCATTTAATATATATTTATTAACTTAAACGTAAGATGATGAAATATTAGTTAATATACATATTCAATGACTAAGATATCTATATACATAAAATCTAAAATGTATTAACTATAAATAACATTCACTTTTTCAATACTTGAATTAAAATTAATATAACAAATTTAAACAATCATGATAATGTCCTATCTCTTATTACTCAAATCCTAATATAATAGCCTACTTGATAATACAATCCTCTAGGTTCCTATCCTACTAGCCACCTCATCATCATAGTGGACTAAGAAACAATTTAAATATGCAAGTGGGCACTAGCCCAAAGGTGGCATCCAAAGTCAAGGATGTTTGAACAACGCAAAATTAAAAGCATGGAGCTAAAAGAAACTCACGCCACCCCACATGACATTAAGACCTGACATGACATCACATCTCCTTTGAATGAAGTTTAATCCACATACAAGGCAAGTGGGTTGGAAGGCTTGTTTAAAAATTCAAAGACCAAACTCACGCCACCTTTTCAAAAGCCCTGCACAATCATTAATTTGTTGAGGGAGTACTTTGACCAAGGACAAGGCATGGCCAAGTGGAGGTGGGCGCCAATTTTGGAGATTGAGCCCATACCAAATGGAGGAAGAGTGTAAGGTCAGACCAAGTACAAGTTAGGTGTGGAAAGAAGGTGAGTAATGACAAGTGGTGTGGAGAAAGGGCTTGGCCCTCATAAAACTAATTTCAAATATATATATATTTTTATATGTTTCAAAATAATGGTTTGTCCTCCAAATTGGAGTGGGTCCCACACATAATTAGAGTTAAGAGTTTGCATTGAATTTGAATATGCATTTATTCATTTTAAAATACAGGTTGGTAGAAAATATTATTAAATAATGACTGTGTTTTTTGGAAAGTAAGGGAATTCTTTTCCTCATACATTTTCCAGAGAGCTGGAAATATGTATTTGGTTTCAAGACTTAGTTTGATTTGTGCTTGTTTCTCCTTAAGGACTTAGTTAATTTTGTTATCCCATGCAAATGATGATTTGTTTCCAAATTGATTTCTAAAATAATATACTAGATTCTTCAATTTAGAATGATTATATGATCAATTAAATGAATAATATGGCAAGTATATGGATCAAAACACAAATAAATTCCATTGAGTTATGAAGTATCAAGTTCTTTTGCATTCCAAATTGGATTCACTAATGATTAAGTTTGAGAGGGTTTATATGTTTGTGATGATGAAAATTCACAATTGCAAACTAAAATCCTCATTGTTTTATTTCCTCACTCTACATTTTGAGAAGGTAAATTTGTTCTCTCATTTGTTGGAAAACTTAAAACTAAAATTGGAACATGATAAGGGAATTCAAAACCTACCTGGTTCTCAAACAGGTTGATGAAGTCCAGCCCTTCAACTGCTATCTGAATCTGCTCCCACAAGCTCAATCCCTTCTCTTCTTGCTTTCTTCTCCTTCTCCAAGCCTTCTCTTCTTTCTCTATTTTCTTCTCCAAACTTTCATATCCAAAGTGTTTTCAAGTTCTCTCCCCTTTCTCCAAATTTGCATATGCAATAGAATAATAATGACCCTTTTTTTCTCTCACTTCCTTCCCATACCTATTAATTGCACTTCCTCCTACTCCTAATGTGACATGGAAATTCATTTTATTACCTTTCTATTTCTTTTTATCTTATCAACTAGAATATCTCACTTTATTTTCTTAATTTATAAAATAGGTATGTAGTATCTATATATGTGTATTATTAGTGTAAATTCAAATTACTAAAAGTGACATAGTGTGACCATGCTTATACATATTTTATGTGTGTATAATTAAATATGTTTTATCCTATTATTAAAATACAATGCTTATCATTGACTTGCAACAATTAGCTAAATAGGTAAACTTCTTAAGAAAGACTATATAAAACTAATAACAATATATTTATTAATACATAAACATAACATAGTAAATATTGCTAACAGAAATCAGACATCAATCCACTAGGTTAAAATACGACACAAGCAAGGAATAATCCTAGGATCAATATCATGCTCACTAGGGAAAGTGTATCGAATTTGTTAGGCCAGAACGGATTCAAATCGGGTAAGTCAAGTGAGATTCCATCCATTCCTATAGGACGATTAGGTTGGGCTAGGGAATTGGCCTAAGTGCTAACTCCCCTTCTCCGCCATTGACACATAATGAGGGCACGCTCATCCTGTCAAGCCAGGGAAGTCGATGCCCGGTACCTGCAACCTGCATAAAACCACTACATGTACATGTGCATATATAAACATAATAGCAGACAATGGTAGGGATGGCTGGGACGTGTGGACCCGACTCAATGCAGGTAACTACCCCTCCTCCACTACCATACATGCACATCAAACAGAAAAGAAGACATACATGAGAACAAACATGATACCATACACATGTGGGTATGGGGTAAGTACTAGATATGAATAATCATCTAAATTACATCAATTAATACATGCATATGAAACATCATATAAAATCCAACACATAATGTTTTGTTCCAGTTCAAACATGATAATTAACCTCCAAAGCATAATCGTCAAATAACACACCACAATATAAATATAACATATTTTTAGTCTAATCAACTAAAGCAAAATAGTATCAGCTAATAAATAGTCTCAACAGTAGTAAGTTGCGAGGGGTATTACATGCATCTATATATTCCAATTTCTTTGAACTTTCATCTTCTACCAGATGCTCGCAAAGACCTCTTCCTCTGACCAGCTTGGTAATCTCAATATCTATGTCATATTCCATCACCTGAGTGATCCAACCAACTCTTTTTTCATTTAGGTCCTTAGAAAGCAAAAATTCCTTGACACTTGGATGAGTAACCATCAAATGCACCTTGCTATGAGTCAACAAATGTCTGAATTTTTTGAGGCTCTTTACCACAGCAAGAACATGCTTTTCTACAAAAGAGTATCTTTGTTCATACTCTTCTAAACCTTTGCTAAAGAAAGCAATAGGCTGCTCCAATCCTTCAGCATTTTCTTGAGTCAACATTGTAGATATAGCATCATGACCCCCATAAGCATAAAGGATAAAATCCTTACTAAAATTTGGGTTTAGGAGAGCAAGAGCTTCTATTAAGGCTTCTTTAATAGCTTGGAAGTTAAATTTTCCTTCTTTGGTCCAACTAAAGGCTGAACCCTTCCTCAACATGGCTGTCAAAGGCTTGAGTAACTCTGCAATGTTAGGCAAGAATCTCCTAACAAAGTTAATCTTTCCTATGAAAGATTGGAGACTTTTCTTGTGATGTGGTAATGGTAGTTCTAAGATGGCTGCAATTCTCTTAGGATCCATTGTAATTCCTTCTTTGGATACTACATATCCCAATAGTTTTCCTTCATGAACTGCAAACACACATTTCTTGGGATTAAGGGATATCCCAAATTCTCTGCATCTTTCAAAAATCTATCTCAAATGCCTGATGTGGTCTACTGCATGCTTTGAATAGATAGCTATGTCATCTAGGTAGACTAGCACAAACCTGTACATGAGGCCCTTAAAGGCCATATCCATTGCCTTTTGAAATGTAGCACCTGCATTTGACAAACCAAAGGGCATCTTCTGATATGCCATGGTTCCCCACTTGGTTGTAAATGCAGTCTTATATTGATCCTCTTCTTTCACTAAGATTTGATTGTATCTTGAATAGCCATCCAACAATGAGAATCTCTCGGATCCAAAGACACATTATAGAATTTGTTCCATAGAGGGTAGTGGATGGCGGTCTTTTAATGAGGCTTTGTTCAAATCCCTGAAATCAACACATAACCTCAGCTCCCCATTCTTCTTCCTAATAGGAACAAGGTTGGAAAACCAACTAGTATGTTTGATGGGGTAAATGATGCCACTTTCTATTAGTTTGAGTACTTCCTTATGCATAAGTGGTTCAAGCTTGGGATTAATAGGCCTTTTCTTTTGCCTCACTAGTTTAGCATTAGCCTCCAATTCAATGGTGTGTTGAGCAAGGGTAGGATCAAAACCCTTGAGGTCTCCATACCCCCATGCAAAAACATCACTGAATTCTTTGAATAATTTAGTGTAAGCTTGCTTTTCTAAATTAGTGTTTACTTTTCCAAATTGTAGGCTCTTACCTGGCTCCAACTCTAATTCAGCACAATGTTCCTGTTGGACTACCAGGCCAGCTTTATTTTTCTTGACCTCATCATCCTTGTTGAAGATAGTCTCTAAGGTGACAAGACCTTTAGGCATCTTATTAGATCTAAGTTGTATCACTTGATCACCATAGTTCTATGATAACCTCCTTTGATTGTGCCTTGAAAAGACATCTTCAAACAAGAACTGCAGAATTTGTTCATCATTGTCAAACACTTGCCAAATAATATTATTATCTGAAATTGAAAGTCTGACAATAATCTTGATGTGTTGTTTATCTGCCTCTTTTGAAATGCTATTGGGGATGTCAAACTAAGATCTAATAGCAGCTAACCTATCAGCATTTTGATTTAATTTTCTAGGGATAGCAATGATATTGAAAGCATGGAAATCTTCAATTGCATCCCAAACTCTATGTTTTTATGCTTTCATGACATCATTTTTGGTTGCACTCATCCCTCTTACTTGGATGACAACAAGTTCACTATCACCATATACTTTTAACACTTTAAGCCCTCTTTTCCTAGCCCATTCTAGTCCATTAACCAGACTTTCATACTCTGCAGTGTTGCTGGTGCAGGAAAAACTAAATCTAAAGGTAGTATAATACCTTTCTCCTTTTGGGGACACCAACATAGCACCTCCACCAGAACCATGTCTACTTCTAGCTCCATCAAAAAATAGTTCCCAGACCTGACTATCCCGATTATCCAAATCAGTTTATTCTTTGAGAAGGCTTGGTTCTATGGCTCCACTTTCTTGAATCAGATAACTCCCCAAACCAAAATCCCAAACAAGACTCTCTTGGATCTCTAAGGTTCTTTCATCTAGGAGAATATCAGGGATACTCCCTATTTTGTTCTTGCTTCACTAGTGGTTGGGAAATCATTGTCATCAAATATAGGACAATTAGTATTGATGGAATTGGACACATATGGCTCTATATGATGTATTGCTAAGGCTTCTGATTTAATGGTGACTTTGGTACCATACCTTGTATGAAAGAGCATGTGAGACTAGTCGGAAGAAAGATAACCTCCTATCTTGGCTGTGAACTCCCTTGAGAGACATATGGCAAACAATGCAGGAAGATCTATGATATATATGTCAAGGAGAATGGAAAAATTAGGACTAACATGGAGAATT
Organism: Chamaecyparis obtusa; assembly: GCA_027943335.1. Taxonomy (NCBI): domain Eukaryota; kingdom Viridiplantae; phylum Streptophyta; class Pinopsida; order Cupressales; family Cupressaceae; genus Chamaecyparis; species Chamaecyparis obtusa. The sequence continues at coordinate 677,928 of BSBK01010074.1, forward strand.
AAACTAGTGTCCTTGGCCACACCTATAGTACTGACTGAGGATCCATCAATTTGTGTAACCTTCTTTTGGAAGGGTTCATATTTAAGTCCTAATTGATCAGCCACTTTCTTGGGCATTACAGTGCTAGTAGCTCCACTATCTACCATACAATTATGCACTAAAGATTTCCCAATAATTAAAGATACGTAAAAGGGAGGTGGCTTTAAATTCATACCTTGCATGGTATTGGCCTTGGAGTTTCTAGTTGGAGTCTCATTTTCTTGATCAGTGTTAACCAACACTATTTTTGTAGTTTCTTTTGTAGGTTGAGGATTTGCTACCTCCCTTAAGGCCTTCCCCAAAATTTTAGGTTGTCCTGGAATAGACAAAGAGTCCCACATAGACATGGTGACATTCACCTTCTTCATGTTGTCTACAATATTATAAGGTGCCATAGTGTGTACCCTTTGTTGTGCTTTTGCTATGATGGGTTCTACCTCTTTTGGAATTTGGCCCTCTTTGCTTGTGCCGACAGGGACCTCCTTGGATGTGATAGGGATAGCTTACTATAGTGGCTCTATAGATGTAGTGGCCTTAGTACCTGAATCTACTCTCTCCATGTCTTGGGATCTCCTCTTTGCTCTTGTGTAGGCAACAAAAGTAGCTTCATCATTGACTCCATTGAAATCTGGTTGCTCCCAATTGAAAAGAGCAGTGTCATTCTCTTGTGTTTATTGTTGAGGAGCTGTCCCACTAGAAAGAGCTTTTGCTTGAGCTTGTGAAGCATTTTGAACCATTAGTGCTGGGTTCATCCATCCATTAGAACACGTAGCCTGATTGTGGGGCTGATTACAAGGGAAACACCATTCATTATCCATGGCCATATTGTTTTGACTAGGAACCATATCCCTAACTGGGTTTACGGAATTAAGAGGTGCAGGGTTGTATGGTTGGAATGGTCTTTGATTAAAATTTTGTCTTTGCCCTTGACAGCCTCCTTGGTATGGTGGCCTATTTTGTTGATAAGGCTGTCCTTGATTTTGGTATTGCTGATTAGGACTTTGGCCTTGTGATTGGAAGGGTGGCCTGATGCCTTGGTTTTGTTTCTTCAAGTTTGTGACCTCTTTGGTTAGAGTTTGCAGCAAGTTTGTCATTTCTTGTATACTAGTTTGCTGACTACTATTCACCTCTTGTAACTCTTGGGAGAAATTTGTTGTAGCATGTTCCTGACCACTGGTACTAGCTTGAGGTGCTGAAATTGTGGGAATACGGGTAAATGGGGGTACTTATGCAGGTGCAATGGGATGAAGACTAGGGAAGATAGGCATGGGAGGTCTTCTCTGTACCATGCCTGCTTGGATCAAACAATTTTTAGCTCTAACAGCAGTGTCAGGCCTGGGGTAAAGTGGTACCACCCATAGACTAGATCATGACAGAGATTTGTTTATTCAGACTTTGCAAGTAGTACAGGAAGGCGTGGTCAGCTGATGGCCTTACAGAGACCAGGATTCTATTCCATGTTTTAAGGAATCTACTATTATAATCTATCATTTTCTCTTGAGGGTCTCTCTTTATGGTTGTTAATTGCTCAACTAGAGTCAAATTATCTGATTTATCCTCAAAATGCTTGCTTAATGCATCCCCTAATTCATCCCATGAAGTAATAGAACCAACAGTTAAAGTTCTAAACCACTCTAGAGCCTTACCTTTTAGAGATGTTGCTAATAATTTGGTGGCCACATCCTCTTGAGTAATGTTGTGTATGTTGCAAATGGTGGTCACATCTCTTATGTGTTCAAAGGCTGTTGTTTGTCCCTCCCCTGTGAAATTAGGTATACTCTTTAATGCCACCAAGGGCACATCATGATGCACTACAAAATCTAATGGGCTCCCCTGATTGAAAGGTGCAAAGGCAAAATTTCTAGCCATTGTAGGAGGTGTAACCTGGAGATTAACAACTATATGAGCAGTATTTGCTAGACTTGGATTTTCTTCCTCTTCTAGATCTCTGGTCAGAGATCTGCCTCTTCTTCTAAAATGAAATAGGAAAGGTCTCCTCTCTGAAGTATCAGGAGGTGTGGATTGGACTCTTCTTACAGGAGATTCTCTCTAAGTTGACCTGCCTTTGTAGCTTCTTTTCAAGGGCAACTCTAAAAATTCAGCAGGCTTTGAGCTTCTAGTCTCGATCTTTCTCATAAACCTTAAACAAGGTTGGCCTAAATCTTTGAAATGAGTGGAGTTGCCAGATATACTTGATAGAACAACCTCTAAAGGTCTGTATTATGTAATCTGCATATCAGAGATGACACAATCTTCAACAAATGAACTTCATTGCTGTCCCATCGGGTGTGCTAGAAATTGTTATACACTGAATTTGTGCCTCTGATCTCAAGCTCTCATAGTCTTGATAATCTAGTATAACATGGGACTCATCTCAAGGTTGTGGGACCTTTTTCTAACTGAGATGAGACCTCCAGATTCTAGGCTAGTTCCTCTTGGATAATCACCCTGATTTTCTCTTAACAAGAAATGTAAAACTTTGAGGGAAAGGGATAGAAGGAGTGCATGGAAAGGGAAATAACAGAAAGAAAATATATCCTACCAGGTGATGCACTGAACTTGGGTTTGGATCTCAGTACAAAGGGATGAAACCAATGAAGGAATCAGGTCCAATAAGTTACAACTCACTAGATAGGCTTGCATAAGTATTACATAGGAGGGTCTGAACAAAGGCTCAACCTATGACCTGCAAACAAACATCCTTTTCTGCAACTAGGTGTAGGAATGAGACAAGGCTGCTAGGGGCTATAGTATACCTACAAAACACCTAAATCAGATCAGACATAGGAAACACACAAAATTGTAGAAAGAAAGAGGAATCAGGAAACCTGAGATATCATTGAAATCATGCATACACTTTGATCCAATAAGAGATAATCCAGACAAGCAAGCATGAGGACAACAAGAATATCACATAATACTTGCAATATTTGAACAATTAATGGGAATTTTACAATTTTAAAAAAGTTAAGGAGTAGAAAGAATGCCTTCAATAACCTCTGGGGAAAGAAACTTTCCTTTTTTACAATTGGCCAATTCTACCTACCACAGGCTCCCAAAAAGAATTATATACATCCCCTGCACGCAGGCAGGAATCAAAATTTTAGGGCTACATATATTTTACAATATAATAATAAACCCTAGGCCAGTCATGTCTGATCATAAATGTGCTCTATAAATATCACGGCCAATCAGATACTTCTTCCTTTGCATGTCCATTCCTGCACTTGATCATGCCTATAGAAAAAAGACCTCGATCTGACAACCCCCTGCAACCCCACTAAGCCATTAAGGCTTCAAAAAAAATCCGATCCTAGATCCTCGAAAGGACTCAAAAATAGCAATCTAAAATCCTTTGCAAAAATCTCCCAGCAACCACCTCTAAAATCATCAATTTCTTCAACTACTCGCACTTGCAAACGTCCTCAGAAGAAAGCCCATAAAAAAAATAGGCCGCTCTGCTTAAAAAATATCATCGGTCGCATGATCACATGAGCCAAAAAGGCTTCATGTGATCATGTGACAACCGCTTTGAAACTGCCACTGCATGACACATAGACGCCTAGACCCGTGAGATCCACCACCTGCAGCTGCTAACGGCTTGTCACATGGTCATATGGGCTTGGAAGAGCCCATGTGATCATGTGACTAACCATAAGATGTTACCTGACCGAACCTAGAATCAGGCCCACCTCCAACTGCGCAACCGCGCAAAGCTTGCCAAGTCTGGAGGCCTTGCTAAATCATATCTGCCAGCTCGACGAACAAAGAAACCTTTACGAACACCACCAAGAAAAGAGGGAAAAGAAAGGCCTCTGCTAAACCTCCACCAACAAAGCCCCGCCCCACAAAAAGGTTACACCACTTTTTTTTTGAAAAGGTCAACGGTCGCATGATCGCATGAGCCCAAAAGGCTTCATGCAATCATGCAATGAACTTTTAGAAAATCTGCTTCCACTTTATGTTACCTTTGCCAACCGCTAGCCACCCACCGAAGTCAAAGACCCACTGACCATCCGTTGCATGATCGCATCCAGTCAAGGGGCCGCATGCGATCATGCGACCAACCGCATGATGCCACCCTCATCGGCCTGGAGTTAACTGCGAGATGCCCACCGCAAACCGCTGATGGTTTGTCACATGGTCACATGGGCTCAGAAGAGCCCATGTGATCATGCAACCAACCAAATGATGCTAGCCACTGACCACCACCTCGCTCGAAACCGGACCGCTTACCGCTTGTCGCATGATCGCATGCGGCCAGGAAGGCCTATGCGATCATGTGACAACATCAACCTGTGACCCTTGCCTTCAATGTTTCTAGCTTGTAACCACCATAACCACAGGCGGTTAGTCACATGGTCGCATGGGCTCGAAAGAGCCCATGCAATCATGCAACTAACCAGAAGATGCTACCTTACTCAAAACGCGGACCCACTGAGAACCCAATCCGATCATTGTCGCATGATTGCAAGGGCAAGTACTATTCCTTATGAACATGCAACAACCGCAAGATTTCTAATACACTTGCATGGCTATGAGGAACTAGGACCCGCCTGTCAGAGTTGCGCACTTAGGGAAAGATTGCAGATGCCAGAGAAGTGTAAAGTGCAGAAGGGGTTGAAAACACAGAAGGTTTTTGAGTGAAGGTAAAAAAACACACTAAATTTTTAGAGCGGAGGTCAAAAACACACCAAATTTTTAGACCAAAAGGTAGAAACATCTTGAGCCTACAGAGAGGTCAAAAACGCACTGGGTTTTTGACACTTGAGCATTTCATTGGAAAATAGGACTGTGGCTGAAAATGAATGACAGAGAATTTTTGGGCAACAGTAACATTTCTAATTCAACAATATATCAACTTACTGTCCATTAGTAACCATCTCTATCACTCGATAATGCTCTGCAATAGGGTTCTTCTTAACTAGTATGATCATAATGCATGAAAACTTGTTCACGTGATGATTATGCAGTTTTTTTTCTCTTCCAGCATCACACTCATTGTGAAATCTTTAGTCTCTTATATAGACATGTAAACTATTTTCTTCCGCTCCATTAGATTTTTTCATTTAATCATATTCATTCATTTTGCCTCTTAAACATACCTCGGCACTTGTGTCAATAACACGTTTGATTCTCATCCTTTAGATCTTTCTTGAATTTTGTCAGATGTCAATTTGTGTAACAAACATTATATGTTACCTCAAAATCATATACTTTCCAACTCATCAATCTTATCGACTAAACTAATCATTTAGTTCATTCAGTTCTTCTCGATTAACAAAGAAATGCATCGGTGAACACAAGCTTGATTTATATTGTGCTCAGTATACAATACACTCCGTCGGTGTATAGTGAAATGCTTCATCAACCGACAACATTGCTTTGTGTCTTTCAACTCTTTTCCTCATCATAGATGAATGAAACATAGTCAAGTCAATATCATAAGGTCATAGACTCATCAACAAGTTACTCAGTGTATTCTTTATCCTCATCTATCATATCCATCTTCCTCATGTAGATATTTATGTTCTTCATCTCTTTCACTCCTTCTCTACAAATGTTTCGGTATAGCAACTTACAAGATAAGTGTTATCAAACTTAGTTGACATCAATGACAACATAATACTAATTTAATCATATTACATATCTAATCAATTTTCTTAGTGATCTCAAATCACAGATCCTTCAATTAGGTTCTAAATCAGTTGTAGTTCATCAATCTCTCCCTTTGGCATTGATGGCAACTCAAGAAATATGAAATATACCATACACATACCAAACACGTATTCTACAACTCTGTGAACAAATATTGTGCAAGCTCTCCCTAGCTTAATATGTTTAATCACTACGTTACTTCAACAACATTACAATATACAGCTTTGTCAATTTGCACATATGATCTTTTCAGCTCTAATCTTCAGTGCTCTCCCTTTCTTTAATTTGTCTCTCCCTTAGATAGATCTCATCGGTGCATACTGTTCCATATGTTTCATATTGTTTATATCTCCCTTTGACAACAATGCCAAAGAAATAAATAAACAAACAAATCTTCAGTAGCCAAGTAACTCTTTGTTGTCCGGTGCATACTCTGTATCTCTGATACTGATATGCCAATCTATTCTAGTACCTTTCACAACCTTAGATATGATCCAAAGTTTGAACTATGTTGCATCAACATGAATGATCTTCTGATAAGATTAGGCTGATGCAACATCTGAATTACCTTAGTGACCGATAGATAGGGGACGGACCCCAAGTCTAGTCCTCAAGTACTCAAATGTGTCTTTCGGTAGAGCTTTTGTAAATATATCTACAAGTTGTTCTTTTGATGTGACAAACTCTAGCTTAACTTGCTTCTCCTATACTTGTTCTCTCAAGTAGTGATACTTAATTGATATATGCTTTGTTTTAGAATGCATCACTGGATTCTTTGAAATGTTTATTGCACTGGTGTTATCACAGTATATAATCACTAGCTCAGTGATTATCTCATTCATACCTTCCAAAACTTGTTTAATATATGCAATGTTTAAACAGTTTGTAGCAGCAGCAACATACTCTGCTTCAGCTATAGACTGAGAAATGCAAGCGTGCTTCTTAATTGTCCAAGTAACAAGTCTTTCACCAAAGAAGAATGCTCCTCTAGTGGTGCTTTTTTTGTCATCCACATTTCCATCCCAATCCGCGTTGGTATAGACTCTGAGTTCAAACTTGCCTTCCTTAAGATACCATAATCCATAGTCCTTTATTTTCTTCAAGTATCTTAAGATTATTTTAGTAGCAATCATGTGTGATTATCTAGGATTAGCAAAAAATCTAGCAACTATTCCCACAACATGTGCTATGTTTGGTCTACTATGAACTACATACATTAACTTACCAATCATTGATCAGTATAGTGTCTAGTTTACCTCTATAGTTTCATCTTCCTTAGTTAGTTTACATCCAATAGCCATTGGTGTTCCCACAGGTTTAGCATCTTCCATGCCAAATGTTTTCAATACTTCTTTTATGTATATAGACTATGTGATGAATATCCCATCACTTTATTGAATCATTTGTAGTCCAAAAAAGAACTTAATCTCTCTAAACATAGACATTTCAAATTCATTCCTCATATCATCAGCAAAGGCTTTACATATTTTATCTTGACCTCCAAATATGATATCATCCACAAATATCTCAGCAATAAGAATTGTATAATCAGTATCTCCTTTCATATACAGATTACTATTCTCACTTGTTCTTACAAATCTTATACTTAACAAATAAGTATGCAACCTCTCATACCAAGCTCTCAGTGCTTGCTTCAAACCATATAAAGCTTTATATAGTCTACATACCATATCTTTCTTTTCTAGATCAACGAACCCTTCAGGTTGTTCTATGTAGACTTCTTCTTCAAGTATTCCATTTAGAAATGCTGACTTGACATCCATTTCATATACTTTGAATTTCTTGTGTCCAACATATGCAAGTAGCATTCTGACTCCTTCCAATCTAGCAATAGGTTAAATGTTTCACCATAATATATGCCTTCCTCCTGTGCATATCCTTTGCATACCAATCTAGCTTTATTTCTTGTCACTTCTCCAATCTCATTCTGCTTGTTCCTGAATATCTAGTTAGTACCGATAACATTCTTATCTTTAGGTTGGGGTACTAAGGTCTAGGTTTTGTTCTTTTCTATTTTTTCTATTTCTTCCTTCATTGCATTAACCCATTCATCATTCTCTAATGCAACTTTCATATTTTTCAGCTCATAATCACAAACTAGACATGTACCTCATCTTGCTTTGCTCCTTGTTTGCATGCCAGCTTGTTTGTCTCCAATGATTTGTGATTCAAGATGGTGTCTTCTGAAAAAAATTGCCAATATCCTATCTCTCCTTTCCTGTTCATCCTATGCAAGTTCATTTGCTTGCTCGGCATGGCCATCCTACTCACTGATTTCTCTTTCCTGTTGTTCGGTATTGTTTTCCTGCTGACCGGTTATCACTGTGTGTTTGAATTTTGTACTTGATCTATAGATACAACACTTCAATAAAATATTAGAGATTAGCTAAAATTGAAATCATGCAATAAATGAAAAACTCAACTAACCAAGCGATTTACTGCCTTCTAGTAGATATGAGTATGTATTCTCAGATTATACCAAGATCAGTGACCTTGATGACACATAAACAAAGGATTTGAATGCAAGATAGCAATGAAGTAATGAATGCAAATTAATCTATATTTTTGAGTTTTCTATGCAATAAGAATGAGAAATCTAACATGAATCGATTCTATATGAAAATTGATCTACCACTGATATGAAATAAAACTAAAATGAATTGAAAACAAGATTGATCTCACAAAAATTGTTGATTCACAAGAAGCTTCAATTCTTCAGATGTCGATTCTATAGAGTGATTGTGCAAATTTGAGAGATTGATTTTGGTAGAGTAAGTATGCAAACTTGTGAGATGATTTGAGATGAGCTGAAGCCTTAATTTATAGAAATCCAGGGCTTTGGAGGTGCATGAAAGAAAGCCATAAATCACTCTTGATGAACTCAGGTTGATTTTTGAGTCAACAAGAATTAAATATTAATTAATCCATACAAACATGCAAAATCATGCAAAAACAACTTTTTAACTCCAAATAGAGTTTAGTTCAATTTTCAACTCACAATTGAATGTTGAGTTTAAATTTAAACTTGACTATTGATTTCTAGTTGACTTCTTTTTTGATTGTGCATAATTTAATATGAATTAATTAAATAAATAAAGTGATTTATCTTCAACTTAACTGATTTTAAATTTAAAAATAACTGATTTGTGGGTTAATCAATTATTAAAATCAAACTTTATAATATCATTAAATATGACAACTTGCTTTAATTAATTAAATAAGAATTTAATCAATTAATGATAGGAATTTTGATTTATTGTTAAATTTAAATAATTAATAATCAGGAATAAATATAATTAAATTCAATTAAATAATTAAGTGGTAGAATTAAACTTAATTAATTAAATATTCAGAATATTCAATTAATCAACTTTAGGATAAATAGGATTTATCGCCAAATAACTATTAAATTAAAGATAATTAAGATAAAATAGGAATATTGCTAGGAATATTCCCCGATGTAGAATTTATGATAATCAATTAGGATTCGTTGATGTTCAGATGTGCCTTAGGTTAGGACTTTGATGTTGATTTCATTCGATGTGTCGATGTAAGAGGTTAATGAACTTATAGCCCATTTTTGGGGTATTACATTTTGCCCCTCTTTGAATTACTATGTGAAGCGTAGTGGTTCAAAGACAGTCTATGTATGATAAAGAATCTGATGTTTCAAATTGATATTGATATGAGACAGAAGCTGATTGAAAGATTTGATATGAAGATAATAGGTCCTGAATGACCAAAGATAATGTTAACTATAACAACAATGAACCGATGATTGCAAAAAAGTGTCAAAACACTTGATTCCGAACCTTATGATTGCAAAGAAGTGAGTGACTGATTCCAAACCTGATTGTCCTTATATTGAATCACATTGGTATCACATCCAAACCCTTCAGTTTCTGAAGAACTAAGGAAATAACACAATTGAACTGATAGTTGCAAAAAAAACTGATACAGTTTACAAGATTAAGAGAATACCAAATTGATATGGATCTCGATGAATCTGATATGCCCCAAGTGATGATTGATTTTCCCCAAGCGATGAGGTCTTTTGATGAATCAGCAAGTAGACATGGTTGTTGTCTTGATTATTGAGGAAAGATATGATTTCAACTTTAGATTATAGACTTTGAATGATGTGCAATACCATGCCCCCTTCAGAATTAAAATTGAAATCTGACAAGAAAAGTTAGCGTTGATAGTTTAGAAGCATGTTTAATTGATTTGAGAAGTGGTTAAACACGTTCAAAAATGTATTCTGCATCATTGGAGGGTCCAAAAGACCAAGTTTGACTAGATTTGACCAAGAATTGACCATAGTTGACCAAGTTGAAATTTTGATAGTTTGATGTAAGATAATCAGTTAAGTTGAATTCTAGATTCCTGTGATGATTGAAGGTCGATTATGCAAGTAGTGAATAATATGAATGATCTCAAATTTCAATTTTGATCTCGAAAAAGGATTCTACTTGCTGTTTCATTGGATGAAACTTTGTGTTAGGTTTCAGCTCTCTATTAGATTTGAAGATGTGATTAAAGAATCGTTTAAGCTTTGAAGTTTATCCAACCATTGTGAGATCATGCAAAGTGCAAAATGAAATGCAACCTAAGACCTAGGACCTAGTCATTGATCATGTGTCGGTCATTGTCATCATTGAATTTTTAGGTAACCGGATAAATCAATACAATGCCCACTAGTTATGAAACCATAGACATATGAATATTGATTTGTATGCGCAAGAATCAATACAACATCCACTAGTTAATCAACCATAGATATATGCATATTGATTTTGTTTTTGGAATGTCGGATTAGATATAAGCATCAAGGCATAAATACCAAGATGACCTAAATATCATGTCTATTTTGATATAGCAATTTGTATAAGCATCAGAACATAAATGTCATGATGACCTAAATATGCCTTGCATTACAAACATATCAAACAGTCAAGAAATCATTCTAAATCCAATGTGAATTACCCATAGTGACCCTTTATCATTCACCTCCTTAGGTAAGATTGCATTTCACATTAGGAGAAAGAACTCACTCAAAATAGTTAGATCAAACTTCCTTGAATTTTTTGGGTATCAATGGTCGAGGTACGCATGGCCATCTAATTCGAGATAGAGGCTCTTACAGTCGGACACCATTTCAATCCAAAATTTCTAAAGTTGTTAGATTTTTACATCTAAGCAGAAGATGAAGAAAAGATTATGCCCCCAGTCATCAGTCTCTAAATCTTTGTAAAAGACATCATCGAAGAGCTCGTGGGAACAAAATATGCAAAAATCTCAATGTGAATTAGTAAGCATACAAGGAGATAAAAGCATGTAAAAAGCATAGATTGTTTTCATTTTGATGTTTGATTGTGTTGTTGTAGATGCAAAATCCTTTCTGGAGACAAGACTGACTGACTGACTTGGATGAAGCTTCAAAGGACTCTGACTAGATATGACTCATTTGAGGTATATTGGAGACCATAGGATATGACATTGATTGCCCCCAAGTGCTAAGCATTGATAGGATATAGATGCTTGAGCTGATTGGTGTACAGACTGACTTTATTGAAACAAGGATATATACAGACTGAAAGCTGGGAAAGACCAAGATTGCACTGATAGATGGAGCATTTTGAACAAGTGGTGCCTGTTTGCTGGGTTTTCACCATCTTGGTAGAGATTCTATTTTTGCTACCAAGGCGCCTGTTTCCAGGTTTTCACCAAGGCACTTTTTCCTTTTTCTCATTTTTTTGTATTTTTTATTTTTTCAAATTTTTTTTTTGTACTTTTTATTTTTTTTATTTTTTTTGTGAATCATCAAGGCTCCTATTGCTAGGTTTTCACCAAGATGTTCATTTTTTTAGGACTTTTTCAAATTTTTAAGATCTTTTCAGGGCATTTTACCAAACACTGAATGCCTTAGACATAGAATTTTTTCAAATGGAGAACATTGATTGGTTCTCAGAGCTGTTCTCCTTCAATCATTGAGAGTTGATAGGCACCATAGCCAAAAGTAGCAGTGATTACAAAGGGACCCAGCCAGTTGGGTTCAAACTTCCCCTTGCATTCTCGATGTGATTGATTTTTAGGATTCTCTCTCAAGACTAGATCACCAACTTAAAATTCTCTGTGTCTGACTTTCTTGTTGTAGCCTCTAGACATTCTCTTCTGATATACTTTGAGATGATCATATGCTACTTGTCTACACTCATCTAGTAGTTCAAGTTCTTGCAACCTAGACACTCTGTAGTCATCATCAGTTACTAGACCATGCATTCTGATTTTTAGTGATGGGATTTCAACCTCAATAGGTAGTACTATTTCAAACCCATAGACTAAAGTGAAAGGTGTAGCCCTAGTAGGTGTTTTGATACTTGTTCTGTAGGCCCGGAGAGCTAGATTGATCATGAGATGCCAGTCTCTTCCTATTTTATTAACTATATGGTGCAAGATTTTCAATAGATTCTTGTTAGAAGCCTCTGCTTGTCCATTCCCTTGAGGATAGTAGATAGATGACCAATGTTGTGTGATCCTAAATTTGGCACATAGATCATCTAGATCTTTGTTCTTGAATTGTCCATCATTATCTGTGATTATGAAATGAGGTATCCCATATCTGCATATGATATAGTTCAATATGAACATAGATATTTGCTTTCCAGTTGCTTGTGTAAAAGGGACTACTTCTACCCATTTTGTAAAATAATATGTGGCTGTGATTATATGGGTATGTCCATTAGAAGAATGAGGATGTATAGCTCCTATAAGATCAAATGCCCATTGATGAAAAGACCATTGTGTAGTAAAGGGAACTAGATCTCTCCCTAGAGCATGGATTACATTGCCATGTACTTGGCACTTTTGACAGTTCTTAGAAAACTTGATTGAATATTTCTTCATTACAAACTCCCAAGCAAGATCATATCATGCAGTCCCAATGTCTAGCAAGGTGGAGAACAAGAGGGATTGGCAAGCTGATGGAAGAGATGGAAGATGAAAGAATGAAGGAGAATGAAGGGAAGAAATCCTCAAGGGAAAACTCCTCAAGAATACCCAAGCTAGGGAAAAATTGTCATGTAAAGCACATTTGGACAAGCAATGAAAGGCCAACATAGGATAAGTCACAAAATAATAATGCAAGAGAAGGAAAGGATGTAGTCCAAAGGAGTAGACATGTCAAGAGACTTCATAGCATCGTGTTTTACTTTTTTTTTTTCTTTTTCTATTTTTCTAGATCAAGACCAAAGGGGAAAAAGATAGCGAAATGCTAGAATGAATGGAGGAAAATAAATATGAAGGCTAAATAGGAAGGGAATGAAAACAAAATCATTGTAAGATAGCTCACAAGATAGCCAAATGTTCATGTATAGATCAACATTGTCAAGATCAAAGAGAGAAAATGGAATGGATGAAAAATGTAAAAAACTACGCATGATGCCTGATTGCCAGGTTTTCATCACGATACTTATCCAAGGTGCGACAAGGGAGTGATTTTCACCATAGGACAAATTTATTTCTCTTTACTTTTGCTACCAAGGTGCCTATTTCCAGGTTTTCATCAAGGCACATTTTCACTTTTATTTTTTTAAATTTTTTTTTTAAAAAAAATTTTGTTGGAAGAAGGCAAGCTTTTTAGATAATGCTCCTTGAAAGGATAAACCATGATATGCCAAGGATTCAAAATGATACACTCAAAGATGTTGATAAGGAAAGGGAGATGGAAGAGAAAAATGGAGGATAAGGTTTTATGTAAAGCGAGTGAGGTTGGAAGATAGGAGGAATAGGCAAATGAGGAAAAAGGATAGAAGGTAGAAGGATAATGAATGGAAGGATTGTGAAAGGGTAGATGGAAAACAAGTCAAGATCAAAATCAACACACACCTTGAAGGGTGGCAAAAGGATGGAGGAAACATGAATGAAGGAATACGTGAAGGAATATGGTGAATGGATAGCAGAGGTTGTGGTTTAGGTGCATGGAATGAAAGAATATTTTTGGAAGAAGATGAAGTGGAAGTCTTTGGAAGCTTGAATGTCAACTTCACTTGTTGCTCAACATCAGACTCTTTCAAGAGAGACTTTAGAATCCATATAGTCATAGGCTTTTCATTTCTTTTTGATGATCTAGAGAGAATATCTTTAATGATGGATTTTAGAACCCATACTTGTCTTGTATTTTTTTTCTTAGATATCTCTTTTGACTTTATACCTCCATGTCTATTAGAGGAGACATGGTGATCTTTTTTTGATGGATTCTTGTATTGCTTCTTTTTCTTTTATTGAACATTCAAGTTACTTCCAAAAGACTTGGGACTTGTGGAAGAAGAAGGAGGATATGATTGGTTTAGATGGATGGGTGGATGAAAAGGATTCAAGGGTGTGCATATATGCTGATCTTGAGGAAAGATGGGAGATGGAGGGATGTAAGGACCCAAGATGGATGACGAATTAGGAGATTTAGGAGGGAAAAGTGAAGGGACATAAGGGCCTAAGATGGAAGGAAGGCTTGAAGCGCTTAGTAGTGGTGGAAGAGGTCCAAGGATGGAAGTGGAAGACGCAAAAGGATAATCAATAAGTTCATCAGCATCTATATGATGCCAATGACATTACCATCTTTAGAGTGAGCATTAAAATTTTCACTAGGATCATGAACATCTTGAATATGAGCACCTTCTTTGATAGGATTGCTCAAAGCTTGCAAAGATTTAGGAAGAGTAGAAAGTGGAAATGAACATGGAGTGGTAGAATAAGAAGATGGAAGACTTTGATCTTGACAAGGATCTTTGGATAGCACAAGCTCATAATTTTTCTCTTGATTTTCAATAGGCTTAACAATGAAAGTATCATCTTTGGAAAGTGCAAGTGTAGTAAGGTTATTTTGATTGTCAATAAGCTCAATAGTGTAATTAGTAGCTTGATCTTTCTTAGGAGAACACTTAAGACATGGTGGAATGAATGAGAAGGGGTGTACGGGATCAAAAGAACCATGGAATGGATAAGAGACATCATGAAAAAGATTGGATGACATGGAGGTTTCTTGATCTTGATCTTTCTTTGTGTTCTTTTCTTTATGATTTGTAGAGTCCTCTTGACATGGAGGTACTTCTAAGGATAAGGGATCATGCTGTAATTGTATAGAAGACTTTGGAAGAGATGGGGAAGGACTAGCTGGAGTAAGCATTATAGCATATAAAGGCTTAGGCTCTTTGGGTTTAGCATTATTGAAAGTATTTGCAGCCAAGTGAAGGTTAGCTTGAGTTTCTTTAAGGGGTGGCCCTTGAGGATAACTATAGGGAATCATATGAAAAGTATCAGGGCTTGTGTCAGATGAAGGTTCTGTGAAATATTTAATAGGCTTGGGAGCTTTAGGAAATGTATGGGTATTGGAGGAAGTAGGGGATGGAAGGGAACCATCACAAGACAAAGGTTCAACATTAACATGATCTTTCTTGAAAGTGTAATCTTTATTTTTAGCATGAGAGTTCTTAGAGGAGAGATCCTTATAGTATGCACATTTATAATCAGCTCAGTAAGCTTTCTCTTCCTCAATAGAAGTAGATGTATCATCTAGGTATTGTTCACATAAATCATCAAAGTTTCTTTCAAAATCAGAATCATATGGATCACCATCATGATCTATCCAATGTGACATCCCATTTCTAGTAAGCATGAGCACACAATGAGGAGGACTCTTAGGAACAAAGGTGTCATAGGTATCACTATATTGTCCCTCATCATAGTCATCATAGTCTTCAAAGATGGGTGTGTCACTCTCCGTGGAAGAAGTATCAAAAGGATTATCACATTCCTCATATTCTGTCTGAGGGCATTGTTACATGTACAAGTCTTTATCAAATGGAAAAGGGCATAGAGCTTCCATGGAGAACTCTTTAGGTTCCTTTTCTTTCTCAAGTTTGTTAAGTTTGACTTGCATAGCGTGCATCTGTTTCATCATAGTAGTGATTAGAGTTTCTTCCTCATGTGTACTGATTCTTTGAGATATGTTAAGAGTGTTAGGACTCCTTGGAATAGATTGATGTAGAGTTTTTTGATTGACTCCTTGAATTGATGGAGGGGGAATGTAACCAGTTTTTAATTGAAAGTTGCCAAGATCGTCACCTTCGTAAAGACCAGAATTGTAGAGTTGTTCAAGAGTTGGACCTTGGATATGAGTCAAAGGTAAGGTATGAGATGCTTCTCCTGATTTCTTGTGTGAGGAAGCTCTAGTTTCCACCATTATCCTTGGGTGAAACAAAAGAATATGATGAAGACAACTAAAGAAAGATCTGATTCAAGAAGATCAAATGACACAACTTTGTCAAGGTTTGGTTGATTGAAGCTTGGATTAGACATGAATGAAGGAGACTGTGCCCTAGATGTATGGGTGGATTCCCAAAAGATAGCGGACACAAGTTCACAACACTTAGCCATTTTGATGATTGATTGAAGATTGATAGTTATGACAAAGTTTTGACACAAGATGATAAAGACTCAAATCGATAAAATAGAAGGCTAAATCAGATTCAAGAGGCCACTTTGGGAAAATGATTGGATTTGTTCTAGTTTCTGCTCTATTCTTGACACATGATTTGTTTGACATATTTTGGAAATAGGTTGTAAAAATTGGATTTTTGAGAAATTTGACCAATCTCTAACAACTTTGACTTTGGCTCTGATACAAGTTTTAAAATTTTAGGATGAATTTTGACACCAAAAAGGATTTTGCTTTAGATTTTGCAAATTTTAGGTTTTTAGTTTCAAATTGTTCACAAAAATGTCTGTCCAGATTTGATGATTATATTAGATTGATTCGTTCTTAGTAACCAGATAGATAAACAAGCACGCAAAATAGCAAGCAAGTGATTTCAAGCATGTCTGAAAACAATGAACAGGGGACAAAGCAACCCTGCACATGAACAATCAAGTGACTGAATGTGCTAATTTCTTAGGAGTGCTAATTGTGTATGTTCCAAAAAGTTTTGCATTAATGCACATATTCTTAGAAAATGAAAATTTGGCCTCACTAGGGTTTTTAGTAATGGTTTGACTCTACAACTTCTATGATCCAAGAGGGTGAACTCCAATCCTAGCGCACCAAGGTTTTGACACAGTCTAAGAATTTAATCAATTAGGAGCTACTAGGGAGATCTGACAACCCAACAAGAGATCACACCTATGGAGATTTCTTCCAACATGACATTTATATAGCGGTTGTCACTACCACAGTGAAAATAGCTATTACCGCTTGAGGTTCCATCAATGTGGTTGACCCAATTAAGGGAATGTCCACTATGGTTAACCCTCTCTAAAGGTGACTCACAAGAAATACCGCATGGAGACTAGTTCCAGATTCAAGGATTTGGGTTTTCTGGTACTATCCAAAAAGTAAGTAGAGCATAATCCCCTAGGCTTTTCACTTTTAACCCAAACAAAGTAGAAAGATTAATCCGACATGCTAAGACCAAGATTATCTCACAAAGATCTATGATATCAACCACTCATGATCTATCAATCTCTCCAGAGAGAGAATGCCTCGATCAAAAGTTGAAGACACACGGATCTATGGAATGTGAGACTCTCTCAGTATCCTCCCTACCTACAAGGGTTCCTTCATTGAGAAGAGTTTCATTGGAAACTCAATCTCTCAAGAGCCACGAATAGTGTTCATAGGGCCTATTTACTATGTGTAACAGATATGCGAAAAACAAATCTATGTTCTTTTTTATAGCCCAAAATGAAGTCTGTGATATGAAAGCAAGAAAAGTCACACAAGCTTGACACAAGAGAGTTTGTTCTATGTCCCAAAATGAAGTGTTATCAGATGTAATAGATTACCTAAGTTCTTCATAATGCGCTTAGTAGATTTTACCTATTTTAGCAATTTTTGTTGAGCTTTTCCATGCAAGCAAGCCACGAACTCTCCAACAAGCCAACAAGCAAACAAGATATGCAAGGTATATTCAACTTATGCAAACCCTAGGGTTAGATCTAAAAACCAATTGTTAGGAGCAATAATAACTAGAAAATAATCTAAATGACAACTCATATCATGCATTGAATCATATGAAAAATAAGTGCATACCCATCACCAAATTTTTAATTTTTTTGTTGCATTTGACCTAGTCAACAAGATCTAATTTTTTTCATATGATTTCAGCCACAAAAATAGAAATAAAAAAATAGAGACCCCAACTAAAAAACAAAGAGATTTCCAAAAATATAATTTTTTTAGAAAAATCTCTTCATTTGTGCCCTAGAGACCCATTTTACCAAAATAGACCATTTTTTATAAATTGACTATTTGAGATATTATATTGCATCCAAATTTAAAACACAAAGAATGAACCCCCTGTATAATTTGAAGAGCTTTCCAAAAATGTAAAAATTTCAAAAAAATATGATGATTTGCGCTGAAAATGAATTATTTATGAAAAATTGAAAAAAAATTATTAAACATTCAAAACATCTCAGAAAATTCTAAATTTTTTATCGAAGCTTTCCTAATATGTCTCTAACCTACCAAAAAAATTTCAAACCAACACTCAAAGCCATTTGGGAAATAAAATTAAATCTTTAAAAATTTAGGGTTTTAGTCTCCAAGTAAATCTGCACAAGGGAGTTAGCTCCAAAAAAATAACCAAAACCAGCATGTAAAGGTGGGTTGCCCCACGGTGGGTGCCAGAAATGTGTGTGTGAATTTTGTACTTGATCTGTAGATAGAACACTTCAGTAAAACATTAGAGGTTAGCTAAAATTGAAATCATGCAATAAATAAAAAACTAAACTAACCAGATGATTTACTGCCTTCTGGTAGATGCGAGTATGTATTTTCAGATTATACCGAGATCAGTGACCTTGACGACACCTAAACGAAGGATTTGAATGCAAGATAGCAATGAAGTAATGAATGCAAATTAATCTATATTTTTGGGTTTTCTATGCAATAAGAATGAGAAATCTGATATGAATCTATTCTATATGAAAATTGATCTAACAATGATATGAAATAAAACTAAAATGAATTGAAAACAAGATTGATCTCACAAAAATTGTTGATTCGCAAGAAGCTTCAATTCTTCAGATATCGATTCTCTAGAGTGATTGTGCAAATTCAAGAGATTGATTTTGGCAAAGTATGCAAACTTGTGAGATGATTTGAGATGAGCTGAAGCCTTAATTTATAGAAATTCAGGGCTTTGGAGGTGCATGAAAGAAATCCATAAATCACTCTTGATGAACTCATGTTGATTTTTGAGTCAATAAGAATTAAATATTAATTAATCTATAAAAATATGCAAAATCATGCAAAAACAACTTTTTAACTCCAAATAGAGTTTAGTTCAATTTTCAACTCATAATTGAATGTTGAGTTTAAATTTAAACTTGATTGTTGATTTCTAGTTGACTTCTTTTTTGATTGTGCATAATTTAATATGAATTAATTAAATAAATAAAGTGATTTATCTTCAACTTAACTGATTTTAAATTTAAAAATAACTGATTTGTTAATCAATTATTAAAATCAAACTTTATAATATCATTAAATATGACAACTTGCTTTAATTAATTAAATAAGAATTTAATCAATTAATGATAGAAATTTTGATTTATTGTCAAATTTAAATAATAATAATTAGGAATAAATATAATTAAATTCAATTAAATAATTAAGTGGTAGAATTAAACTTAATTAATTAAATATTTAGAATATTCAATTAATCAACTTTAGGATAAATAGGATTTATCGCCAAATAACTATTAAATTAAAGATAATTAAGATAAAATAGGAATATTGCTATGAATATTCCTCGATGTAGAATTTATGATAATCAATTAGGATTCGATGATGTTCAGATGTGCCTTAGGTTAGGACTTTGATGTCAATTTTGTTTGATGTGTCGATGTAAGAGGTTAATGAACTTACAGCCCATTTTTGGGGTATTACAATCACAGGCTGTGGCTTCGGTAAATACTCTAGTTGTTCAATGTAAGTGAATCTACCGTAGTCTTTTGGTTCCTTTGTTCTTTCCTCTATTTTCTTTTCATCAAACTCATCAACTCGGACGTTAGTTCGTTCAATCATTTTATTATTAGTTTTATTCAGACACTTATATGCTTTGCTTTTACTGGAATATCCTAGAAATATCCTTTCATCATCTTTTGAGTCAAATTTTCTATTTTTCTCATCTTTCAGAATAAAACATTTGCTTCCAAAAATTTTGAAATAACTTATAGTAGGTTTGTGTCCAAACCATAACTCATAGGGTGTCTTGTTGGTGTCCTTCTTAGGTTGAACTCGGTTAAGCACATAAACTATTTTACTAACAGCTTCCCTCTAGTATGTCTAAGAAACATTCTTTTGCAGCATCAATGTCCTAGCACAGTCAACTATTAACCTATTCCTTCTTTCAGCAATCCCATTTTGCTGAGGTGTCCTTGGTGTAGAGACCTATCTTTTAATACCATGCTCATTACATAAATTAGTAAATTCATCAGAGATAAATTCACCTCCTCTATCAAATCTTAGGCATTTCAATTCCTTACCAGTCTCTTTTTCTACTTTAGCCTATACCACTTAAACATCTTCAATGCTTCAGATTTTTCTTTTAAGAACATAATAGTCATCAATCTAGTATAGTTGTCAACAAAAAGAATAAAGTACCTATCACCATAATAACTCTGAGTTCTCATAGGACCACATAGGTCGGTATGAACCAACTCAAGTATCTTCTTTGTCGAATAATCTTTACTTTTGAAACTAGATTTAGTCATTTTCCCTTTCTGACATTCATGACACATAACATGATCGAGTTTTGACAAGTTAGGCAACCCTCTAACTCTTTTCCTTTTACTGATCTTAATCATGTTATCAAAGTTCACATGACATAACCTTTTATGCCACAACCAAGCATCTTCATTTTTCATCATCAAGTAAGAAGACTCATCAGTATCAAGATAAAATAGATTACCTCTTGATTGTGCTCCAGTTCCAACTAGTCTTCCTCCATCATCAAAGATTTTCACTTTCTTGCTCTCAAAAGAAACTCGGTGACCTGAATTATTCAGCCGTGCCACACTTAGCAAGTTATAGTTCAGTCCATCTACCCAATAAGCATTATCACATTTTATCATATCATCTATCATTAAGGTACCTTTACCTCTTACCATACAGGGTGTGTCATTACCCATCTTAACTGATCCTCCATTGTAATCTTCAAGTACATCAAACTTCTCCTCATCACCAGTCGTGTGATGTGTATAACCATTGTCTATGATCCATGTATTATTTTTGTTAACTTTAGAGATCAGTGCTATTTGTTCATTCTTTTCTTCTTCTTCCTCTGAGTCATCTTTCATAGCAACAAATACAACTTCTACATCATCATCAGAATTAGATTCAGATTCATTATCCTCAGCTATGAAACATACCCTTTTCCCTTTGTCATTGCTATCTCGGTTATCTCTGTTGTGTCAGTAGCCTCTATTGAATCTTCTACCATAGCTTCCTTCAAATCGATCTTTGGTTCTATCATCATCTTTCTTATGTGGACATCTAGCAGCGATGTGGCCAACCTCTTTACAATTAAAGCATGCCAAAGGGAGCTTACCTCTATATCTTCCTTTACCTTTGGGTAATCTTCTGGCCATAAGAGCTTCAAGTTCATCAAGCTCATCATCAATATTACTGTCACTATCATTTTTATTATTCCTGCTAGACTTACTAATCTTTAGAGAAGACATGAAAGTGGATTCCATAGATGGTACAACACTGTTATCAAAGTTATTTAACTCAAAGGTTGTAAGTTTACCAATCATATTGTCAAGTGTAAGTACATTAGCAGATGCAGACCTTGTCTCATGGATAGCAGATATTCTGATTGTGTAAACTGGCAATAAGGTTCTGAGTACTTTTGTCATGCCCATAAAATTTCACTCTAAAAAACACACCAACTTTTTTTTATAGGTTAATTAAGTTTATAGTTTAGAGGTAACAGAGGGCTAAAGTTGTATGGATCTAATTTACATTCACTCTAAGGTGGTGTTGTCTAGGTTTCACTGAGGATTCAAAAATCTCATCAGGACACTATAAATCCTTGTCTGAAAATTTGGCATAGGAGGGACAACTAGTTTCACCATAAGGATATTATCACCTATAGTCACGATTCCCCATGAACTAATAAGTTACCCAACAATTCTAGAAATCATTATAATGAATTTACATTTAATTTATTAATTACTAAAAATTAAATAACAGTTTCCATCTACAAGAAACATGCTAACAAGCCCCTTTTTAATTTAAGTAAATCTAAATAAGTCTATATTTAATTACAGATAATATGTACGTTAATTTAAATGATCTGTAAAATTTTGATAAATATATTAATCATAGAATAATTATATTAATCGTTAATGTTGAATCTCAATTAAATTAACGACGAAATAAAAATTATATTAATTAAAATCATTTAATTAATATAATTAATCACTCCTAAATGAATTAATTATTTAATAATATTATCAATGTTAATATTGAATAATATAAAATTAATAACAATCTAATTATTAAATAATATTTATATTAATTATTAATACTAATATTAATTAATACAAATATTAAATAATAATATAAAATATGAATAAATTAATTATTAATTAATATTTATATTAATTAATATAAATATTAATTAATAATATAAATTAAAAAATGATTTTAAAAAAATAAATAAAAATAAACGTTGAGCGAAAATGTGTTCGAGTCCCTAAGGACTGGACAGCCCACCGCCAGTAGTGGTGCCCTACTGCCGCAGGGCCCGCTGCTCACGGTAGCAGTCTTGCCATGACAGGGTTGACTATCGTGCGGCAGCAGTCCTGCCACGACAGGGCTATCTGCCGTGTGCAACACCCTGCCAATGGGGTGTGGGGCCCACGCCCCCCCCCCACTTAAAAAAAATTTTTAAATTTTTTTTTTTATAAGAACTTTATTAAAATTTGTTTTGTTTTAAAACAATCTTTTTTTTAACTAAGCACTTTTGTGCTAAAAGTGCTTACGGCCATTTCAATGGCATTTCAAAAAAAAATTAAGTGTGCTTGCTTATTTGTTTTTTTATACTTTTAATTTATTATTTTCTTTTGATTTTTTTTTCTTTGGGGTGTGGACCCAGGAGGTCCTACCCTCTAGCTAGGCTTGTGGTCCCAAAAGATATAGGCAATTTTGATGATATTTGTTTCTCAATCACATGTGGCTAGAATAATAATATTTTAATGACTGTGTAAAGGAAAATGTATGGGAAATTTTTCCCATACATTTTCTAGAGACCTATAGGTGGTCATTTTTTTCTCTTTTTGCTTTGTAGCTCGTTTTATTTGATTTTCTCATTTGTTATGTGAAATAGGTTTATTAGATCTAGTCTTTATGCACATAAAGTAAAAATGATTTCTCTTACAATCTAAGTATTTCAACATTGAATTAATCTTGCAAATTTTCTATCCAGAACAACTAAACTTTTAAGATTTCAACTACCTTTCTTTAACTTGTTCATAAACATGAATAACTAATTTACAAACTAGTGACTCTATTTGCTAAGAAGGTTTCTTCTACATAACTAAGAATTCATCTTTACATTATTCAACTCACAATATTAATGACAATACATTATTATTTCTTCATCCATAAATTTGATAACTCATCTCTACATTGTTCATTTCACAGTAACAATAGCACTATCACAATGACTATTTCAAGAAGGAACTCATGAAAACTAAAATTCATTATTAAGAAATTTCATGCTTTGAAATATTAACACAATAACAACATTTTGCTTCAACTTGAGCATCAAACCTTATTATTCAAAAGGACTTAAATCTATCAAAAAAAAAAATGCATACCTTCATGATGATGTTACAACACACTTATCACAAATACAAGGCTTGGAGTGATGACTCCATTACAAATATACATTTAACTCATGGGATTCACAAGATTCCCTTACATTAACATAATCTTGAAACAAAAGAGTACCAACTCAAATAAGGGCATATCATCACTCTTCAAGGTTTCAACTCCAACCATGAAGTCTTCAAAGGCTCCAAATTCTTGCAATACAAAATCCATAGGCCAAGGAGTGCTCACCTCCCAACCTAGGCTTCTATGAAGCCACCCCCGAGCTAGGGGAAACATCACAAAGACAAGGAGAACACTCAAGCAAACCCATAAACACAACAACATAAAACATAAATCACAAGAAATCTCCCTTCCAAGGTTATCACAAAGAGTCTCAAAATGACTCAAAATAGGGTGAAGGTGGAACCAAATTCAAGAGGAGAAAGCACATCTCATGATGAGAGCTAAGCCATCACTTGGCTTCCTCATCATATATCTTTCACCACAAACACAATTTCAATAACTCCTTATGCCTCCCAATATACAAAACAATAAAGAAGATGGCTACATGGAGCCCATACTTCCATGTTTCATCCCTCTCCTATCCAAGGAGAGAATCTACACCCTTGAATGTCCCAACAAATCCCTTCACCCCCAAGGCTACTCTTCCCTCCCAAGGGTGAGTATGGCCTTGAGAACTCACTCAACAAAATACAACACATACAAGAAAACTTCAAGAAATAACAAATGAAACTACACATTTACAATGCTATGAAATCATGAACAACAACAAGCTCATGAATCTCATAACATCCATAAAGAACTACACTTTCACACCACAAGAAAATAACACTACAACAAACTTAAGAATCACAAATCCTCCATTATCACAAAAATAACAAGATCTCAACCACATACACTACAAGAAACAATAACTACATTTTGCATACAAACAAATAACATACAAGAGAGCTCTTTCTCTCAACATGAAAACAAGAATAAGAAAAATGAAGAAAAACCACCAACCTTGATCCAAGCAATGGAAGAAAGTTGATGAAGAGCTTTTCCACTTTCCAAAGTCCTCTCCAAATTAGCAAATCTCTAAATCTAGAGAGTGGGTGTCAAACTCTTCCAAAAGAAGAGTTCCCTCTAAAAATGCATCCACCCAAACTCCTATGGATAAGATTGTCTTCCTATTGCGTGGTCTTCCCTAAGACCCTTACATGGGTTCCCAATTTGGTCTCTTACAAAGGTAAGCTAAAAAGGTGGGATAAGGACTACCTTTTTAGTGGGTGGTGATCTTTCCAAAACTTGGTCCCAAAAGTTGATTTTCGTCCATCTTGGTAAACCAACTTTTGGGTGGGTCATTTGGTCAACCAAGGGTTATCCTATGGTGAAAAATGACCCTTACCCTATGGTATATCAAGTGGGGTAACTAAAAATAGCTAAAACACTCCCCTAGGCACCTTTTTAACCTTCCTAAAGTGCATGATAAGTTCAAATTCGAAAATCAAAGATATGACAACACCTCAAGCTCCCTAACCAAGTGATTTACATGGGGATCCTAAAGGGTACCTTCCTAGGTTGGTGTTCAACCAATCCCCAAGTGGACATGTCATGGCTACAAGTACACACACATGTGTCAAGTGACACAAATAAAAAGAGACATGTCACAAGCCATGTGGCATATCCACTTGGGCATTCTCACATAAACACATTTACAATAAAAATATAAATCAATTACATTCATGCACCATACTTTTACAAATTAAAATATATTACAACGAGGTTTCTGGCTTCTCATTGGAAGCACCCTTGGCTCACACTAATTTTCACTTTAGTCTCTGCGATGGTTCCCTAAATTTACCATGGCCTATTCCCCTACACACTCAAGTCCAATATCAGTAGTCCAAGGGAATAAAACATGTAAATTCATAATGTTAATAATCAAGATAATTTTTCTGACAATAATCATTCATCCATAACATAAATACAACTCCTCATGAAAATACATAATTCATCACTGAATTAAACTTGAACATAATCATTGCATACATATATAATTTAATTGCAAATTAAATATCCTCATGACATCATAATTCATTCATTAAACAGAATTTAAGAACACACATGTAAGTTCCAAATTGATGTCTCAGGAATCATCATCCAACCATAATATAATGTGCATCAAATTACTAAAGTGATAAAACCATAACATAAAGTCTCAATAAAATCTATAGAGCATCAAAATAATCATAAAATAAGTCTATCTCAAATGCAGAACTAAATATCTATGATAGGCTCGGGGTGAGGCCTCACAACTTTGCTTACAATAGTTTCTTCATTAATGACCCCATCAGATTCTCTAATAGCATGTACTACCTCTTTCAATCTATTTGTGTATTGCACAATATTCTCACCTTCTTTCATCTTCATATCATCGAATCTGCCTCTTAAGCTTTCTGCTTTGGCTCTTTTAACATGCACATCTCGACTGTAAACTTGAGAAAGTTTATCCCACATGGCTTTCACAGTAGTGCAAATTTTGATATCTTTGAATTTGGCATCGGTGTAGGCAGCAACAAGTTCCATCATAGTAACATTGTGTTCATGCCTATCTTTCAGTTGATCAAGTGTTAGGGGACCTAGAGTCGATTCTATATAACCATTCTCCATCAATTCTAGTGTTGCGTTCCCAATTTCAGATATGTACAACTTCATCCGGCTCTGCCATACTACGAAATTCTCTTTGTTTAGCTTTGGCACTTCCCTCTTATACATTTTGAGATCTTTTTACTGAAGTCCTTAAAGCTCTATTCAAAGCAACCAATGCTCTGATACCAATTGTTAGAATAACTGAGAGGGGGGTGAATCAGTTAATCACTATCCCAATACAAAATGTATAATCCAAAAACAAATACTTCAATTTCTACTACTCGGTAACTTAAAATACTTTTACTATCTATGCATTTATCGATTATCAGTTTAAAACTTATAGCAGTTACCGATCAAATCAAATATGCAATATGTAAATATGACATCAAAACAAACATCACAATCAACACATAACACAAGAGATTTAACGTGGAAACCTTGTGAAGGGAAAAACCACCTGGGACTAGAAACCCAAAATATTCACTCTTCTGAAGTGAGGTCGATGAAGACCCAACCCTGTTAAAGGTTACAAACACACTGTTAGGTGTGACCTTGTTAGAGGATTTAAGACCAACTATTATCGTCCAACCAATAGTCACTCTGGGGTTGACATGATAACAATGTTCATTCTATGAATGATACATAATAAGACTTTCTTAGTCCACTCGGCTAAGAGATTTGACTATGTACAATGGTTAAATGTGTAACAGTAGGTTATCTGACTTAATACAACTTCAATTGCAAATTACAGATCAATGTTTAGCTCATACAAATCTTTCTAACCAATGTAACATTTTTTATTCAACAATATATCAACTTGTTGTCCATTGGTAATCACTCTTTGTTGCTTGGTAATGCTCTACAGTAGGGTTCTTCTTAACTAGTATGATCAAAATGCATGAAAACTTGTTCACGCGATGATTATGCAGTTTTTTTCCTCTTCTGGCATCACACTCATTGTGAAATCTTTAGTCTCTAATATAGACATGTAAACCATTTTCTTTTGCTCCATCAAATTTTTCTTCTTAATCATATTCATTGATTTTGCCTCTTAAACATACCTCGACACTTGTGTCAATAACACATTTGATTCTCATCCTTTAGATCTTTCCTAAATTTTGTCAGCCTTCGATCTATGTAACAAACATTATATGTTACCTCAAAATCATACACTTGCCAGCTCATCAATCTTATCAACTAAACTAATCATTTAGTTCATTCTGTTCTTCTCGGTTAACAAAGAAATGCTTTGGTGAACACAAGATTAGTTTAAACTATGCTAAGTATACACTACACTCTGTCGGTGTACACTAAAATGCTTCATCAACCGACAACACTACTTTGTGTCTTTCAGCTCTTTTCCTCATCATAGATGAATGAAACATAATCAAGTCAATATCATAAGGTCATAGACTCATCAAAAAGTTACTCAGTGTATTCTTTATCCTCATCTGTCATATCCATCTTCCTCATGTAGATATTTCTATTCTTCATCTCTTTCACTCCTTCTCTATAGATGTATCAGTATAGTAACTTACAAGTTAAGTGTTGTCAAACTTAGTTGACATCAATGACAAAATAATACTAATTTAATCATATTACATATCTAATCAATCTACTCGGTGATCTCAAATCACAGATCCTTCAATCAGGTTCTAAACCAGTTGTAGTTCATATATTCATCTGGTAAAGAAAGCCTTGATGTTCCTCACTTCTTGTCAATAATCAACCTGGGGTCACCATGCAATGTAAACTGTGCCCTAGCTAAATGAGAGTCTAAGTCCTTGTAATTTTCTCTTTCTTGTAGAAAACTAGATACTTCAGCAATAATTTCTTCGCAGCACTCAACACAGAGACCTTTAGCTACTGTGACTATCTCTCAAAGTATTCAAAAATTGAAAGGCTACCTCATCATCAAAGGCATCCAGTTTTAAACAATAATCTAGCTAGCCTTTCTACTCAAACAATTATCAATTAGGAAGATCATTTAACAACACTATATGGTCAAAAGGATCATGCCTTACTAAATCACTACCCATGCTACCACACTGTAGGAACAAACAACCTCAAAATCCAAGATGAAGAGCTAAAATTCGCATAGAATTTGCACACACAGAAACCAATAGTTTGAACTTCAAGAAATGTAGAACTTGCTTCTCAAAATACAACCAATTCAATGGATTAATTTTTCATAAGAGAAAAAGGTTACCATAACATTTTTTAATTACCTCCACACATGCCAAAGTCTGCCACCTTTGACACATTGTGAAGGTACTTAATAACTTAATTATGATGTGGCACCTTAAGCATCCTTGCTTTAATCATTAAAAGGATATGGAAAAATTAATGCCAGGTCACATAATATTTGTAAAAATATTACAAAAAGATTTTAAAAAGACAAGAAAAAATTTAAATATACACGCGGTTAAATATTCCCCCCAGCTAAGTTTAGGCATGGGTCCGACCATGCGACATATATGCAAGAGTAGTAATGAAACAAATAAATCTTCTAAAAATAAATTAATGAAATAATATGTACGATAACATATGTTACTAACCTGCTATTTCTGAAGGATATTTTTTATTGCGTGAACATCTGTTGCTAGAATGATATGATGAATTGTGAAGGTGATAGAGACAGTAGATGAGATGAACATTTATTATGGAGAAATTATTTCACAAAATGTGAAATGTTATTATGGAATCTCTTATGGAAATCAAAGAGTAGTGGCAATCTGAGTAGAAGACCCTGATTCTTCTGCTACAACATTGTTGGATTCGCTGTGTGGGGTGAACTACTATAGGAACTCATCTCTACTCCATGGCTTGTGGTAGAGCTTGAGTTGGTGATCGTTGACTAGAAGTTTGAATTGAACCAGATCAATAGTTGATAGCTATACGAATCCATTAGGAAAAATAGAAACAATTTCATATGAACCTAACCAACATGTTTGAAACTTGCCTGGAGTGTGCTGATAATGGGAATCATATATCAAGGTCCAGTCACAACAAAGAATTTTTTATCCTTAATGAACTTGTCATTCCATTTCTTCCACTGCCGTTGAATAATATATGTGTTATGCAAAGTGGATTTTCTGATTTCATCCAAGTTGTTAAGTTGGAGAGGCCATTCTTGTTGAGCCCTCGTTAGATCTATATCCAGTTCAAGTGATGTCCTAAGGGTCTTGTGGTGAAACTCAACTGACATGGCAATAGATTTTCCATAAACTAACTCAAATGGTGTGAAAATAATTATAGTTTTCCATGCAATCCTATAGGCCCAAATGGCTTCAGGAAGTCGAGTGGCCCAATCATTTTTGTGTATAACAACTATTTTGGTCAGAATGGATTCTATTTCTCTATTTTTGATTTTAGGTTGACCATTAGCCTGTGGATGATATGGAAAATATTTCCCATGTTGGATTGTGTATTCGTTCATCAAGGATGTTATGAGATTTGATGTGAACTGAGCACCTTGGTTAGTAACTAGTTCTCTAGGTACACCAAATCTAGTGAATATCAATTCATACAAAAATTCAACCACTTTATTATCCCTAGTGTGCTTCATTGCTTTGGCCTCTGCCCATTTGGTTGCATAATTAGTATAGACTAAGATATAAGACTTACCATGAGAGGAAGGTTCTATAGGACCCACAAAATCAATACCCCACTTATCAAATAGTGTTACCACTACCTATGGTTGTAGGGGCATTCCATCTGATTTATTTGGGTGGCCCATTCTTTGACATCTATCACAATGTCTTGTATATTTAACAGCATCTTTGTGTAGGGTAGGCCAGTAATAACCAATGGTGAGAATTTTGAATGTTGTTCACTTTGTTGTAAAGTTCCCTCCACATGGTTCATCATGAAATGCATGAAGGATGTCATATGTATCATCTTCATGAACACATCTTCTTGTGACTTGATCTGGACTTGTGTAGAACATAAATCCTGAAATCTATGAAAAGTTAAAACTTTTCTCAACTAAGATTCTATGCTCCTTAGGAGAGAAGTGTGGAGTACTTCCTATAGAAAGATAGTTTTCTATATCTGCATACCATGGATTATGAGTGATAATAGAGGAAAAGTGTTCATCAGGAAAACTATCATCTATAGCTATAGGATCATCGGGAACATGCAATCTGGATAGAAAATTGACTACCACATTAGATTTCCCCAGTTTATCAATGGCTTTGATATCAAATTCTTGCATGAGGAGTAAACATCTCGATAAACTTCCTGAGATAGTAGGTTTGTTCATTAGGTGTTTGATTGTCGAGTGATCTGTATGCACAAATAATTCATAATGAGTAATGTAGTGTCTAAATTTATTGAGTGCATATATAATTGCTAGTAATTCCTTCTCAGTGACAGTGTAATTTAGTTCAACATTATGCAGCTTCTTTCATATGTAATATATGTCATGCTCAACTACTCCTTCCTTCTGCCCAAGAACTACTCCTATGGCATAGTCTGAGGCATCTGTATGGATATGAAATGACAAATTCCAATCAAGTTCTCTCAAGATAGTTGTTTTAGTCAAGACATCCTTCAACTGTTGGAATGATTACTCATAGTCCTCAGTCCATTCAAAGTCTAATTATTTCTTTAAGAGATTGTACAATGGAGCTACAATTTGACTAAAATATTTGATGAATCTCTTGTAGTAACCAACATGGCCTAGAAAAATTCTAACATCCTTCTACTTTGTTGGTATTGGAAGTTTGTTAATGACTTCTATTTTGGCTAGATCAACCTGAATTCCAAATGATGAAAGGTAGTTCCCTAAAACAACTCCTTCCATCATCATATAAAACTTCTCACTGTTAAGAGAGAGATTGTGTTCCTAGAATCTTTTAAGGACTTTGTCTAAGCTGGCATGAGCCTCCTCAAATGTGGATCCATATGAAGTAAAGTCATCCATGTATATTTCAACACAATCAACAAATATGTCCAAAAGAATACTGATAACTGCTCTTTGAAATGTAGCAGATGCATTACACAATCCAAAAGGTAAGATAAAATAGGCAAAATTTCCCCATGGGCATGTAAATATTGTCTTGTATTTGTCCTTAGGTGCTATCTGTATTTGGTTGTATCCACTGAACCCATCCAAAAATGAAAAGTACTTTTTGCTAGCTAGGTTATTAAGGACTTGATCTATAAAAGGCAATGGAAAGTGGTCCTTCTTTGTTTCTATAGTTATCTCCCTATAATCCACACACACCCTCCATTTTCCTCCTTTCTTAGGAACTATGACCCTATCATAAATGGGATAAATAAAACTAGCATCTAGTAATTTCTATAATTCAGTTTTGACTATGTCTCTTAGTACTAGGTTGATTCTTCTTTGAGGTTGTCTGACTAGTTTACAATTAGGACTGATGTAAATTTGGTGGGTACAAAGCCTTGGATCCAATCCCTTCATATATGTATAATCCCAAGGAAAATATTGCTGGCTATCTTGTAGGAGATTGAAAATTTTTGTTGAATGTTCAGGAGTAAGGTTCTTGTTAACCATTCAACTCCCTACCTGGGGAAATTGCTACTTTGACTACCTTATCCAACATGATAGCTTCTACAAATGAAGGTAAATTAATCTCATGCAGTAGCAATGTATGAAGGTAATCAGTTGCTACAAGAAGTTGAGGTGAACTTTTTGGAGGTAGTATAGTTTGCAAAGAACAATTAGGAACAATATAGGAAAATGGTTCAACACCATATTTGTTGGTAATAATGGAAAAAGGGATTTCATCTTCTTCTTGGGATATCATAAATGGATTACTCTCTATAACCATTAATTGATGTACTAAATTTACCTCTAGCTCAATGTCACCAAGATCAAGCCAAACAATTTGATCAAGAACAATCTGAGGTTTAGCA
Source organism: Chamaecyparis obtusa (assembly GCA_027943335.1). Lineage (NCBI taxonomy): Eukaryota > Viridiplantae > Streptophyta > Pinopsida > Cupressales > Cupressaceae > Chamaecyparis > Chamaecyparis obtusa. Next base: position 710,071 of record BSBK01010074.1, read on the forward strand.
GGAGAATATAGAGTTAAAATTTTAGTACTAACTCCATTAGATGTAGTCATCTTTCCAGAGTGATATGCTATGTAGGCATATGTGTTGGCCAACCAATGTCTTCCAAGGATTAAAGGATAACCACCTAGTGTAGCTCTGGGAGATAAGATCACAAAGTATGAGGGATAGTCCAATGAATCAAGTGTTACAACTATATCCTCTACCATGCCATTAGGCCTTACAACACAATTTTTAGCTAACTGAAGGATTGTAGGAGTTTCTCTTAAGATAATGATATTAAGCCTTAACAGGACTTACCTTGTCATTTCATTAATGGATTCCCCTAAGTCAATCAAAACATTCTAGATCTGAATGCCAGTAATATAAATAGTAACAACAGGGCTACTTGGATCAAAATATTTGGGTATAATGACATTTCTCATCATAAGATCAGAGAGTCTTCCAAGAACATGAACAGTCTTGGGATCTTTCTTCTTTTGACCAAGTTGTTTAAGACAAGATTCTTTGATAGCCTTATTATATAATGGGACTTCCTTGAGGGAATCTAACAAAGGAATCTGCACAGTCATCTACTTTAGTTGGTTGATGAGATCAGTTACAGTTGAACTTTCTTTTGGGGGCACAAACTATGTGAGCCTTTGAGGAAATGAGGGATCCTTAGTTACTATAGTAGGCTATGTAGGAGTAGTAGGTTATTTCTCAGGGATATCATTCTTAGTTGCAAATTCAATTATAACGAGATCTTTTGGTGTAGGTAATGTAGCTCCTGATCTTAGGTGGCTATCATTTACCATACTAGAATAAGTTTGCTACTGATTAGACTGCCTATTATTAGGATTTGGTGAAGGTTGAGAAAGAAGCTAAGTTTGTTTAGCATTGACTATAGGAGGTGGAGGCATTATAGCTTTTTGTTGTGAAGGTGGAATGATGGCTGTAATACCCCAAAAATGGGCTATATGTTCATTAACCTCCTATATCAACAAATCAAATGAAATCGACATCAAAGTCCTAATCTAAGGCACATCTAAACATCATCGAATCATAATTGATTATCTTAAATTCTGCATCAGGGAATATTCCTAGCGATATTCTTAATTATCTTAATTATCTTTAATTTAATGATTATTTGGAGATAAATCACATTTATCCTAAGTTTGATTAATTGAATATTTTCATATTTAATTAATTAGATTTAATATTTTGCCACTTAATTGTTTAATTAAATTTAATTCTATCTATTATTAATTGTATTATTTAATTTTGACAATAAATCCAATATCCTATGAATAATTGATTAAATTCTTATTTAATTGATTAAAGCAAGTTGTCATTATTTAATAATATAGTTTTTAATAAAAGTTTGATAAAATAGTTAATTAACCCATAAATTAATTATTTTATTTCAAAAATTAGTTAAGTTGAGAATAAATCACTTTATTTATTTATTAAATCATAATTATCCATGTGCACATTCAAGGACCAGTTAAACTCCAAATCAGAAAATCAATGCAAGTTATTGACTTTTTGGAACTCAACATCATTTTTGAGTTTTAAAGTTGATCTAAACTTCTAATTCGAGTTGAACTGTGCTTTTGCATGATTTTTGTAACTTAATTATATATTATTTAAAAATAACTCAAAAATCAACCTGAGTTATTTGAGTGATTTATGGCTTTCTTCCATGCACCTCCAAAGCCCTGAATTTCTATAAAAACAAGGCTCAACTCTTCATAATTCATCCACAAATTTGCACAATCACGCTGGAGAATTGGAATTGCGAAAATCAAAGCTCTTGCAAATTGACACCTTTGTGAGATCAATCTTGTTTTTACATTCATTTAGATTCATTTTCATATCATTGTTAGCTTACTTTGCATATTCATAGATCAATTTCATTATAGCATAATTTCATATCAGTTTTCATCATATCATTGCATAGAAAATATCAAAAATATAGATTAATTGCATTCAATTCATATCTAGATCAATTGCATTCAAATCCTTTGTTTAGTTGTCGTCTAGGTCACTGATCTCGATAGCAATCTAAGAACATTAATCTTGCACCTACTAGAAGGCAGTAAATCGCTTGGTTAAATTAGATTTCAATTTTGCATGATTTTGATTTTTGCTAACCTCTAATGTTTTACTGAAGTGTTGTGTCTACAGATCAGGTACAATTTTCACACACACATTTCTGGCACCCACCGTGGGGCCCTGAAATGGGTTTCCAATTCAATTCTATCAATTTCTATCTTTTTCTCCTCAGTTTCTGTGCAAAAATATGATTTTTATTTTTTGTCTGTACAATCTTCGTATGAGTTTCTGATAAAAGTCGTATGATTTTGAACCCACTATCGTACGACAGTTGACAGAGTGTCGTTTCATCAGGCACCCACTGTCATTTGGAGGCTGGATCATCATTTCATTAGACACCCAGTGTCGTACGAGTTTCTAGACTGTCATCTAGTAATAGACCCAGTGTTGTATGAGTTTCAGCATCAGGTTTCAACTGTCGTCTGGTAATAGACCCACTGTCGTATGAGTTTTGGTACCAGATTTCAATTGTCATTTCATTTTTGCAGGCAGTTTATCAGATTTGATTTTTGGATTTTGACTAACAGCTAACCCTAACAATTGAAATTTACTATTTCTGATTGATTTCTGCTAGTTTTGATTGGAAAAAGTGCAAGAATTACTCAAAATCAGGTAAACATCTACTAAGCGTGTTGCGAGGATCTCAAGTATTCCACTTGTACTAATAATATTTTGATTTGGGGCTTAAAATAAATCTCTCATGTGTCTAGCTTGGGTGATTCTTTTCATGCTTTTGTTTTACACACTTGCATAATTGATACTAGGTTGTGACCCCTTAAAGATTCATTAAGTAGTCTCAGATACTTGTGATTGATCTTGATTGCTATCTTGGGTTATTGGACTCGCTAATCCACCAGCCCCTCATTCCACCCCGTGGTTGCAATCTTAGCACCATAAAGGGGAGGGGTCAACAGGATAGAAGTGTTAAGTGTTCCACTTGGAAACCCTTTTGTGCTTTTAGGAACTCACTTGTTTTCTAAGTTGGGGACTCATTTTTATCTTGTGTGAGGTGTTAAGTGTTCCACCTTGTGGACTCATATCATATTCACTTTAAGCATTAAGTGTTCCTCTTTCTGCTTTTTGGATACTTTTGGTAGATTTGCTTTCTGGAAACATACATCTATGCTCACATAGTAATTAGGCCCTATGAACACTATTCATGATTCTTGAGAGATTGGATTCCCAGTGAAATCCTTCTTGATGACAGAATCCTTTTAGGTAGGGAGGATACTTAGTGCATTTCACATTCAACTTGGTTAGTGCATCTTCTCTTATTGATCGATACATTCTCTCCTAGGAGAGGTTGATAGATCACGTGGGGTAGACATCACGAGCTTTGGTGAATCAAAATTGGTTAGTGCATCTTCCCTTATTGATTGATACATTCTCTCTCCGGAGAGGTTGATAGATCACATGGGGTTGATATCATAGACCTTGGTGAGACAAACTTTGTCTTAGCATGTCAGATTAATCTACTTGCTTTGTTTGGGTTAAAAGTGAAAAGGTGTCAAAAACCTTAGATCTGGAGCCAAGTCCCCCTTGTGGTATACTACTATGAGTCATCTTTAGAGAGGGTTAACCGTAGTGGACATTCCCTTCACAGGGCAAACTACATTGACAAAACCTCAAGCGGTAATAGCCATTTTCATCGTGGTAGTGACAGCCACTATATAAATGTCCTTGTGGAAGAAATCTCCACAGGTATGGTTCATTGTTGGGTTGTCAGATCTCCCTAGCAGCTCCTAAAGATTAAGTTCTCAGACTGTGTCAAAACCCTGGTGCGCCGAGATTGGAATTCACCCCTTTGGATCATAAAAGTTGCAGAGTCAAACCATTACTAAAAACCCTAGCGAGGCCAAATTTTCATTTTATAGGGTATATGTGCATTATTGCAAAACATCTTTGGAACATACACAATTAGTGCTTCTGAGGATTAGAATGAATAAGTCACTTGATTGTTCATGCGCAAGGTTGCTTTTGCCCTTGTTCATTGTTTTCAGACATGCTTGAAATCACTTGCTTGCTATTTTGTGTGCTTGTTTATCTATCTGGTTATTGAAAATGAACAAATCCGTTACAATCCTCAAATCTGGACATTGAAATTTGCAAACAATTCAAATCTGAAAACTCAAAATTTGCAAAATCTGAAGTAATATCCTTTTCTGGAGTCAAAATTCATCTCAGGAGGTCAGAAAGTCATACGAGTTTCCATCAAGTGTCATTTCATTACAACCCATCTGTCATATGATTGAGTACCCAGTGTCATATGAGTTTCCATGCCAGCAAATTCTCAAAGTCAAAATCTTGCAACTGTCGTATCAGATTTTCAACTGTCGTTTCATTGCTACCCAACTATCGTATGAGATTTTCAACTGTCGTTTCATTGATACCCAACTGTCGTATGATAACCAACCCAGTGTCATACAAGTTTTGATGCCAAAAAATTCTAAGAGTCAAAATCTTGCTTGCAATTATCGTATGAGTTTTGCAACTATCGTTTCATAGCATACCTACTGTCGTACGAGTCTACAGAGTGTCGTTTGGGAAATTTTTGAAACTTGTCAAAAAATTGTCAAAATTGCCAAATATTTAGCCTTTTCAGCCTAATTTCAGAATCTGTCGAATGAATCACTATGTCAGGAACAGAGTAGTAGCTATTTAGAATCCAATCATTTTCCTAAAGTGGCCTTTTGAATTTGATTCAGCCTTCTGTTTAATCGATTTGAGTCCTTATCATCCTGTGTCAAAACCTTGTCATAACTATCAATCTTCAATCAATCATTAAAATGACTAAGTGTTGTGATATCTTGTCCGCTATCTTTTGGGAACCTACCCATACATCCAGGGCATAGTATCCTTCATCCACATCTAATCAAATCTTCAAATCAATCAAACCTTGACAAGGTTGTGTCATCTGATCATCTTGATTCAATTCATTCTTCGGTTATCTGGATCTTATTCTTTTGTTTCACTTGAGGTGAATGGTGGAGACTAGAGCTTCCTCTCACAAGAAATCTATCACCACTCTCCAAACTCCAACTCGTAATCAACTCATCAATTCTGGTCTTTATGAGGATGACGGTCTTGGAAACTATCGATTGAAATCTGGTTACATACCTCCTCCATCAACTCACAGAGGTACTCAACATACCCCTCATCAATCTAATCCAAGGAGTCCACAAACTCCTACCATGTCTCAAGCAGGGACAAATTTTGGCTCTCAAAGAGCTCAATCTCAACATGATGCAGATCAGGAACCCACACCTGAAGAAATTGCTCAATATAAAAATGATGATAACTTCAAACGAATGATGAAGAATTTCTTGAAAGAAGATAGAGAAGCATACTTTTTACAATTAGCTCATCAAGGAGCTAAAATTCCTCCTAATTTTAATGTCAAAGCTATCATCACACATGAGGAAGAAAATCCACTCACAGCTATGACAAAACAAATACATGCTTTACAAGTCAAACTGAATCAACTCAAAAAAGAGAAGGAACCCAAAGAGTTCTCCATGGAGGCTCTATGTCCTTTTCCATTTGAGAAAGACTTGTACATGCCACCCTTTCCAAAAAGAGTGGAGATGCCAAAGTATGATAAGTATGATGGACACTCAGATCCTCAAGATCATGTCAAAGAATTCTGTACACAATCAATGGAGTTCATGCACGAACCAACCTATCTGATGTGTCTCTTCCCTCGATCTCTAGGGGGAGCAACCATCCATTGGTTCTCTAGACTGCCTTCTACTATCAAAAATTTTGAGGAGTTGATCAAATATTTTTTATCAATAATACTCCTACAATATTCAGCACCCGGTCACCATGATCGATATCTATAATCTCAAGCAATATCCAGGGGAACCATTCCTAACATTTCTCAAGAGATGGAGGAAGAAGTTCTCTCTATATGCTAGACCTATTCCAGAAATGGAAAAATTGGAAATCTTCATCAACAACCTTGTTCCAGAAATTAATTATCCTCTACAAATGCAAGATCATACATATTTTGATAAGATGGTGGATAATGCTATCAAAATCAAAAAAGTGCTTGTAAAAAAAGGAGAAATCACACTTCAAAAAGACAAGTACGAATCTAGATCTAGTTCTAAAGACAAGAACAAAAATTGGAACAAGAACAAAGGCATCATCACAGATGGCATTGTTGACACTGTCCATGCCCCATCAAAGGCACCAGCCTACAATCTCACTCTTGGCACTCAAGCCATTAAAGCTTCAGAACAAAAGTCTTCTCAACCATCTCAAAGGAAGCCAGAATACAAAAAATAGGATAAACATCAAAAATTTACTCCTCCAAGAGAGTCTTTAGAATCAGCTATGAAAACTCTACTAGCTGATAACATCATCTCATTACCACCAATCCGACCGAATGATCGGGACCCTAAACCGATATGGTGGAAGGAAAATGAATTATGTGATTTCCATTAGAGTAAAGGTCACAAAACTAGTAGTTAATACCACTTGAAGCATACCATTCAAGATCTGATCGATAGTGGAGACATCACAATTGACAATCCCAAAAGCAATCATGATCATACAGCATTCATAGAACCCTTTCTAAAACATAGTCAAGAAGTTTCAACTTCTCAGCCTAATATGGGGGCAAAAGTCAACTATGCCTTCCCTGGAAATAATGCTGTCATCAATATGGTTGAACCATGTCTCTCTGAAAGTTGCAATGTCATCACAATTGTATGAAGAGACAGAGATCATTCCTCAACTAACGCAGTTACTCGATCAAAATCTCAAATGCATCTGAAAGGACAAATCCCATATTCATCAAATGTCCCTAAGGTGCCCTTCAATCTTTCATCTGCTTCTAAATAGAAAGCTGCTTCCAAATCTTCCAATCCAAAGGATACAAGGCCTACGTCTTATAGCATTGTTCAACAACTCTAGCACACTAATGCAAAAATCTCCATGTTTGAGTTGCTTCAAATATCTCCCGCTCATAGAGCCATTCTCGATAAAGCTTTGCTCGGTTCCAATGTTCCTGATGACCTTGATTTAGACAGGTTCCAGACTATGGTTGGACATCTTACATCTCCGCAATATATCTCCTTTTCAGAGGAAGATGACAACTCCTTGAGTCACCCACATAATCAGCCTTTTCATATAGAAGTCTTCATCCAGAACCATAGAGTCAAATGTGTGTTGATAGATGGGGGCGCTGGCCTAAACATTTGTTCTTACAGCTTGATCACACAATTGGGATTTTCAGAATTAGCTATTGATCCTAGAAAGAAAATAATTATCAAGGCCTATGATGAACAAGAAAGATCTTCTAAAGGCACCATTGTCTTACCTATCAGAGTGGGTCCAGTTATCAAAGATACCATCTGTCAAGTGCTTGATCTACCTTTGCCCTACAACGTCCTTCTAGGGAGACCATGGATACATGAAATGCAAGCTATTCCTTCTACATACCATCAATGTTTGAAGTTTCCTTATGAAGGAGTAGAAGTTACTATCCCCTCAAATCTGAATACAACTTGCAACACCTTGAAGGAAAGTGTAGATAAGCTTGTACCTAATAATAGAGAATCTCTCATTGAACCAACCAAGGAAGCATCCACATCTAAAATGGAAGATCTTGCAAAAGAGGTTAATATCAAAGAAAATAGTATGGGATAATATACTATCGAGCCAGTCTTATCTTTGACATCTCTCCCTATCTCGCCTAAGTCTTATGGGCAATCTTTGAAACCATCCAAACCAAACTCTAAAGAACCTCTTGAAGCATATAAAAAGAATTTTGTAGTAGAACAAGTATCCAAGAAAGAATTTTAAGAGGATGAGGCTGTGCTATCATGGCTATACAAAGATGAACCTGAATCTCAAGTTGTTCAAACTAGTGACTCTATAGTCTCCAAACTCCCTTCCAAGTCATATGGTCAGGAGATAAATTAATAGCTAAGATGGGATATTCAGGTAAAGGACCTCTAGAAATCAGAGGAAAAGGTCTTGAGGTACCTCTCCCACATACTGGTAGAGAAAATAAAAACAAAGTTGGCTTGGGCTTTAAGAAGAAACCCTATCACCTCAAAGGTAATTGCTCTCATGTCATAGAGCAGATCACACCAGGGGAACCTCTTCTTAAGAAAGAAGAAACAAAACCATCTGATAGTGATTCAGATAGTTCAAAACTCATCCCCTATGAAAAATTTCCTAAGGAGATCAAAGACCTTCTTGATGATAAAGATGATCTTATCAAAAGAATTAATGTAGTAGAAACACAAGAACCTACTGTCAATCAAGAGATAGTTGCAACACAAGAACCAGCTAATCTCGAAAACAATCAAGAAGAGGGAAGTGATATTGATTCTGAGATAGATTCTCATGAGTATGAATACAAATCAGAATCTGAGGGTAACCCTTCTTGGGGTATTCACCCTGACTTTACTCATGTTCTAAGATTTTCTAGAGATCCTAAATCAGAAGCTGAATCAAATGACTATGAATGGGGAGCCATTCCAGAACCAGATGAAGATGAGCTTATCACAGAGAAATATGTTGATGTTATTCACCAATATGCACCTCAAACCAACGTAAGTCTAGAGAAAAATGATGAACCTATCGAGTCTGATCCACCTGTGGCTGAATTGGACTCCCACGATGACATTGAGCCTATTCACAAATTGGATGTCTTAAGTTGTAGTATCACCTTTGAACTCAAGCATCAAGTTAGGACCAATGATGATAGATCTATATTTGTAAACACTATCTCCCAATCTTTCCCTACTTTGACTATCAAATATCTAGAACTTATTGATCAAACCTCCACAAATCCGAGCCATGGTATTTATACCTTCCTGAATGACTATGCCCTTGCTTGCTACCTCAATGCAGTTGAGCCTATGAGTACTTCCATCAGTGAACCGAGCATCAGCATGACCGAGTCGGACATCAAATATCTTAGTCAGAAAAACAAGTATAAAAAGAAAAAGAAAAAGAGTTCTAAGGGTGAAAACCACTTTGTGGCGGTCTCAGAACCTACAAAAGTAAAAATAAAAGATGTATCCAAAGGTGAAAACCTCTCTGAGGTGCCTAAGGATGAGATATTTGATGTCCTTCCGAGTCATTTACAAGATAGATCTCCAGTTCTAATTGAGCCCACTCAATCCATCAATTTGGGTACAACAGAGGAACCACAATTGGTACATGTAGCACAATCATTATCAGAAGAAGAGAAGCAAAAATTTACAACATTCCTAACAGAGAAGAAGATCAACTTTGCATGGAAATATTAAGATATGCCAAGATTGGATCCCAATCTTATAATGCATCATTTATCTATTGCTCCAAATGTCAAACCTGTCAAGAAAAAATTAAGAAAGATGCATCCTCATGTTGTACTCTTGGTAAAAGCTAAATTAGAGAAGCTCCTAAATGCCGAATTCATCTGAGTTATTAACTATGCAGAGTGGATCTCTAATATTGTACCTATTTCTAAACCAGATGGCTCAATCAAAGTGTGCACAGACTTTAGAGATGTGAATAGAGCATGCCCTAAGGATGATTTTCCACTACCTAACATTGATATGATAGTGGACATGACTGCGGGTTTTGAGATGTATTCCTTAATGGATGGTTTCTTTGGATATAACCAAATAAAAATTTCTCCAGAGGACCAAGAGAAAACTGCTTTCACATGTGCATGGGGCACCTTCTGTTGGAATGTCATGCCATTTGGGCTTAAAAATGCTAGAGCTACATATCAAAGAGAAATGACATCTATTTTCCATGACATGATGCATCAAACAATGGAAGATTATGTTGATGACACATTGGAAAAATCTATGATCAGAACTGAACATCTAAAGGACTTGAGCATGATCCTAGATAGAATGGAAAAGTTTAGTCTCTGACTAAATCCTAAGAAGTGTGCTTTTGGTGTCACTTCTAGAAAGCTCTTAGGATACATAGTTTCAAAGAAGGGTATTGAAGTTGATCTAGCTAAATTCAAGGCTATAATAGAGATGCAACCTCCCATGAATATCAGTCAAATGAGGACGTTGCAAGGAAGAGTTCAATCTATTAGAAGATTCATATCACAACTAGCGGACATATCACAGCCTTTTACAAAAATATTACATAAAGGTGTGACCTTTGCATGGAATGAAGAATGTGAGCACAACTTTAACCATATCAAGAAGTATCTATCAAATCCACCTATCTTGATGCCTCCTATTCATGGGAAGCCATTGATCTTATATGTCTCTGCAACAGCCACATCACTAGGGGCATTGCTAGTGCAACATGATGAAGAGAAAAAGGAAAGAGCCATTTATTATATAAGCAGAACATTGGTGGCATATGAAAAGAACTATTCTATGATTGAGAAAGCTTGTCTTGCTGTGATCTTTGCATCACAGAAACTGAGACACTATATGTTAGCTCATACCATGCATCTAGTAGAAAAAATTGATCCACTAAAATACCTACTCAGCAAGGCTGCCCTCACAGGTAGACTGGCTAAATGGGTCATGCTTCTAAGCGAATTTGACATTGAATATGTTGAAAGAAAAGCTATAAAAGGTCAAGTTATTTCTAATCAACTAGTAGATGCACCCATGTTTGATGACACACCAATGCAAATGGAATTTCCAGACTCCTCTATTATGTACCTATCTTCTAGAGAATGGCAATTGTTCTTTGATGGCTCCTATACACAGAATGGATCTAGAGCAGGCATATTGTTCATAACTCCTCAAGGATACTCCATCCCAAAAGCATTCAGACTAAAGTTCCCCTACAAAAAAAATATTGCGGAATATGAAGCCCTCTTGAATGGTATGAAAATAGCAATTGAATGGAGAGTAACAGAGCTACACATTCATGGAGACTCTCAACTTGTTATTCATCAAGTCAATGATGTGTACCAAACTAAAGATGAAAAGCTCATTCCTTACAAGAGAATGGTAGATGATCTTAAGAAATATTTCATATCTATCACATTTGAGCAAATTCCTAGAATGGAGAACAAGGCTACCGATGCAATAGCAACATTATCTACTTTATTATAGCAGCCTAAACATGAGCTACGCTATGAGTTTCTGGTGGAAGCACTATCTTATCCTGCATATGACTCCCTCGAAACCCACATGATCTGCACTGTTGTAGGTCATGATTCATCCCAATATAAAAACCTATTTTCCTATCTCCAAGACCAAATCATTCCTGATACCTTCAACCGCCATGAAAAGAGATACCTTATCCGTAATGCCTCCCGATATGTCATCATTGGTCATGATCTATACAAATGAGGTCTAGATGGTATGCTACTTTGATGTTTAGAATGGGAAGAGTCTCAACGTGCATTAGAGGAAGTCCATGATGGTATTTGTGGGTCACACTCGAACGGTTTAACACTAGCTCAAAAACTTATTAGGGCTGGGTACTATTGGCCTGAAATAGAGAAAGAGGCTATCAAATTTGCTAAGAATTATCAAAAGTGTCAAGTACATGGCAACCTAATTCATGCTCCAGGGAGGGATCTAATCCCCTTTACAACACAATGGCCTTTCCATCAATGGGCATTTGATCTTATCAGGATGATTCATCCTCATTCTTCTAATGGACATACCCATATAATCACAGCCACAAATTATTTTACAAAATGGGTAGAGGCAGTCCCTTTGACACAAGCAATAGGGAAATAGATATCTATGTTCATATTGAACTATATCATATGCAGATATGGGATACCTCATTCCATAATCATAGATAACAGTGGGAAATTCAGGAATAAAGACCTAGATGATCTATGTGCCAAATTCAAAATCACACAACATTGGTCTTCTATCTACTATCCATAAGGGAATGGCCAAGCAGAGGCTTCTAACAAAAATCTATTAAAGATCTTGCACAGAACAGTAAATAAAACTGGCAGAGACTAGCATCTCATGATTAATCCAGCTCTATGGGCCTATAGAACAAGTATCAGAACACCTACTGGGGCTATGCCTTTTGCTTTAGTTTATGGGTCTGAAGAGGTACTGCCTATTGAGGTTGAAATCCCATCACTAAGAATCAGAATGCATGGTCTAGTAACTGATTATGACTATAGAGTGTCTAGGTTGCATGAACTTGAACTACTAGATGAGCGCAGACAAGCAGCGTATGATCATCTTAGAGTATATCCGAAGAGGATGTCTAGAGGCTACAACAAGAAAGTCAGACACAGAGAATTTCAGGTTGGCGATCTAGTCTTGAGAGAAAATCCTAAAAATCAATCACATCGAGAATGCAAGGGGAAGTTCGAACCCAATTGGCTGGGTCCCTTTGTAATCACTGCTACTTTTGGCTCTGGTGCCTATCAACTCTCAACGACTGAAGGAGAATAGCTCTGAAAACCAATCAATGTTCTCCATCTGAAGAAATTCTACGCCTAAGGCATTCAGTCTATGGTAAAATGTCCTGAAAAAATCTTTAAAATTGCAAAAAGTCCTGAAAAAATGAACATCTTGGTGAAAACCTAGCAATAGGCACCTTGATGATTCACAAAAAAATAAAAAAATATCAAAAGAAAAAAAAAATTGAAAAAATGAAAAATACAAAAAAATGAGAAAAAGAAAAAGTGCCTTGGTGAAAACTTGGAAACAGGTGCCTTGGTAGCAAAAATAGAATCTCTGCCAAGATGGTGAAAACCAGGTAAATGGGTGCCACTTGTTTCAAAATGCTCCATCTATCAGCGCAATCTTGGTCTTTCCCAGCTTTCAATCTTGCTTTAGTTTGTGCATATCTCCCGGTTTATTTTGCATTTCCAATTTTCAATAAGTCGGTTTGTCCACCAATCTGCTCAAGTGTCTATATCCTATCAATGTTCAAACTTGGGGGCAATTAATGTCATATCCTATGGTCTCCAGTGTATCTTAGACGTGTCATATCCAGCCAGAGTCCTTTGAAGCTTCATTTGAGTCAGTCAAGTCTGTCTTGTCTCTAGAAAGGATTTTGCATCTACAACACCACAATCAACAATCAAACACAAACTGAAAACAATCTGTGCTTTTCATGTTTTTCTCTCCTTGTATGCTTACTGATTCACATTGAGATTTTTGTATATTGTGTCCCTTTGAGCTCTTCGATGATGTCCTTTACAGGATTTAGAGAGTGATGACTGCGGGCATAATCTTTTCTTTATTTTCTGCTTGTATGTGAAAATCTAAACAACTTTGGAAATTCTAGATTGAAATGGTGTCCAACTGTAAGAGCCTCTATCTTGAATTGGATGGCCATGCGTACCTCAACCATTGATACCCAAAAAATTCAAGGAAGTTTGATCTAACTATTGTCTTTTTGAGTGAGTTCTTTCTCCTACTGTGAAACGCGATCTTACCTAAGGATGTGAATGCTAAAAGGTCACTACGGGTAATTCACACTGGATTTAGAATGATCTCTTGACTGTTTGATGTGTTTGAATGCAAGGCATATTCAGGTGATCATGACATTTATGTTTTGATGCTTATACAAATTTCTATATCAAAATGGACAAGATATTCAGGTCATCCTGGTGTTTGTGCCTTGGTGCTTATATCTAATCCGACATTCCAAAAACAAAATCAATATTCATATATCCATGGTTGTTGACCAGTGGGTGTTGTATTTATTCTTGCGCATACAAATCAATATTCATATGTCTATGGTTTCATAGCTAGTGGGCATTGTATTGATTTATCCAGTTACCTAAAAGTTCAATGATGATAACAAATCGACATATGATCAGTGACTAGGTCCTAGGTCTTAGGTTGCATTTCCTTTTGCATGTCTCTTTGCATTTTGTGTGTTGCATGATCTCACAACTGTTTGGAAACACTTCAAAGCTTAAAAAAAATTTCATATCAATTCTTCACATCTAACGCGAGCTGAGTCTCATTCGAAGGTCTCTTCATCAAACCGCGAGTAGTAACCCTTCGGGGTTAAACATCCTTTTGACATAAGACTGAGTACTTGTCTTCATCAACCTGCAAAAACATATCATGTGTATCACTGCATTTACATCTTATATCATTATCATTTTTTACCATACATTACATTCATTGCATAAGCATAAATCATACATACATCTTTTCATAATCAATTACATTTGCATAACATCCATACATATGAAAGAAATCATTGCATTGCATCGATCCATACATACATTCTACACTAATCATAGCATAAGCATAGCATGATATCATCATAAATCAAAACATGACAAGTACAAATGAAGTCACAATCAAAATATCAATCTCATATATATCAAAAATCTTGAAATGTGTCAGGGGTGCACTACTGGCACAATGTACAAAAGATGGAGCTCCGAAAAGCTATCAGAATCAGAATGGTATATCAGTGATAACAAAGAATAGAATATATCAAAACATGACCACAAGAATCAACTCTCAGCATGCTCCTCGGTATCTGGTGGAGGAGGTAGTGGTGCATCTGGTATGACCTCTACCCTCGGTGCCCTAGCTCCCTCTGAGGCTTCCATGTACTCAGAGTATGTAGGTACTCTCTGCTCAGCAGGAACAACAACATAGTATGCAGAAACATAATAGGAGGCCCGTGAGGTCTGATGGGTCACCTCTGTCTGTAGTCTCCGAACCTCTGAGAGAAGCTCTACATGAAGCTTAGTGCGCTACCTGTCTGCCTCCTGAAACCTCTCCTCCCATCTGGCACTCTGTACCTTCAGGTCCCAGACCTGAGCTCTAAGCTATCTAATCATCTCTGATGAAGTGAGAGGAATAGTGGGCTTTGCTGCAGCTGCTGGCATCTCTGTGTCTTGTGCTGGCTGCTCTAGCTGCTGTCTAGTGGTCTCTAATCTACGTGCCTTACAGCATTTGACCTCTGCACCCAAATCAAAAGTGGTGTCTATCTATGTGGGATCTACATCACCACCTACAAATTGCTCACCTGCCAACACCTCATCTGTCGCACTGACACTGCCCAAAGTACCCCTCTCACCCCTGGATCATCTATGTGACCCTGTGGATGTACCTATGGGAGAAGTAGAAGGATGAGGAGGCCTCATATGCCCAGATGATCTCTGCAATGGAGCTATCACTCTCTGTCTAGGTGGTGTAGGATGCACTACTTGTGGTCTCGGGCCCTGTACCATAGGAGCACCTATAACATCCATCGCCTCCTCCATGGAGGGTATCAACTCCATAGGATCTAAGAATCTGTGGATGGGATGATCTACAAGCCACACAATGTATCCATTTGTCACTCCTACATCGACAACCTGTGGCCGGTAGTCCCAATCTTTGCCTATAATGGCACTATACTCCTCTGCACATAAGGAATAGGAGAGCCTCGATGTCCATCCGAGCCCGATCTCATGCACAATGCGTGCATATGTAGTGTACTCTCGCGGGGCATCCTATCTGCGTCCATACTGATGCCACACTTTGCTAATCACAAATCTCTCTAGAACAGTGGGAGAGCGGCCAATAAGCACTCGACTCTAAAAAAGAAAACTATACTGCTCCCTCGCAGTGGGCCAGACCTCTATCTGCAAATATGGCCTCCAATGAACAAAGGTCACGTCATCTAGACATCACCGAAAGTACTCGACATCACCGAAAGTACTCGGTATGACCCATCCGGACCTGTGTGACATAACCAGCATATGCATATATCACTGGCTCCTATGGCTGCCGCTGTGTCTAAAAAACTGGTCTTAATACTGGGATATGCTCCCAGGCCCATATCTGTAATACAAGAGCTCCTGAAGCCAAACTCTTGCAATCCTGATAAATGATCTCATGCATCTCTGAAAACATATGTGCCAAGAGGCACTGACCCCAGGCAAGCTCAGTGGGCGTAGCCATAAGCAATGCTACCATCAGAGCCCATCCCATCAAAAAGCCATTCTGCTGACGGCCTGGCATGATGAGCGCCCCGATCATACCAACAATAATGCACTCTAAACGGTGTGTCTAACCATATCATTGTACAAGGGTCTCCCAGGAAATGGACCCCATCAACTATGTATCATCTCCAAATAGATGCCTAAAGGCATGAAGACCACCCTGACCAGAACTCACATACTCAGGACGCTGACTACTATGAAATGGAATGCACAGTATCCTATAGACGTCCTCTGGAGTCACGTTCATCTCTCCAGTAGGTAAATGAAATGTCTGTGTCTCCGAATGGAATCTCTCAATCAAGGCAGTCAAAAGGCCATGATTTACCCTAATGTCGGGTAAATGAATCAAATACTCGAATCCACAGGCAACAAGATGAACCCTCATCGAGTCCAAAAGTGCGACACATAATCTCTGGGTAGCCGGGTATGAATGTCGGACATGTACATCTGGATATGTCACCTATATCATACAAAAATAGGGCATTCTATCAGAAATTGGGTTCAATAACAGGCTAATACTACAAAAATTGGACAGTCAAGTACTTTAGAAGGTAGGTCAACCAGTCAGATATCAGCATCAGGCATCAGAAAAGTCAAAATTTGGCCCTAAAAGTCAGTTTTCAACACTCTATTTTTCATATGACAGTCCAGACTGGCATCAAATGTCGTACAACATTCCACAGAAGACCAAATGACAATCCATGGTCATACGACAGTAAACCCGGGATAATATGAGTTTCGAGGGACCCGATGAAATGTCGTATGACACAAGGGTCCCTCTCATACGACACTTGGGTGGACTTGAAATGACAAAGGAAATTCAAATGAAGTGTCGTACGAGTCTGGGTTGAGACTCGTACAAGTTTTCAAACATGCAAAAATTAAAAAATGCTAGAAACATGAAAAATTTGCATTTTCAGAGGGGCACAGAGGTCCACCTACCGGATGTCCATACTGTCGGGGTCTCTAGTATCTCTGGTTGCGCTTAAATCGATGCGAACTCATAAGAACCTTCAGATCTTGATGTTCTACCATTTTCTTGGTTAGAGGGCTCCACACAATTTCCAAAGTCAAATGGTTGAAATGAATTGAAAATGACCCTTCAGGCCTTTATATAGCATTTGACCTAATTTTCAAAAGTGCTCTGTTTTTCATGAAAATTGCACCCTTGGCTAATTTCGACGTTCTGAATCCATTTTCGGGATCAAAATTCAAATCTGAGATCGTTTAATATGTCAAAATCATGATTTAAAATTTTGGGCCCAGGACGGTCTACTACTTGCATATTCAACCTTCGATCATCACAGAAATCTAGTATTTAACTTAACTGATTATCTAACATCAAACTATCAAAATTTCAACTTGGTCAACCATGGTCAACTCATGGTTTAACCTAGTCAAACTTGGTCTTTTTGGACCTCTAAGCGCTGCAGAATGCATTCTTGAACGTGTATAACCACTTTTCCAATCAATTAACATGCTTCTGAACTCTCAACGCTGACTTTTCTTGTCAGATTTCAATTTTAATCCCGAAGGGGGCATGGTATTGCATATCATTCAAGTCTGTAAATCAAATTCTATCAATCCTT
Source organism: Chamaecyparis obtusa (assembly GCA_027943335.1). NCBI lineage: Eukaryota > Viridiplantae > Streptophyta > Pinopsida > Cupressales > Cupressaceae > Chamaecyparis > Chamaecyparis obtusa. The sequence goes on from BSBK01010074.1 coordinate 727,636, forward strand.
CCTCAGCAATCAAGACAAACAATCACGTCTAGTTGCTGATTCATCAAAAAAGACCTCATCGCTTGGGGCAAATCTATCATCACTTGGGGCATATCAAATTCATCAAGATCCATATCAATCTGGTATTCTCCTAATCTTGTAAACTGTATCAGTTTTTGCAACCATCGGTTCATCAGTGTTAGTTCCTTGGTTCTTCGGCAACTGAAGGATTCAGATGTGATACCTGCTAGTTCTGCTAAGACAATCGAGTCTAGAACCGGTCACTCACTTCTTCGCAATCATAAGGTTTGGAATCAAGCATTTTGACACTTTTTCGCAATCATAGGTTCATTTGCTGTTATAGTGAACATTATCTTTGGTCATTCAAGACCTATTATCTCCATATCAAATCAATATCAATCAGCTTCTGTCTCATATCAATTATCAATTTCGAATCAGTTTCATATCTCTATCAAACACAAACTGTCTTTGAACCATTGCGCTTCGCACAGTAATTCAAAGAGGGGCAAAATGTAATACCCCAAAAATGGGCTATATGTTCATTAACCTCCTATATCAACAAATCGAACGAAATCGACATCAAAGTCCTAATCTAAGGCACATCTAAACATCATCGAATCATAATTGATTATCTTAAATTCTACATCAGGGAATATTCCTAGCGATATTCTTAATTATCTTAATTATCTTTAATTTAATGATTATTTGGCGATAAATCACATTTATCCTAAGTTTGATTAATTGAATATTTTCATATTTAATTAATTAGATTTAATATTTTGCCACTTAATTGTTTAATTAAATTTAATTCTATCTATTATTAATTGTATTATTTAATTTTGACAATAAATCCAATATCCTATGAATAATTGATTAAATTCTTATTTAATTGATTAAAGCAAGTTGTCATTATTTAATAATATAATTTTTTAATAAAAGTTTGATAAAATAGTTAATTAACCCATAAATTAATTATTTTATTTCAAAAATCAGTTAAGTTGAGAATAAATCACTTTATTTATTTATTAAATATAATTATCCATGTGCACATTCAAGGACCAGTTAAATTCCAAATCAGAAAATCAATGCAAGTTATTGACTTTTTGGAACTCAACATCATTTTTGAGTTTTAAAGTTGATCTAAACTTCTAATTCGAGTTGAACTGTGCTTTTGCATGATTTTTGTAACTTAATTATCTATTATTTAAAAATAACTCAAAAATCAACCTGAGTTATTTGAGTGATTTATGGCTTTCTTCCATGCACCTCCAAAGCCCTGGATTTCTATAAAAACAAGGCTCAGCTCTTCATAATTCATCCACAAATTTGCACAATCACACTAGAGAATTGGAATTGGGAAAATCAAAGCTCTTGCGAATCGACACCTTTGTGAGATAAATCTTGTTTTTACATTCATTTAGATTCATTTTCATATCATTGTTAGCTTACTTTGCATATTCATAGATCAATTTCATTCTAGCATAATTTCATATCAGTTTTCATCATATCATTGCATAGAAAATATCAAAAATATAGATTAATTGCATTCAATTCATATCTAGATCAATTGCATTCAAATCCTTCATTTAGGTGTCATCTAGGTCACTGATCTTGATAGCAATCTGAGAACATTAATCTTGCACCTAATAGAAGGCAGTAAATCACTTGGTTAAATTAGTTTTCAATTTTGCACGATTTTGATTTTTGCTAACCTCTAATGTTTTACTGAAGTGTTGTGTCTACAGATCAGGTACAATTTTCACACACACAATGGCTTGCTGATTAGGACCCCATTGAGGTGAATCTTGTCAGTTACCTTGTTGAGGCTACCATTGGTTATTTTGTTGCCAATTTCGGTTAGGATGCTACCATGGATTAGGAGGGGGTTGATGTTTCCAACGCTGGTTACTCCATTGGGGTTGAGGTTGATAAGACCAATTGTTATTCCATTTTTTACCTTGGGGACCAAAATTCTCATAATTTTTGTTTTTCCATTGATTATTATTGAAACCAAAATTTTGCAAAGGGTCATGAGGCATACCTTGTCTTTGGGCCCATGGTATCCTTTGAGAAACATAAAAGATCTCTCTATTCTCATCAATAACCTTGAATTTAGTTAGCATCGAATGAGCCTCCAAGCATGCAACTATTTTGCATTTGCAGTTCCTTTTCTTTTCCCTACAATGGGAACAAAATTCAGCTAACATAGCCTCCGCTTCTTCATGCTTCTTCTTGGCTTTCATGATATTCAGATGCGTAGCTACATTGTTGATAATATCTTTCTTGAAATCACAGAAGAGATTGGATATCTCCATCCTTGAAACACCAACACCATTAGTTTTTCTACTTGATTGTCTAAGCCGTTTTTCCTTCTTCACTGTAGCTCTAGAGTAATTAAGACACATCCTCTTAATTTCATCCCAGGTACTTTAAGTGATATCTCCACTGGCCATCAATTCAAGAGCCTCCATACATGACTCATTAACACCTTGTAAAAAGAGATGCTTCATGGATTCTTTGTTCAAAGTATGTTGAATATTATTCTAGAGGTTAAACAAGAATCTTGCAACATAATCCTCAAGTGTTTCCTCATATTTTTGTGTCATCTTAAAAATATCATCACCTTTCATATCACTACCCTGACAATATTCTTTATTATTTTCCAAGAATGCATTCTTCATTCCATCCCAGTCTCTTACAACATTGGCTCCTAGACCCATGAACCACCTCAGTGTTGCCTCCTTCAAAGTAGATGGAAATGACTTCAACTTATGGGCATATGTTGTATAGTCATAGCTTCTATAGAGGATATCAAATTCAAAAAGGAAGGTCTCAGGCTCTTTAGTAATCAATCCATAGAACTTTGGAAGTACTTAAGAGGGAATATTCTTAAGATTGTTGTTATCATGCAGTTCAATAATAGGAAAGGGAAAGGTGGGAAGTGCCATCCTTGGAGGATTTAGAGTTGCGGATCGTCCTCTAAAAATAACAAGGGCCCAGGGATTCTCCTGATATTCATGTTATGTAGGTGGCGGTGTTGGGATGACTTGATGTAGGTCAGAAAATGGATTCTCAAATGGTTGATTCCCTTCACGGTCAAATTCTTGGGGATTTTCCTACTCAGGGGGTAACATTCTGAGGGAGAAATCTTCCAAGATGGTCTCTTCTCCTATACATAAAAAGGATTGATTAAACTAAGACCTATATTTAAGAAATCTTTGGGAAAAAAATGACCCTAAGGATAAGTTTAGATTGACACCATCCTCGACAATGATGCCAAAAATGATCAGCCAAATAAATGTTTTAGATACTTAGAGCATAACACCCATTCATTAAAGATTGGACATCTTAAATAGAAACTAATTAACTCATTTAGATCATTTATAGTATCAACTAGGGATGAAGACTTGAAATAGTTACTGCAAAGTATATGCTCCAAACTATCTTAATTTCCACTTATCAAGACTATTGAATTTAAAATACTTGAAAGCTTGAAATTCTAAGCTAGGAGAATAGAATAGGTTTAATCTACTAAAAATATTAATCATGTAGATAAGTATTTCTCTAGCTGCCTTTGTTGCAAGAACAACCCATTAGTTCTGTTACCAATGACTGCAAGAATAACAGAGTTCTCTCTAAATCTAGGAAAACATGAAATATATCCTAACTAACAATAGAATTCACTCACCAAGTGGCCCCCCTTGGATGAGTGAATAGGATATGATCAAGATAAAAAGATAGAACTTACAAAGTACATTCTATTCATTCATTGAAAGGTACACTTGAAGTAAAACATAACTGAATTCTATTTGTTGTTTAAAAAATTATAGTAACTTTCCTAACTTTCTCTAATCACTTGAAAGTTAAGTCAACAACTTATTTATAAGAAAACACTAAGAAACTAACTCCTAAAACCACGATCACTCCAAAAATGAGGATCAATTAAGATTCATAATGTTACACAACAAAATTAACAAGTTTCAAGAACAAGTCTTTCCAGGAATATAGTAGGTCGTGCTTCTAGACTTGCACCCAGGTATAATGAAAAATCGGTTGACCGTTGTAAAGAGGAGTGATGCATGGTTATTTCTTTATTGTTTTATCTACAAAGTTGATCTTGTTAATTCATTATGGTGCCCAAATGAATGTACTATTGAATTTTTCCTGCATGGAGCTAGTAACACATTCCAAATTAGGAAAGACATCATCTCATTGTCTAGCTCTTGCATGCTATGTGGTTGTAGGAATCCTAACCCAAAACATCTTAGGAGAGATGAACATTAAATAAAACACATGTATATTTACTTAATTTATCTGTCATATTCTATTCATAAGTTTTAACCATAAGTTTCAACTTAGACCACATATCTTGCCAAACTATAAAGTATTTTAAAGTATTGACCATGCACTTGCACATATAAAAACCATACATATAACATCATCCAAGTTTTCATAAAACCACATAAAACACCCTAACAAGTCACATAAAATCATCATAAAACATGTCATTAATATGGCTCATTAGACATCTCGTGTTGGTGATTTCTGAAACCTAGACTAAGCCTCTATGGGCCCTATATTATTGAACAACAAAGTTTGTACCTCATTTAAGGAGAAGATTACTCTCGACAATAAGAAATGTGTGGAGGGAATTGAAATATCTCTTCCTGACACTCTGGTTGACCAAGTTTTGTCATCCTCACAAAATAATTTGGTTGGAAACTTCTCATTTAGACCATCGACGAAAATGGTCTACAAGTGGATTGACTCTATTTGGGCTTGAAGGGTGAAGTATCTATAAGGGTGATTCCTAACGGATTGTTCCTTTTCAAATTTTCTTCAAATGAGGATTTAAGGAAGGATATTTTGAGACAATGGGCATTCGAGAAAAACTTCCTCTCCCTCTGCAAATAGAAACCAAGTTTCAATCTAGAGGCAAACTTGAATAGTATGCACCTATGTGGGTTAGGCTATCTAGCCTCCCTCTAGAGTTTTGAGATGAGAATTTTTTTAAAGTGGATGGGGAATACCTTCAACTAGTACCTATACATTGATGAGGTGATGAAGTCAAAAAATAGGTGTATTTTTGCTCACTTTCTATGTTAATTTAGCTATAAATAAAACTCTTCCAGACTTCATTATGCTACAATCAAATGTTGGAGATAAAATAGAGACTCTTTTCTATGAAAATGAAAACATTTTCTATCAAAAATGTGCCCAGTAGGGACTGAGCACTTACTACAAGACCCCTATGATCAAACAAAATAAGCCTAAGAATTAGAACCTAGTTGTTGTGGCAATAGGTGACTCCCGCCTTGATGCTATTTATACAACCCCATGTAGTAACATCTATATGGTAGTATCTGATAAGGAAATGTTAAGGGGGAAACACCGTCTAATGAATGGGAGTGAAAGTAACCATTTGTTTCATTCCCTTTGGTGGATGATTCCAATGGAAAACCATTGAAATAATGAAGAACCAAGTAAAGTACATAAGAAAATATGAAGATGACCTCTCCCCCTAACAAGTTAGTAAACCACAACAATGGTGAGGTAAAGTGTTGTTCTATAGAGAAGTATCCCTCTAATGGAACAAATAGTACTATCAATAAGGGACTACATTTTGTGCCCTTGTTGATCAAAAAGATGGGGAAGCTATTGATTGAACATGGACTAAAAGACTTAGTGGAAAAATTCAAGGAGAATTCCCAACCTGAAGATGATGAGAATAAAGAGGTAAAGAAATCTAACATTTTGACTTAAGGTCCCCCTACTCACACAAAGAGGAAAACAAGAGGTAGAAGGGAGGAAGTGGTTGAAGATAATGTGTACTTTATCTCATCTATTCAACTCTCTAAGTACAATGAAGCAACAAGGGAATCATTCGTCAAAGGTTAAAGGCCCTTGATGTAATCTGAAGTAGCTCAAAATGAGGATCCTATCTTGGAATATTAGAGGGTTAAACATCCCTTAGAAATAGCATTCCTTAAGGTGTTGTATTTTAGAGAAAAATATTGAGGTTCTTTTACTTCAAGAAGTGAAAATGACAAAATATTTTCAGCATTGTTGTAGGTAGTTTCTAGCTAGGAACCTCCTTCTACATCAGGGAATATTTAGGTGCTTTTGGTGGCATTTTTATTATGTGAGACCCTATGAGGATTGAAGGAAACTTGATTTTCTAGTTTCATAGCTTTGTGGCAGTCACTCTTGATGTCGGTAATGTCACTTGGAAGAATATCTACACACCAAACACCTATTTGGGAAGACAAATTATTTAGAAGGGGCTAGTTGACTTGATTGTAAAGAATGGCAGGTCTTATTGGATGGTGGCTGGGAATTTTAACATGCCACTATTCTACTTTGAGAAGATGGGTGGAGTGGGGATCATTTAGATAGTATGACAAAAAAAGGTAACTGTCAAATAAATTTAAGAATTGATAGATTCATGGTGTCCCCTCATTGAGACCTAGGATATGATGCCACCTTATGTGCCTTTCCAAGGATGGTCGAATATCATGATCCAATTCTCTTCAGCTGGAAAAATGATTATATCTAAGGCCCACTACCCTTTATATATGAGATAGTGTGGTCCTTGCATATGGATTTAAATATTGCATACAAAATGGTGGAATACCCAAATTCAATAGTCAACTATATTTAAAATTAGTTAGAATTTGGATTTAATTAGGAAAAAGGCCATAAATTAGAATCAATTGACCTTTGGGGATATCTTCTCCCAAAATAAGGAACTTGATAATAAGTTTAAGGAGATCCAAGAAAAAATGACAAGAGGATATAATTATCAAAATATATGTAATAATGAAGAATCCACAAGATGAGAATGGGAGGATATATTAGCAAAGGAGGAGATTTACAAGAAAAAAAGATCTTGTATACAATGGTTGAGAGAAGGGGATATAAAATCTTCCTTTTTCCACAAATCTATATGTAAACATAAAAGGTGAAACATGATCACATGCTTGAAAGATGAAGGGAATCAAGATATCAAAGATGACTAGAAAATGGGCCAATCGGCTACAAAGTACTTTAGGAGAGCATTCATAGATGATGGACAACTGAATAATACTACTGAAGAGAAAATCCTACAATGCCTAAAACCAACTCTCACCCTAGTGGATAATATTAGAATTCTTTCTCAAGTTTTCGAGGGAGAGTTTAAAGACGTTATCTTTTCTATAGGATCTTACAAATCACTTGGCCCAAATGGTTTCCATCTAACCTTCTTTTAGGATTTTTGGGAAACTGTTAAGTTTGACCTCACCGTGGCCACCCATGACTTTCTTAGAATAGGTCAGCTACTAAATAAATCAAACAACACATTCATTGTGTTAGTACCCAAAACATAGGAGCCAAAGAAAGTGGAGGACTTTAGACCTGTAAGCTTATCCAATATTGTTTATAAGATATTTACCAAATTTATTGTTCATATAATTAAGCCCATGAATTGATTCACTCCATAGAAAAATGAGGTTCACTTAGGATGGCCCTCAAACTTGTTATCTCTAAATCCAATGATTGTGTTAAATGGGAATTCCTTTATAAGGTTCTGGATAATCTTGGCTTCAATATGAAACTGATCAATCTCATAAAAAGTGTGCATTGAGACAATTAAATTCTATGTCTCAGTAAAAAATATCTCAAGGGGGAAATTTGGCATCTCTAAGGGTTTGAGACAAGGTGACCCTCTCTCCCCTACCTCTTCATTATTATTATGGAGGTTATTGGGAGGAATTTTATGTGCCTTATTAATACAGGTAAATGTCAAGGTATCAAAGTTTCTTCTACACTAAATTCAAGTGTGTTGGAATAGTTTGTGGATGATAGTATCATGTTTGGAAAAGATTTGATGGTTGAAGAAAAGGTTTGGAGGAATTTCTTGAATGACTATGCTCTTGCATCAAGATAGCACATACATTATGAGAAAAGTAGTCTCTTTTTCTTTAACACCAAGAGGGAATTACAAAATAAAATCCAAAATATTCTAAGATGCCAACTATCTAAACTACCAAGTTAGTACCTTGGGATCCCTCTTACTATTAAAGAAGTCTCTTGGGAGTTTTGGATCTCTATTCTTGAGAGAATTCAAAGAAAACTGGTGGATTGGAAAAGAAAACTACTAAGAAATGCAAGTAAATTATAGCTATTTTCCTTATCCTTGAAAGGTATTCCTCTTTACTTCTTTTCCATCTTTAAGGTTTCAAGTACCATGGCCTATAAAATTGAAATAATTCAGAGAAAATTCCTATGGACTGGAATGGAGGAAAATAAAAGAATGACACTAGTTAATTGGAATGTTGTTTGAAAACTCAAGAAGGAAGGGGGCCTTGGTCTAAGAATGATTACCTCCATGTGTTGGATTCAAGTGTGGAAAGGTAAGTACTGAGAGGGGAGGAGTGAATCAATACTCTAAAATAATTTTAAACTTATCTTCACATTCATTTATTGATTCCTTATCATTTGCATGCATCACATGAAAATAAATAAAATATATGATAATCAACACATAACACAATTATTTTGGTGTTGTAGAAATCCTTGTTAGAGGATAAAAACTGTGGTATTAACCCTGTTACAGGTATTAACCTAGTTAAGAGTTCTAAAGACTGCTAAGTCTACTATGTTAAGAGATTTCACAACTCTAATCTAAGAATTGTACTTAGTTAAAGGATTTACAATTAAGATCTATTAGGATGCTTAGTTAAGAGACTTAAACCATTTTGATTATTCTTTAATTAGTAATAATAAAATGTCTGTGAAACTTGCATCAACAAATGCTAGTCAGACTCTATGTGCTCATCCATTCATTACCTCATACTGTGTATCCATCATACTAATTGATTCAGTACTCGATAGCTCAATTCTAAAACTATTCCTCAATACAATGATACTCATTAGTGTCACTATTCATTCACCTTCTGCTCTGATATGCATTTTCCAATTGATCTTCACAGATACATATGCCACAAACAGATCTTCATACATTGATCTTCTTGTTTACAAAATTCAAGTGGTGCTAGATTTTATAGAATCTTCACCTTCAAATGGTGTGTTGTCAAAAAAATTTGTCTCCACTTCAAATAAAATGTATGCTAACTCTATACCTTTCTGAAGACAAACAATCCTACAACAGTCGGGTAAGCATGGGATAATTTCTTCCCTTTGACTTTAGTGAGGTACAACTCCCTCTCTACAAAGTTCAATAAATTTAGAAACAAACATAAACAAATGTACTTTTGACTGGAAAGTACACATGAATCTCTCAAATACTCCTAGGTATTGAGGTATTTTTTAGAAATTATGAATGTAGGATTTAAGATTAAAGGAAAACATAGTTCCTTCTATTATCAGAAATTAACTTCCTATGAGACTAAAAACAAGAATTATCTGGAAAGATTGATAATCTCAGTGCATTAACAAATAATACAAAGCAAGAGATATACTAATTCACAAACTAATTATTACATTATAAGTTCAAATTCAAATATTTAAACCAAGTCTTGTATTAAAATATTTATGCTTGTACAAAGAAAAGTCTAAACAAGTGCAGATCACTGTATCTTCCCATTTGATTCCATTCAAAATAGAAAAGCCAAAATAGTTTGAGAAAGCTTCTAAACTAAGTCTAAATATAAGAAATTCTAACCCTTCTATAATTTTATGCTCCAGCATATATAGTTTACAATCTGAGAGGCCTCCCTAAAAACTCGGCCTCTCGGATTAATAGAAAATATGAAATGGTTACAAACCAATTTCTAAACAAAGCAATAGTTTTAAAGACAATTGTCCCCTAATAAAAAAAAACTTGAAACACAAGATTATTGTACATCTTTAGCTACTGGTCTTCTGATGTGGCATTTTGAACCAATTTCCAGGTCCTAAAAGTATTCACCAGCTCTTGAGTTGGATGAGAATGCAAACCCTTCAAGCCAATCAACTTTGCCTGACATACGTTCTTTTCCCACTTGAGCTCCTAGATTTTCTGCAACTACCTTGGTAACTACCCTCTATTTAGGTACAACATGAATTCCACATTTTCTATCTTGGTGAAGTCATGAGCTGTAGGTTCCTCATTCTCTCTGATGATATTCATAGCATTCTCGAAGCTTTTAATCATGGCATCTGCATCCATGTTTCCTTCTTCAAGCTGGACTAAACCTGATGGGTTCACCACCTTGATATACTTCAGTGCATTAGTGTGTATCTCCTTGATCTCTTTCTCCATGGCACATGAGTTTGAAATTATGGCTTTAAATAAAGAACCTTTCCAAACTAGGTTCTATCTTAGAATGTTCAACATACAAGGATACCAACTTCATTAGGTTTTTTGAAAGGAACTTAGCCACCCCATATTCTTCTATCTCCTGAACTTGAGACACAATGGTTGTGCATTTCTCTTCTTCCAATTCCCAACCTGGAATTAAGGTCCAAATTTCTCTGAGAAATGCATCTCCATTAGCATAAGTGGCCACAAATTCTAGGATAAACTTGCTTCCTTCTATTATGATACCTTCGACCCAGTTCTTCATCACCTCTGTTAGGGCTCTACCCTGCTACATTTGTTTTAGCAGTCTCTTGTTGTTAGTTGAGTTGGGATCAAAATCCTATGGAGATTGAGCCAAAGTCAATGCCCCGACATCACCGAGTGACTAAGAAATTCAACCATTGTGATCATGAGCTATTTTAGCTCTCATTTTTCCTTGCCATCTTTTCAATATTGGCCAAGCATGTGCTCAGCTAAGAACTTGAATAAGTGATTCCTTGTATCCTTGGTTAGCACACCAAATTCCATCTCCGTGACCTCGAAATCCTCTGCTTTAGGTTCTTGGGTTCCTTCTTTTTGTTTAAAGGTTGCAATTTCAGTAGTCACCTTTCTTGTAGTGTGGTATATGGTTAACCTCACATTTATTTTGACCTTCTTTCCTTTGGGGTACATACGGCATATTTAGTAAGTATTTCCTTAACTGGTAAGGAAATAGGCTTGAAACTGCGCTTCCTATTTACCGGATTTGTTAGCCATGGAGGAACCAAACTATTAGCTAACCTATTATAAACTATTTTAGGAGGTGTCACATTCACTTGTTGAACCTTAGATTTATTAGCAGATATCTCTTGATCTTTGTTAAGGTGTTTAGGTGAGAAGGAAATATCCCCATCATTGATGTCAATATCAATAAAGCTAGAATCCAGAGAAGCCATTTGCGCACTACTTTGAGATCTAGTTCTTGACCTTGTCTGGGGCCTGGTAGGATGTCCACTTATGACTTCTCTCTTTTTAGATGAGGGGATATTACCTGCATCAATAATCAAAAGGGAAGCATTAGAGGAGTTAGGAAACACTTTGACTGGAATGGGGTTTGCACTAGTCTTCTTAAGGGATGTAACTTTTGTGTTGCCCTACCTTTTCCTCTTCAACCAGTTATCTGTGACTCCCAAAATGAACCTAGCCCTCAATTTCACATCATCCTCTTCTTCTCTTGTTCAGTCTATCTTTGGAAAATCCTTTATGTTTGAACTACTATAATTAGGCTCTACAATTTTAGAATTATCTTCATCTAGACCATCTATATTGAGCTTCAACTATAGGGCTTTGATATGAGAATCCAACAACCTAGAATGATCCCTTTTCTTAACTATTTCTTCCTCACCAAGGTCTTCCCACAAATATTCAATATGTGGGTTCAGTGTCGGCTGGTTATTCAGACTGAGGACATGTCTTACAAAACCTTTGTTATCAAACTCTCTCCTTGGATCATAAAACTGCATGTGGAAATTTACCAGGTTTCTTCCTATTACTGAGGCATCTATCATGCTATTGCAGGTCATGGATCCAAGTTTAATTGGAAACATAGAATCCCATCTTTCCTCTAGAAGGTTATTTTTTATTACTGTAAATATTTTCCTGCAAACTTTCGCTAAAACAAAATAGTCAAAGGTGAACCTTGGCAATTTAAGGGGTTCTTCATCAAAACCTCCCACTCTAACATATGTAAATTGAGGGAACTAGATATAGAAACTGTCGTAATTGTGAACTAGTTTCTGTGCCTCTGAAGAAATCCTCTACCTTGGGCTCCTAGCTAGTTGATAACATAATTTTCCAAGAAAAACATCATGAACCCTTCTATATTCTTATAGGACTTTGTCTCTTCTTAGTAAAGGGAAATATTCAAAGACACTTAGGTCTTCGCGCCAAGGTTCATGGGGAATTCCTCCAAGATCTTGAGTACATGCAAGATAGTAAATTAAGCATGAGGACATATAAAACTCTTTCTTAATTGCATATTCTTTCTTGAGTTGGTCTCTTAACAAACCTGCAATTATTTCAGCCCAGTCAAGACTATGTTTTCCCTCGAAAACAATCTCCACAAAATGGTTCATCCATTCTTTGAAAAGGAGAACTTGGTCTGACACTCTAACTCTATGCAAAAATACCATTGTGTCATGAATGTGAGGCTTCACATGGCCTTTGGTTAATACCTTGGGCAATTTGGACCCTCCTTTTTAGAATGATTAAGTCCACTTACGAGCAATATTGCTATGATTTTTGTCACTTCTTTCTCAAAATTGAGTGAGCGATTGGGTTGGAGTAAAACTGGAAAAAGCCTCATCAAGTAGCTTGAAAACTAAAATTATCATTTCTCTAGTTATGGAAAAGAGACTCTTCCCCCATTATTCAACACACTCTTAGACTTGATGTCATAATGGTTTATGCACTGTTGAATTAGCTCAATGCTTACTACGGCCTGGGGAAAAGTTGTGGCTTCAAGCAACCCACTAGACAAAAACTCTAAAGTATACTCTTTCTCTACTAAATTTTTCAAATTATTAGCCATTTTCTCTACTTAAACCCCAAAAAAATTAGTGTTTATAATCACTTGGGTACGACACTCTAAATTCATAGGATTTATGAAGAAATACATGCTAGACTTCATTTTCTTCCCCAAAATAAATAGAGAACTGCAATCCTTTGAAATCACACTATCATGTAGAAAACAAGAAACAAAATGGGGCTTGTTAGTGTTTACCTGTGTTCTGTCAACTTAGGGAAAAAAAGCTATGTCTTTTGCAGCCGAGACTCCACAATTTTTCTTTAACAAGAAATAAGCCAAATAACATGATTTTGAAGAATTCTCATACCATGAAGTGTGGCTAGAAAGAGGACTATTAATGATGGCATGAAGTCAGGAGTGGAGGAAAAATGATGATGTGACATATGGCTTTTGTTTTTCTTAAAACCTTCCAAAACATCATTACTTTCCATTTAATGTCATTACTTCACTCATGTCGAGGTGAAATCGACATTAATTCACATTGCTAGCTCATATTTCCCACGTAGTTTCTATCTTCTCAAGGCTGACCATATTGTTATCCTGATGATTACTTCACTGACATGTTACGTCATCCAGCTCATTAGTTGTCATGTCAATCTTTGAGTTTTCTGCTTTCTCTTATTGAACTCCTTTGAACTACTTTGAACCAAGGTTCGAAGAGGTTCAAAGTGGTTCATCAACATGTGGAGAAAAATGCACGGAAACCACCTGTAATTACCAAAATTAGATAAAAATATTTTGATTGAACCTCTTTGAATTGCTTTGAACTAAGGTTCAAAGGGGTTCAAAGTAGTTCAAGAAGGATCAAGAACTACCAACACTTAACTAGAGGACGTCGACTTGACAAAGACAATTTTGAAATGTTGTGATGGTTAAATCAAAGGCAAAGCCAACATTTGAAGAACTTTGATGAAAGTTTTGAAAAAGGAGAAAACTAAACAAGGATTACATATCTCTAGGGTTAAGAACAATTTTAACATGATGACTCAAATAGACCCTAACATTGGCTCTGTCTGGGGGACTGCATGTTGCCAAATATGTAGAGAACTTTAGATTACTGGTTTTGCAAAGAGAAAAGGAAGAAGGGAAAGAAACTACACACATGACCAAACCAAAAAGAGAAAGCAAGAAAAACTAACTATTATGTACAGGGAGGCACTTAGAAAAACATTACAACTTAAATAATTTGAGGTCCTGCCCTTGGTAAGTGAAAGGAAGATTAATACCATCTAGGTAGGAAAGATGAAAAGCATTTGAACCAATTGCTTCTAAAATAATGAATGGGCCTTTCCATAAAGATTCAAACTTACCATGAGATCCCTTAGGTGCCCTTCTTTTATCCCATAACAAGACTTCATCTCCTTCCATGCATTTACACATACGGGCCCGCATGTCAAAAAATTTCTTGACTTTCAGTTGATGCTCTATAATGTGATCCACTAAGTCATTTCTCTCCTCTTCTAAATTATTCAGGTACATGACACGTTTCTCCAGGGAATTTTAAAAATATTGATCTTCAATCATTGATTGTAGCTTGGCTATACAATGTTCCAGGGGAAGTGACACATGAGCTCCTACCCCGTAGACCAGTTTGAAAGGTGCCATGCCAATAGCCCTCTTTGAAGTAGTTCTGTTAGCCCATATGGCTTTATGTAACTTCTTGTGCCAATCATGAGGATTATCATCCAACAACTTTTTAATTATAGCAACAAGGTTCTTATTACTAGATTCTGCTTGACCATTCCCCCGTGGGAAGTAATCTGATGAGTGGGCTAAGGATATCCTGTGTTCATAACAAAATACTGATATCTCTTCTGAAGAAAAATATGTAGCATTTTCTGCTACTATTTTGACTGGTATCTGAAATCTGACAAAAATATGGTTCAACAGAAAGTCACATACAACTTGAGAAATTTCCCTTTTGGTAGGAACCGCTTCCACCTATTTGGTGAAATAATCAGTGGCAGTTAAAATATATATGTGTCTTGCACTAGATGGAGGATTCAAAGGTCCTACAAAATCTATCCCCCATTGTCTGAAGGGCTCACCTACGATCATTGGCTTGAGGGGTAAAGCTGCAAGTTGTGGGCATCCCGCAAATAATTGACATTTTTCACAATTCTTAACATAGTGATATGAGTCGTTGAACATTCTTGACCAATAGAAATGATTCCAAAGAATCTTGAATGTCATGACGGTAGAGGAAAAATTCCCACCATAGGCTTCATCATGGAAATATTTTAGTAGCTCTTTTTGCTATGCAACATCTACACATATGAGAAAAGTCCCGCCAATGCCCCTTTTATATAACACATCTTGGGAAACTACATAATTAGATGCCTTTAATTTCAAATTACACCTTTCTCAAGGGTTCACATCTTTAGGGCATTTTCCAGTGAGGAAGTATGTCACATCTAAGAACCAGGGACCAGTCAAACTTACCAACAACACCATGGGGACTTCACTTTCTCCTTCTTTTGATGGTTTCCCATCTTCTGCTATTAATTTTCACAAATCCCATCCTCTCACGAAATTCACTGGCTTAATAGTTAGATCATACTCCTAGATTTTTTCTATCTATGCTTCCCTATTATTCATGCTTGTCTCCTTTTGAGTCAAGATGCTTTTTAGTATAGTTTCTGGGACATAGACTATACAGTGAGAGTGTAGTATGTAGTACTTGAATTTCTTCATTGCCTTTACTACGACGAAGGCGTGTTTCTCTATTTGAGAGTATTTGAGTTCATGCTTCTTCAAGGACATTCTCATAAAAGCAATAGGCGCCTCCTTCCCTTTTCCATCTTTCTCTATGAAAATACCAAATAAAGTATGCTCTAAAGCATAGCAATAAACAATGAAGTCCTTTTTGAAATTTGGACTTGTTAACACAGGCACCTGGGATATTGCTATCTTAATGTCATTGAAAGCTCTCCATCCTTCTTCGCTCCACTTGAATGGGATTTTCTCACTCAACATGTCTACCATATGTTTGGTAGTCTCTGAAAACTTGAGGACAAAGGCCCGCAAAAAGTTCACCTAGCCAAAGAAAGACTTCAGGCCGCTTCTGTTGGAAGGAAAGTTAAGTTGTTGAATTTCCCTGACCCTTTCAGGGTCAATTTTGACACCTTCTCTTGAAACAATATGCCCTAACAAATTACCCTCCTCAACAAAGAAAATTGACTTCTTAGGGTTTAAGGATATACCATGACTCCTATACCTTTGCAACACTATTTTGATGTCCCTTAAATGGTGATTCCTCCTTTTTGAATAAATAGTCAGGTTGTCTGTGAAGATCCTCAAAGGAGGAGTTCATCACCCTCTAAAATGTGGCACTGACATTAATTAGTCCAAACGACATCTGATTGTATCCATAAGTACCCCAAGGAGTTATAAAGGTTTTCTTGTGCTGATCCTCCTTCGCCACACTGATATGATTATATATGGAGTAATCATCTAGCATTGACATCACTTGTATTCCTAACATGGCCTAGAGAACATGGTCCATTAGTGGCAGCGCATAATTGTCCTTCAAATTGGCTTGATTCAAATTCCAGAAATCGACACAGATTCTAATTTCACTATTCTTTTTTCTGAAAGGGACTATACTAGCAATCTAGATAGAATGGTGGATGGGGTATATGATCCAGGCTTGTAGCATCTTCTCCACTTCTTTTAATATAGCTTATGATACTTTCAGATTATAATTCCTTAGCTTTTGATGAAAAGGGGTGGCACCCGGTTTCAAAGGGATGTGATGTCTAAACTGACCACCTCATAAATTCTTAAGATCTTCGTATCCCCAAGAAAAAACATCTCTATACTTTGTTAGTAACTTCTTTAGGCCATCCCTTTCCTACTGAGAACATGTCTTACTTATTGAAATCCATTTAGGATTACCTTCATCACCTCTATTGATTTTATCATACTCCTTGGAGTTATGATAATGGGACACTTTTTCTTTGACTGTACTATCATCTCTTCTATGAAATAGATGTTCTAGAGAAACCAACCCTTTTAAAATCTTGTTTCCCTTTAGCTAAATGATTCCATCACCATTTGTTGAACCTTATCAGACCTCCTTTCTCTCACTACTGGATCCTTCGAAATATATATCAGAAAAATTCACAATACATCCCAAGAAATCTTTGAGTTGAGAATCATTATCAAACACCTGCCAATATTCTATATTATCTAGCACTTTCAGTGTATAGATCATTTCTATTTGGTATTTCTACATTTTGAAGTCTGGATCAGGTAACAATAATGAGGCTGAAACTACCAAGGAGTTTTCTTTAGTGTTTAGACTCTGGGGTATGAACTCTATGGAAAAGGCGTCAAAGGAGTCAAGTTAATCCCACACTAAATTTCTATAGTGCCTTAATTTTTCATTCTTGATGGAAAATCGCCCCCTTACCTACTTCACAATCAGTTCAGGATCACCCTTTGCAACAAGTTTCTTAACGCCTCTTAGCTTCACTTCTTCTAGTCCCAGTAGTAATGCTTTGCACTTAGCTATATTATTCATATTTATGAAATCCAACTTAAAGGACAAAGGGATACATTCTTCAACTGGAGGAAATAGAACTACCCCTACTCCTAATCCTGAACTTGAACAACTACCATCAAAATCCATTTTCTATACAACCTCTTTCTTTGAACCATCAACAATGCATTCAGTTTCACCACAAGAAAAAATCACATAATTACCAAAATGACATTCTTCGTAGAGAATTTGGGCTTTGAGGTTGTCTAAAGGAACCACTGTGTACTTATTTTTGGGTTCTGGCTCAAGTTTTATTTTCTTCTTACCCACTGGGATAACCACCTTAGACCAATCCATCTTTATGTCTCCTCCCAGTTCTTTACAAAAGGTTATGCTAGGAAACATACCATAGCTAGCCAGAATATCCACGACCAAGATTATTAGTTTCAAATTCTTATTTGGGCATGCAGCAAGGATAGCTTGCACATCTTTAACTTGACCTATCAATGACACTTGCTTTCCATCCATAGAATGACACCGGCCAAATGTCTTGGTTAGGGTGAGGCCTAGGGCTCTAGAAACTGGGGCAGACATTATATTATTAGATGCACCAGAATCAATAATGCAATTGCTAAGTTTCTATCCATTCAACAACAAGGAGATGTAGAAAGGCTAAGGCTTTTTCTCTTCTATTTCATTTTCTATTTAATTGACATAGGGGGAATCCTTGGGTGTTTATGGGGTATCTTTGGGTATAAAAATGAGAGGTTCTTCAACTGTAGTTATTTCTCCTATAATGAATTTGTCAGATTGGGAACTTGATCCAAACTCTCCTTTCACATATCTCACCAGTTTGTCAAGCTCCTTTGGATTCAGCTTTATATATTCAGCCAGGGAAATTGAAATAGTGGTTTTTTCACAAAATTTGACAAAATTGAAAGTAGGAGGGGATGGGATTATGTTACCTCTTTGCAAGACTTTGAAACCTGAGCTTTTTGGATTTGAGGAGGCATCACCACTTCCAGTTTCTTTTCCTTTTGGATAACCATAAAATGTACCAGTGCCAAAAGTGAACTTCTAATTTCTTTGATTTCTTGTAAGGAGCACACACAATAGATCTTGTAGAGTCACCAAAATACCTCCACCCCTTTCAGAGTTAGACTCATACTCAAGGTAAAAAGAGCCAAAATGCCCGATATTAGATGAAGATTTTTCTTCATGAAATTCTTCTATTCCAATAGTGTATTTTGTTGCATTTATTTGAAGACATCTGAACCAATTAGGACATGTTTCACCATCATGATCAGTCATCAAGTAAAATGAACACATGGTTTCCTTGGGTGTAGGTTCTATTTGCAGCCTAGGCTTCAAACCTGCAAGGAGAGGATTTTTCCCATGAGATTGATTATACTACTTTCGACTCACATCTTGATAGGGAGATTGATACAGAGAACTGGCCTTGTTATGATGCCTCTTAAGCATTTCCATATCATTCATCAACCTCTGCATCAGAGGATCTATTGAAGTAGACAAGGAGGCACCTGAGGATTGAACTTCCCTCTTCCATTTTCCTACTATGATGAATGTGTCCTCAAGTTGAATAGCTTGTATTTGCACAACATTCAAATTAGCTACTCCATCTTTCAATAGATGAAAACTTATATCAGGTGGGATTTCATTGAGAAAGAATATCTTCTTATTTTCATCACTATGTGCAAAATTCATAGGGATTCTTTGCAATATCCTGTTGAACTTAGCTACGAATTCCCACATAGGCTCATGTATCTCCTTTTTTAGCTATCTTAGGTGAAGAAACAATGAGATTTCATTGTCATGGGTTTTTAACCTTTCCTCAAAAGCATCCTTCATATCATTCTAGCTAGTAATCAAGCAATGAGGCAAGTGATTGAACCAATCAGCTACAATGTCAACCAGGGTTCTTACGAAAAGCCTAACTACAACCTCTTGAGTAGGGACACTGATAATTGTACATGCCCTATGGAAAGCACTGAGATGATCATCTGTAGTTGTCTTACCATCTCCATTGAACTTGGCCAAGACTTGGTTAGCGCCCTTGGGCAAATCAGTAGGAGGATTAGCCCCTAGGCTCAAAGGGCCTATGCTTTGACCCCAGGGCTGATTAGCGGCCATGGGTGGGTATTGAAAGTTTAAGGGTTGAGTATTGAAAAATGAGGGTATCACAACACCTAGAGTTATAACAGCTTGGACAATTGGTGATACAACAGAACTAGTAGGGGGCAATGAGGGTCTATTGCAGGTCTGAGTTTTCTTTTTTCTTGGGAGTATTACAATCAGGGGCAAAACTCAAGTTTTTGAAAGCTTTGAAATATTCATCAATCAGTCCTTTGCTCCGATCACCTCTAATGTACCTTTTTTCAACTAGCTTCTATATCCAAATCAACTCTTAGTTTCTTGGGAGAGCATGTGCAAGTCTATCAACTACAATTTCTTCTTCTCTTTCTAGCACCTAGAGGGTTTGCTAAAATTATTGATTACCATGTCTATATTTCCATGCTACTACAACTAAATCTGATATCAGATCTTCTTGTGTGTTTTCAAATCCTAAATTGGGCTAAAGTATGGGAAAAACATCATTGTGTGGTAACACCATTTTGATACATTTGAACAATTAAGGGCCTAGTGTTCATCACAAGACTCCCCAGTAGAGTCCCCAAAAATCTATTGGTGAACAGATTTGTCTCCACTTCAAATAAATTTTATGCTAACTCTATACCTTTCTGAAGACAAACAATCCTACAATAGTTGGGTAAGCATGGGATAGTTGCTTCCCTCTAAATTTTGTGAGGTACAACTCCCTCTCTACAAAGTTTAATAAATTTAGAAACAAACATAAACAAATGTACCTTTGACCAAAAAGTACGTAAGGATCTCTCAAATACTTCTAGGTATTGAGGTATTTTTCAAAAATTATGAATGTAGGATTTAAGATTAAAGGAAAACATAGTTCCTTCAATTATCAGAAATTAAATTCCTATGAGACTAAAAACAAGAATTATATGGAAAGATTGATAATCTCAATGCATTAACAAAAAATATAGATCAAGAGATATACTAATTCACAAAGTAATTAATACATCATAAGTTCAAATTCAAAGATTTAAACCAAGTCTTGTATTAAAATATGTATGCTTGTAAAGCACAAAGTCTAAAATAAGCGAAGATCATTGTATCTTCCCATTTAATTCCATTCAAAACAAAAAAGACAAAATAGTACTGAGAAATCTTCTAAACTAAGTCAAAATCTAAAAATTCTAACCCTTTTATCATTTTATGCTCCAACATATATAGTTTACAATCCGGGAGGCCTCCTTGAAAACTCAGCCTCTCAGATTAACAGAAAATATGAAACGGTTACAAACTAATTTCTTAACAAAGCAAAAAATTTTAAGATAGTTGTCCCATAATAAAAAAAAACTTGAAAACATAAGATTATTGCACATCTTCAACTACTGGTCTTCTGACGTGGCATTTTGAATCAATTTCCAGGTCCTAAAAATATTCACCAACTCTTCAATTGGATGAGAATGCAAACCCTTTAGGCCAATCAGCTTTGCCCGACATGCGTTCTTTTCCGACTTGAGATACCAGATTTTATGCAATTGCCTAGGTAACTGCCCTCTATTCAGGTACAACATGGATTCCACATTTTCTATCTTGGTGAAGTCCTAAGCTATAGGTTCCTCATTCTCTCTGATGGCATTCATAGCATTCTCAAAGCTTTTAATCATGGCATTTGTGTCCATGTTTCCTTCTTCAAGCTGGAGTATACCTGAAGGGTTCACCAACTTGATATCCTCTAGTGCATTAGTGTGTATCTCCTTGATCTCTTTCTCCATGGCACACACGTTTTTAATCGTGACTTTAAATAAAGAACCTTTCCAACCCAGGTTCTATTTTAGAATGAACAACATATAAGGATCAACCAACTTCATCGAGTTTTCTGACAGGAACTTAGCCACCCCATATTCTTCTATCTCCTCAACTTGAGTCATAATGGTTGTGCATTTCTCTTCTTCCAATTCCCAACCGAGAATTAAGGTCCAAATTTCTCCGAGCAATGCCTCTCCATTAGCATAAGTGGCCATGAATTCTTGGATAAATTTGCTTCCTTCTATTATGATACCGTCGACCTAGTTCTTCATTGCCTTTGTTAGGGCTCTTCCCTGCTGCATTTGTTTTAGCAATCTCTTGCTATCAGTTGAGTTGGGATCAAAATCCTATGAAGATTGAGCCAGAGGCAGTGCCCTGACATCACTGAGCAAACTAAGAAATTCAGCCATTGTGATCACGAGTTGTTTTAGCTCTCATTTTTCCTTGCCATCTTTTCATGATTGGCAGAGCATGTGATCAGCTCATAAATTGAATAAGTGATCCCTTTTATCCCTAGTTAGCACACCAAATTCCATCTTTGTGACCTCGAAATCCTCTGCTTCAGGTTCCTGGATTCCTTCTTTTTGTTTAAAGGTTGCAATTTTAGCAGTCACCTTTCCTGTAGTGGCATCTGTGGTTAACCTCACATTTCTTTTGACCTTCTTTACCTCTGGAGTATGAATGACATATTTAGTAAGTATTTCCTTAAATGGTAAGGAAACAGGCTTGAAACTACACTTCCTATTTACTAAATTTGTTACCCATGGAGGAACTGAACTAGTAGCCAACCTATTATCAACTATTTTAGTAGGTGTCACATTCACTTGTTGAACCTCAAGTTTATTAGCAGATATCTCCTAATCTCTCTTAAGGTGTTCAAGTGAGAAGGAAATATCCTCATCATTGATGTCGATATCAATAAAGCTAGAATCCAAAGGATCCATTTTGCACTACTTTGAGATTTGGTTCTCGACCTCATCTGAGGCCTAGTAGGATTTCCACTTATGACTGCTCTCCTTTTAGATGAGGGGATATTACCTACATCATTAATTAAAAGAGAAGCATTAGAGGAGTTAGGCAACACTTTGACTAGAACGAGGTTTTTAC
This sequence comes from Chamaecyparis obtusa, assembly GCA_027943335.1. NCBI lineage: Eukaryota > Viridiplantae > Streptophyta > Pinopsida > Cupressales > Cupressaceae > Chamaecyparis > Chamaecyparis obtusa. The sequence continues at coordinate 749,986 of BSBK01010074.1, forward strand.
TAGACTTCTTAAGGGATGTATTTTCTGTGTTGCCCTTCCTTTTCCTCTTCAACGAGTCATTCGTGACTCCCAAAATGAACCTAGCCCTCAATTTCACATCATCCTCTTCTTCTCTTGTCCAGCCATCTCTAGCAAAGCCTCTGTGTTTGAAATGCTATAACTGGGTTTGACAATTTCAAAATTATCTTCATCTAGGCCATCCATATTGAGCTTCAATAGTAGGGCTTTGATCTAAGAAACCAACAACCTGAAATGATACCTTTTCTTAGTTGTTTCTTCCTCTCCAAGGTCTTCCCACAAATATTCAATATGTGGGTTCAGTGTCGGCTGGTTATTTAGACTGAGGACCTATCTTGAAAAACCTTTGTTATCAAACCCTCTCCTTGGATCATAAAACTGCATGTGGAAATTTACTGGGTTGCTTCCTATTACTGAGGCATCTATCATGCTCTTGCAAGTCATGGCTCCAATTTTAATTGGAAACATAGAATTCCATCTTTCCTCAGGAAGGTTATTTTTTATTACTTTCAACATTTGCCTACAAACTTTCGCTAAAAAAATATAGCCGAAGGTGAACCTTGACAATTTAAGGGGTTCTTCATCAAAACCTCCCACTTTGACATATGTAAATCGAGGGAACTAGATATAGAAACTGTTGTAATTCTGAACTAGTTTCTGCACCTCAAAAGAAATCCTCTACCTTGGGGTCCCAGCTAGTTGATAACACAATTTTTAAGGAAAAACATCACGAACCCTTCTGTAGTCTTCTAGGACTCTGTCTTTTCTTAGTAAAGGGTAATATTCAAAGACACTTAGGTCTTCACTCCGAGCTTCATGGGGAATTACTCCAAGATCTTGAGTACATGCAAGATAGTAAATTAATTACGAGGACATATATAACTCTTTCTTACTTGCATGTGCTTTCTTGAGTTGGTCTCTTAACGAACCCGTAATTATTTCAGCCTAGTCAAGACTTTGTTTTCCCTCCAAAATAATCTCCATGAAATGGTACATCCATTCTTCGAAAAAGAGAACTTGGTTTGACCCTCTCACTCTATGAAACAAGACCATTATGTCATGAATGTGAGGCTTCATGTGGCCTTTGGTCAATACCTTGGGCAGTCTGGACCCTTCTTTGTAGAATGATTTAGTCCACTTATGGGCAATATTGTTGTGATTTTTGTCACTTCTTTCTTGAAATTGAGTGAGCGACTGGGTTGGGGTAAGACTGGAAAAAGCCTCATCAAGTAGCTTGAAAACTGACATTATCATTTCTCCGGTTATGGACAAGAGACTCTGAACCCCATTATTCAACACACTATGAGACTTGATGTCATAATGGTTTATGCACTACTGAATTAGCTTAGGGCTTACTACGGTTGGGGGAAAAGTTGCGGCTTTAGGAAATCCACTAGACAAAAACTCTAAAGTATACTCTTTCTCTACTAAATTTGTCAAATTCTCAGCCATTTTCTCTACTTCAACCCCCAACAAATCAATGTTTGTGATCACCAGGGTACGACACTCTAAATTCATAGGATTTCTAAAGAAATGCATGATGTCCACTTTATTTTCTTCTCTAAAATAAATAAAGAACTGTAATCCTTTGAAATCACACTATCATGAAAAAAATAGGAAACAAAAGGGGGCTTATCAATGTTTACCTATGTTCTGTCAACTCAGGGAGAAAAACTTTTGTCTTTCACAACCAAGACTCCACAATTTTACTTTAATAAGAAATAAGCCAAATAACATGCTTTTAAAGAATTCTCATACCACAAAGTGTGGCTAGAAAGAGGAACATTAATGATGGCATTAAGTCAGGAGTAGAGAAAAAATGATGATGTGACATCTGGCTGCTATTTTTCTTAAAATCATCCAAAACATCATTACTTTCTATTTAATGTCAATACTTCACTCGTGCTGAGGTGAAATCTGCATTAATTCACATTGCTAACTCAGATTTACCATGCAGTTTCTATCTTATCAAGGTTGACCGTACGGTTATCCTAATGATTACTTCACTGACATGTTATGTCACCCAGCTCATTAGTTGTCACATCGATCTTTGGGTTTGCCACTTTCTCTTATTGAACTCCTTTGAACTACTTTGAACAGAGGTTCGAAGAGGTTCAAAGTGGTTCATCAACATAAAGAGATAGATGCATGGGTCCCACCTACAATTACCAACATTAGATAAAAATATTTTGATTGAACCTCTTTGAACTACTTTGAAATTAGGTTTAAAGGGGTTCAAAGTGGTTCAAGAAGGATCAAGAACTACCAACACTTGACCAGAGGACATCGACTTGACAAAGAGAAGTTTGAAATGCTGTGACGGTTAACTCAAAGGCAAAGCCAACATTTGAAAACCTTTGATGCAAGTTTTGAAAAAGGAGAAAACTAGACAAGGATTAAATATCTCAAGGGTCAAGGACACTTTTAACATGGAGACTCAAATAGACCCTACCACGGTGCTAGCATTAGGTACACTTCCAATGCATATTTCATCCTTAATTTTCATTGGATAATCACACCTTGTAATCATGTGTAATAATTAGATTTTAATCTCCAATGTTATGTTATACGATCTCCTCGAGATTTGTAAACCATTTTCTAATCAGTGTCCAGGTTCAATGTACTTAGATTTCATCTGATGTCAGCTTGTTCTTATCGGTAACATGTTTTCTTTAACTTGGTAACTAAGTTCTCTTCTCATTTAAGTGTTTGGTAGAACTTGGTTCTCGGTGCTTGGTTCTTCCTCACTCAGTACCCACTCTTGCTTCTTCTTTACTGAAATTCCCTTTTTACTGATTCCTTTTACTAAATGCTTTCTCTACCTTACTGACTCATCTTTTCTTCCTTACCAAATGACTTTGACAAACATAATAACTTCCACATAACTAATGAAAACAAAATTAACACTTATGAGTATCACCATGAACAAATCTTTGATGGAAAAGACTAGCTAGAAAATTGTTCTCCATAAAGAAAATTGGTGTGATATTATGTGTGCCAAATATCTAAGCTCAAAAATATTAAATGACAATATCGACAATCAAACCTTCCCTAAAGGGTCTAAATTTTGGGCTATCATCATCGAAGGAAGAAGTATCATAGTAGTTGGGATGAAATGGATTATTGGGATGGTAAAAATATCATCTTTTGGGATGATATTTGGATTGGAGACAAGGCCATTCCCTCCTTTCTCAATTTCTATTATAGTGTGGTTAGTGATTATGTTGGAGTGAAGGTTGTTGACTTTATCTCTGCAATGAAGACTTGGAAGAATTTAACTCTCTATTGTCAATCCATGCCCGAGCTATAGAATTTGATCAATGTTAAATTACAAATTAAAATCAATGAGGTAAGAATTCCCCTAGATTCCCAAGGAACGATATTTTTTTTTGGAGCCTTTAAAACCCAAATGGTGAATTCACACTCAAATAAGCATATACAATGTTGACCAAGAAGGAAAAATCCCCACCATGGGCTAGGGAGGTATGGAATTCCCATCTTATTACAAATATTAACCTCTTCTAGTGGACTACCTACATACACAATTGAATTCTCATATACAAGATAAAAGTGGATTTTATCTACCCAAGAGGTGTGTCCTCTATAAACAAGAGGTAGAAACAATTTACCATTTGCTAATTCATTGTAATTTCACCCAGGGGCTATGGAAGATGGTACTTAACAAACTTGGGATATCTTGAGTGGTTAATAATAACATTAAACATATGTGTATGGAATTAGAAAGGCCCAATATTTAATCCAAAAATCAGACAATTATGTAAATTAATTCCTCCCCACATGGCTTGGAGCCTATGGAAAGAAAGAAACAACGTGATCTTCAGAGATTTGGAGAGTTCATCAGAGAGAGTATTTCAATCCTCCTATAACTTGCTACTTGAAAATCTCAAAGTAGGCTCCAAAACAAAAATTATAGTATTTTCTCCAACCCCTTGTGAAAAGAAAGTGGCAAATAGTTGGGGGCTCCATTGTGATTATGAAACTTTTGATAATTATAAGATCCTTAATAGGAAAATAAAAAATACAAAGCCCCACCTCCTAAATAGTTTTAAATTATACTTTGATGGTGTAGCTAGGGGTAATAGGTAAACTAATAGAGGCATAATTAGATCTCATGATGGTGGGATGGTCTTACGCTAATTATCTAATAATCAAGCAGAAGGAATGGCTATGCTATTGGGGTATTAAATTCTCCCTATCGGTGGGAATTAGGTCTCTAGAGGTTGAAGGGGATTCATAATATATTGTTAATTCTATGAAAGGTGAAATTAAGTCAATTTGGTCTACTGAAAGAATTATAGTAGATATCAAAGGGTTCCTTATGGGGATGGAAAGAATTGTCATCATCCACTGTTATCGGGAAGGGAACATAATTGTAGATGCAATGGCAACACTGGGGCTTGACATTGTCGGGCTTAGGTGTTGGTGCAGATTTAAAAATATTCCCATTTATATTGGGAATATGATTAGTGAGGAGGTCAAAATAAAACACTAATACTTATGGGGCATTCTTACTAGAACTAGATATTCATGATATTTATGAAGGATTATAATATATTTCTCCTTTTATTTCTTAAAAATTTTACTACAAAGTTGGACTGGATAGTAGATAGGGAAAAAGACTACTATAGACTTCTTATTGTAATAGCATGAAGATTAATAGAAAGGATAATGTGGTAGAGTTCATAAATTCAAGGAGTTTGCTTGAATTCAAAACTTGGGCAACCATACACTCTTATGCACAACAACCTAGGCCACTTAAGGACTTTTCAAATGGATACTATACCACCCAAAAACTAATTCAAATGGTTATGGTCAATTTGTCAAACAATGGTCATTATATGGATAGAAGATTTGGTTAGAACTATAGGAACATTCATAGGGCTTAGAGGGAGTTTTCTAGGGGTCCGTAGGAATTCCTCAATGTCATAAGGATGAGTAAAATCAGGTAGGAACGTGACATGTATATTGAGGGGGGCTAGGGTTTTGACGAAAATCAAATGATAGACCCTAATGTGCTTAGGACATATTTGGGCCATCATATTTCTAGTGTGGCTAATAGGGACTCGTCGAGTAGGATAAGAATCCATAGGGACCTTATTGCTGATTTTTCAACTTGGAGAAGGGAGAGAAAGACTCATAAATAAAAATGAAAGAATGAGGATGTGCTTCCAAAAAGTGCTTTAAGTATGCATAATCAGCCAATGATTCATGTTGTTACCATACAACCAAAGCATGTGAGTTGGGCTAAAAATCTAGTATAGATCTCGATACTCACAGCCTCAACTCCTTTGTTCCAGGTAGTTTTTATGGACTCAAGGTGTTGAGGGGGAAGTGATCTCCTCAAAATCAAAAACTTATTCTGGCCAATCCTATCTAAGGGAGAGGGTTGAAGCTCTTGAAGACAAAATGGAATACCTAATGGGTTGCTTACCTAATCTCATGGGAAATATATATTTTCTAATGGATTGTTTCCCTGAGATGGATAGGGGAATGAGGAATTTCACCATCTTTTGGAGTAGGGTATTGTATTTTGCCGCTACAACTTTCTACCTCCTTTATGAGGACTTGTAAGACAATGAACTGGAGAATAAAAGAGAACTTTTGGATTACATCTAACAAGAATGACTCTTTTTTCTTGGTTAGGGCATAAGTAGGTTTATGGATTAGGCCTCTCGGCTTTTTCATCTGTTAGTCTTAGGTTTTACAACTATCTTGTTTCTTTTTGTTGTAACTTCCTATTATAATTCTTCATGATTTAGATCTTCTACACTGGTTATGCCAATTGTACAACCTTTGGGATACTTGTATGGACACCACCCTTGTCTTACTACTTTTATTAATCAAAAACATTTTCTTTATTGTAATACACATATAACAATTTATAAATTATAGTTTTCTATTATTATTATATTATCTTATTAAATTATAATGTCACACCCACTTTTACAAGTGAAGACACAACATAATCTAAACACACCTAATCTTTTTATTATTATTAAATTATTAGCTAGAAATATTTCCTATTGCATCATGGCTATATTTTCTGGGTACACATGCATACCAAAGATTAGCTCAAGTCTTCTCACTTAATAGCTATTATCCATTAGTTTTTTTTAAAATTAATAATAATTAACCATTTATGCTTTTCCCTTATAAGAGTTATAAACCCCTAATATTGTCCTTTATATCTCATGATAATTATTGTTAACCACTCTTTGTCATTTGCACCTATATAACTCATGCATTTTCTCCTTTAAAAGAAAAAAAAATAATAATAAATAAATATATCACATATACTTTATCTTAGTTATATACATACCTATCATTAAGTTGCAAGGTTTTCTACAGTGGCAGAAAAAATGGTTGTAAACATTTAGACATTTTGAAAAAATTGATGTTCATTTAAAGGTCTTATGTTGAGTTGGCAAAAGTATGAATATTGGAAAGTAGTTAATACATCTCCTCATAACTGTTTAATATTCTAAAATTAATATATATGTTCATGAGCGGTTATAGTGGAGTATCAGAGCTTTAAATTTTTTTTAAAATATTATTTCATATGTTTGTAATATAATTGGTAATGAATCAACAAGTAACTAAAGTGACAAGTGAGTGAAGTGACTACATAACTAGTAATGAAGTGACAACTACACATTGGCTAATCGATTCATTTTTTCAGCTAGATTCACATCACATGATATGAAAATAAATTTAAATCATTTCACAACCTCAATAGAATGCTCTAACATATCAGAGGACAAGGAATGGTTCCAAATATAGAAGACAAAAGAGGAGATAACTAGTCAGGAACAAACATTCAGTTCAGAATCTATAGTTAGGCTCCACCATAATAATTTCATGTTTTGAAGATTTTATAATTAGGGAAATAAATAAAGGTGAACAAGTTGTTCCAAGAAATGCCAAAGTGAGATCAAAAAATCCTTCTTGTTTTTCTTTTCTTTGTTTTCAAAAGTAACATGGTTAACTACATCTATTATCTCTTATCATTTTGCATCTCAAGTCCACTATTTTAAGAGGAGATTATTGTACCAGTAATTGGGTTTATTTGCATGGTCTCACCATCAGTCCATTATGTTTTCTCATGAAACTTGTCTAATACATGTTGAAATGCAACTATTATTAGAATTTTGAACTATGATATTCTTTACCTCTTATATTTTAGAAATCTACACCTGGTGAAAGTTGTGGGATTCTTCTTTCACAAATATCCAATGATGTATTTCTAAGGTATTTCCAACTTTTGTATTTATTGCAACACTCAAAAGTATATATTTCAATGAACTGACTTGTTTCACATATTCAATGTAATATTTTATCTAAAGCAGATTTGATAGCATTATTATATCTTGTCCAGGCAAAGGTGTGGACAAATGCAAACATATGTATATGAGGAAGACATAGAATATAGAGTGACATGAAGATGTATCTACTATGAAGTATGAGTTTTCCCATATTTTGTGTAGGCATAGGATTTGTGCTAAAAATATTTCTAAGACTTCAAACATTTCTTGAAAATATAGGTTCATTTCTTTCATGTCTCTTTTTTGTACACATTTTTATTTTCTCTTTTGTCTCCTATCAATATGGTGTATAAACTTTTGTGTAATAAGAATTTATGTTATAATTTTATAAGTTATGTGACAAATAAAAGTAATGATAAGACATAAGTGATAATGTATCACTTCATTTAATTGGATATAATGTCTATAATTGAGAAAAACTATTCCTTTGAAATTTGCATTTAAAAATGCAAATTTCAAACAAATATCTTTGCTCAAATTTATTGTGATACTCATTTACAAAGGCAATATTTTGGTGTGGTAGCCAAACTTTTCCATGAGTGTAATTAAGTCACCATTAGTAGTAGTTTTCTACTTGTGTCTCAATTTATTTTTCTCTATACTAAAGAAGGATTAAAATCACTCAAGAGGGATTAAAATCCTCCAAAGGTGACTAATAATAAAAATTCATTATGAGACCTTTTAATGGGCCTTCGAGGGTTCAACCTCATGTTATAAAACAAAAAAAGTTTAAGTAGAGGCCTCCAGATAGCGGGTGGATTAAGGTAAACTTTAACAGGGCTTCAAAGGGAAACCTGAGCCCTTCTGAAGCTAGATATGTAGCACATGATGTCAGAGGCAATATTTTGGGAGAAAAGAAACTTATGACAGGAACAAATAATGAAGCCGAGTGCTTTTTTGTAGTGAATGCAATTTTGATGGCTAAAACATTGGATGTGAGAAAGCTACGCTTGGAAGAGGACTCACAAATAATAATCAAGGGTATAATCAAAGGCGAATTGGAAGCTTGGCATTTGAACAAATATATCCAACAGATAAAGATTAGGCTAGATTCCTTTGATGAGTTTAAAGTAACTCATGTGTTGCATGAATCCAATGAGGTTGGAGACAAACTTTCAAATGCGGGGGTGCAACTTTCAGATCAAAATGGAAATGAAATCCTATGAGATTACGAGGATATTCAAATTGAGGAATTGACATCAATCACTGGTTAGGCATTGTTAATGTGTTAAGTTTAAATTAAAACTTTCAGTGGGATGGACAAGCATTGTTTAATAACAAAGATACATGCTAAATAATTATTTTTGAAGGATTATTACCGAATCATTAAGGTATACACCAAACTCACAAGCACATGTCATGGTATGAGGTAAGCATCTAAGAAGACTCTGGAAGTTTCCATAATAAGTCTGGGTATTTGTTTTAAGAAGAAGGGAATTTTTTTTTGCGACTGCTATAGCTAACAATGACAGATTGGAAAATGGAAGTTGATTTCTCTTTGAATACCCTGAATCAATTAGTAGTTTTTAGAGGGGAGATCACTGTCAAAAGGCTATGAGGAATTTTTAAGTTTGATGATGAGAGATTTTGGGGAATTATTTGGAAGCTATTTGGAGATGAATACATCAAGATAGACTAAAAGCCAAGAATAAATCTTGATATTTCCTCGCTATTTTTAGCTTGGTCCCTTCAACTTGGCTGTCGTGAGGAGGCTCTGCAGATTATGAGGACTTGTGTTAAGCCTCAATGGGCTGGTGATACTATTCCAATTGTGGGTCGTGCAAAGCCATGGGTGGGTTAGATTACTGGTGAGGGTGCATGGCATGTTATCAAAAGTGCATCTCGTGATTTTCAACCTTTCTTGGTTTGGAGTTCATCAAAATCAAAGGAGAGCCAAATTGAGTTTATGTGGGTTGGTTGGAATGAGTTGCTGCTTTATTTTCATTAGCCAGAGGCAGAAATGGAGAGGGTCGAGGAGGAGAGAAGAAAAAAAATGAAATCTACACCAAAGAAAGCCAAGGATAAACTACGATCAGATGGAAGTGAAGGCGTTAAGCGACAGGTGAAGAAGAAGCAGAATTCCAAGGTGAAAACTCATAGAGGGAACTTCATCCCCAACCTTTTGCGAGAAGAAATGGCAAAAAAGGGCTCTAGTAAGCGTTCTACTCTTCTTAATCTTTCTGCTCTATTTTTGGTGTGTCGTCTACCCATTTTTGGACTTCTTGGTATAGTATTCCAGTTGTTTAAACCTATGCAATTAGGGTATTTGGGGGGGTTTCTTGTAAAAAGATAATGTTAGTGTTTTGATGGTACTAGATGTATGTAATATCCCATGGGGCATATATTATGTTTGAAATGAACAATGTGGTATATTTTAGATGGGAAATGACAATATTCCAAATACCATGGTACAAGATGTATGAAATCTTTTCAAATTAATAAAAATATTATATGATCGATCAAAAAATGAAAACTCTAGATTATGATTGATACATCAAGTTTTATATTTTGATAGTTTCATATTTAATAAGCATTAAACCAACTGTGAATTTTTAAGTCACATTATTTTAAGATTAACTTCATCTTATTTTAAATAAATTAAATAAGTTTAAGTTTATATTTAAATGCATAATCTCAAACATGTGAAAAATGCACCATATAGAATTGTAAAATTAACCTTGGGTTGTGGCTTGATTTTCCTAAATACTTGGTTGCATCTAACTTATGAAGGGTTTAGGAGAATAAAGTAATAATGAGAAATTAATAATGAGAATTAAGTTACATAAATAATATAAATCCTAAACCCTAAAACAATGATACATTCTAATCAAAAGGATTAGGATTATGGTTAGTGTTATGATTAGGATTTTAATAGAGTTTATATTATCAAAACCTAATCCTAACCCTAATAAAAACCTAATCTTCAACTATAATTGTAATCCTAAACTATAATCCTAATCATAATCTTAAACTATAATCCTAATCAAAGCCTAAACCTAGCCCTGATCAAAATAATTAGGATTAGAGTTAGGGTTATGATTAGAATTTTTTTATACAATTTAGATTAACAAAACCTAAACCCAACTCTAATAAAAACCTAATCTTCAACTATATTTGTAATCATAAACTATAACTATTATCATAACCTTAAATTATAATCCTAATCCTAAACTCTAAACCTAAATCCCAAAACTGACCCTAATCAAAATCCTAAACCTAACTATAATAGAAATCATAATGTAAACACTTACCCTAACCATAATATGATCCCTAAATCCTAACCCTAACAAACACCTTAATCCTAAACAATAATTTTAATGATTACAGTAACCCTAAATTTAAAACCCAAATCTTAATCTTGATCACAATATTAATACTAAACTCTAATCTGTGATCCTTACCTTAACCCTAACTATAATCCAAATCCTAAACAAGAACATAAACCAAACCCTAAAATTAACTCTAACCCCAACCATGGTGTAAAGTTAAACCCATTTCCTAACCTCAATCCTAAACCTTAAACCTAATCAAAACCCTAACCCTAATTCTAACAATATGATATAAACCCTAAACATAAATGTATCCCTGATCCTAATCCTAAACTCTAATATAAATCCTAATCCTAACTTTAAATTCTAAAGTTTGATCATAATACTAAACCCTAACCTAAAGGTAATAGTCAACAAAATGTAAACCATAACCTTAATTATAATGCTAACTATAGTCCTAATCTTAAAGACTAAACCCTATACCTAACCCCAACCCTAAATCCCACCCTAATAAAAATCCCAATTCTAACCCTAATTATTAACCCTACAAATAATACTAACCATGATGTAAACCCTAACCCCAACCATAATCCTAATATTAAATCCTAAACCCTAACCCTAACCAAAACCCCAACTTTAGCCATAACTTTAACAATGATATAAACCCCAACTTTAAAGATAATCCTTGTCTTAAATATTTAACCCTAATCCTAACCTTAAATCTATCCCTAAATCCTAACCCTAACCCTAACCATAATACTAACCATGATGTAAACACTTACTCAAACCATAATGCTAATCCTAAACAAGATCACATCCCAAAATCTAACCCCAACCCTAATAGTGTAAAATTAAACTATTTCACTAACCCTAATCCTAAACCCTTACCCTAACCCTAATTCCAACCATGACATAGACCCTAAACCTAATAAAAATCCTAATCCTAAACCCTAAACTCTAATCCTAACCCTAATCTATAAACATTGATCATAACCCTAAACCCTAACCCCAATAATAATACTAACCATGATGTAAACCCTAACACTAACTATAATCCTAATCCTAAACCTTAATCCTAACCCTAACAATAATACTAATCATGATGTAAGCTATAACCTATCCAAAATCCTAAGCCTGAACTCTAAACCCTAACCGTAATCATAATACTAATAGAATATAATTATCTATTAAAACTTATTTAATATCTTCCATTTTATACCATGACTACTACTGGCTTAATATTATAATATATATATATATATATATATATATATATATATATATATATATATATATATATATATATATATATATATATATATATATAATATGCCAAGAGATATCCTTCTCGAGGCACCTATTTTCATCAATTTGTCTAGGTGCAATAAGCGTCTTGAGAAAGATATCTCTCGACATATTTTATATATATTATAAAAAATATATAAGCTAGTTAATCTTTAGCTAAATTTAATTTAGCCACTTAAAATAAATTCAAACAATAATATAAAATTATTCCAAACATGATATTAAAACTCCTTTTAAGATAAGATAGTTTTTTTAAAATTAATTATTTTATAGTAGATATACAAAAATCTCAATAAATGAGTATTATCTCTCTATTTCGATTTTGTTTGTCTTGCTTAGTTTAGACTTATGTGAGGGAAAGTAATACTATCTCACTCTTATATAAGAAAAGACTAAGTTTTTTTAATAAAAAAACAAGATTCCTCTTTTATGAGAATTTGTAGTGGCCCCTTCTAAACTTTTAAATATTAGACCAAATACTTTATTACGGTCTCCTGCTTACAATGATTTATCTACGTGGAACTTAGAATTTAGATAACTCATTCTCCTCTAGATTATATCTCTCCTTCCTCCTCTCTCCCCCTTCTTTTAGGTGGTTGAGTCTTCTACTATACTCATTTTCTTTCGTTTGCTCTCTATCATTCATCCCAATAATGGATTACAGAGTGTGATCCAAAATTTTGTTGCAAAATAATGACACAATCAAATCTAGAAGCAATTTTAAGATCATTCTAAAAAATAAAACTAATTAGGGAAGAATGTAGGAAAGGACACCTTCTAGTTACTCTAACTTTGGGTTATTTCTTACTCTATCTCAATCCAGCACATTAGGGTAAATATGCAAGCCTAAATCACTTTGTATTAAGCTAGAAAATTATGGAGAGAAGAGATGGTTGTGCTCCTTACAATGTTTGATGACAAGATGTAATGGACCAACACTAGTATAAGGATTTGTTTGATGCCATCAACCATTGGCATGCTACATAGATTATTATTTTATTTATTTATTTATTTTTATTTTATTTTTTCCCTTTGGTGCTATGTGTAAATTGTAAAGATACGATGGGATGGTAGTGGGATCACCATATTTGATTTGAATTTTTTGATTTTCACTTTCATCTTTGAAGGGTTTGATTATCTTTGTTAAATTCTCCTTCATAGATAATATTTATTTATTTTTTCTTTACTTTAATATTTTATTTTTATTTTTTAAGCCAAAGTGGACTAGCCACCATATTTATATTAATATAAACTGATTCAAGGACTCATCCGTGGAAGAATCAGGAAGAAACCTCAGAATCATAGTCATATACATGCAAAGGAAATATAACGCTTTTTACAATTGGTTTTTCTCATGAAAACCATGAATCCATGAAGGATGTTACACTAGCTCAAAAACCCATTAATTGGGTAGAGACATAACAGATGCCAGCTAGAAGCAAAAAAAAAAACCCCAAAAGACCTATCATATGCGCCTTTGTAATACAACATAAACATTCAATTGTACAAAACTAACATTCATCCATGGGAGAGGATGGTCGCTGCACGTAGTCCCATGCATGCTCCCAGCCAACTGGCGGAGCTAAAACATTCACCGCTTCCCAGCCATCAAGTGAGATCAGTGTTGTAGGGGGAATGGTAGAAGACTGAATAGGTGAAAGTGGGACATTCAAATCAGTTACCTGTTTTGAAGTACCAGGGAGTAGCACATTGCAATATGTGTTCAATGGTGGAGGTTGAACCAGAGGAACCGGTGAGAGCAATAGGTCCAACACCGCATGTTCTAATCTTCTGATTTTGTCCGCGAGATCCTTCCCAAGAACCAGGCTCACAATCTGCAGATTTTTGCTAACAATTCGATAACTCTTTTTCTCCATGGCCCATTTAAAATAGTCATATGCCATCAGATGCTCGTGGCTTACCATAAGGTCATGGTGAAAAAATAAACCACCAATCAGTGCTTTACTTGACCAAAGCTCATACTTTTGGAGTGCCTCCATGAGTCGAGTATCTGAGATAAATTGAGGCTGAACTATTTTGTTGGCAATATAAACCACTAAGTCGATCGATTGTAGCAGGTCCACTAAGTTGGATAGGAAGATCGACACTAGATGTGAAGGGAATACCACTATTTTTATCCTCGGTGACAACACATTTTCACCAATAACTTGACAAACTGCCCTGTAATGAAGCATGGAATTGCAGACAAACACTTGTTCAAGCTCCGGGCCATCAATTCTATTTGGGAATGGGAGCTCAGAGGCAAGAGGGGATATGTAGACCCTATAATTCTGGGGCAGGAGTCCGACATGGAGATATCCACATGTTACACAACAAGGAAACTCCATTTGAAGATTAAGACACAGGTATCAAAACAATAATCCTGCTCAGTAAGAAACTCAAAAAACTGCATAACCTTACTAGGATCTAGGGTATTTGAAGGCAACAGGTGAGCATTTGGAATTCATGCCATTAATGGAAAATCTCCCATAATTTGTGCTTGGAGTAGAAGTGGTGCAGGGCTCATTATAAAAATAAAGTACGTGTCAAACAAGCCGCACATATCATCTATATATCAACTTACGAAACTAAAAATGCAATGTACTTTGGGTGATCTGTAAATTAGCAATGAGGGCATATGAATGTAGGATTATGATTCAAATAGATTACACATTCATTGTTGCATCATCAATTCGCACTTCCACACATACACAGTACTTAAGCCATGTGGACACATGATGTGTTGTCACTTACACCCACCAAGTAATAAACCCTATTGCCAGTTTGCACATTGAATAGCCTCACATCCGTACATTTGAGCAAGATCCATCATATTTCATCTTGTCCAAACTGAGTATGTTATGAAGTTTGGCATCCTGTTTTATGATATCATCCTGACTAAATGACATTACCTCATGTCCATCACACCCTTTATTTTCCAGATCATTTGCTAACTCATTTCCTTCCCGCAGTGTATGAGAAATGTGTACTTCTTGAAATGAGTCTAATAATTGCCAAATTTGTTGTAGAATGTATGTGAGTCTCCAATTGTGTGATACTCGATTAATACATGCTGTAATTATAATCATCGAATCACCTTCTATATGAATCTACTGGAATCCTCCAGTTTTAGCCAGTATTAAACCTGCAAATAATGCCTGGGCCTCTACCATATTATTTGTTCCATATGGGAGTGGACAACATTTAATTTCTAACAATGAGCCTTGGTTATCACGAATGCATACTCCAACTCTTGAATTCCCCAGGTTTCCTCTTGAAGAGCCATCAAAATTTATTTTAACAACCCCTATAGATGGCGGTATCCATTTGATTGAAGCTCTGTTATGCACCTTATTAGATGTTGATTGGTGACGCCAACCAAAAGCTACATGTATTTTTTTCCATTCTCGTAGTATAGAAGAGTCCCAAGATGTCATGACTAGGTTATGTCTAAGTTTACTGTGACTAGCATTTACTAATTCAGATATAGATCTTTCCAGGTCTGATGTAACTGCTTGAATTATTGAAGAAGTTCTATGGAAAATTATTTTGTTTCTCTCCCACCATATTGCCCACACTACTAATGCTGGTATGCACTTCCAAATAGCAAAAAATAGGGATGCGGAGTACAGTTCTGGCCAAGACTCAAATAAGTCCCATAACTTGTATGGAAGTGGTGTGGAATAATGTAGTTTCCCAAGGACAAAAAGCCAACAATCCTGTGCAAAATGGCAATTTAGAAATAAGTGATATGTGTCTTCCTGTTGACTATCGCACAATAGACAGTTAAATGGTTGTGCTATGTTGAGTCTATGTAACTGATCACTGGTTAGTGCCCTATTCTTCAATGCTATCCACGCAAAGCAACTGACCTTAGGTAGAGTCAGATTATTCTAGCAGAAAGTGTAAGCATGGGATGGTTGATATTTCCTAAGAATCTTCAATATTTCTTGCATATCCTTTGCTAGATTGCTAGGAAGGTTGCTACTTTTCATAGAGGTTACTTGTAGGCAGTCCGAGGAGGAGATACTCACTATTATCATTCTTACAATAGTAAAAAAAATATTTAATTTGTACCCTTACAAATCCCTTCATCCTTCGTGCTAAAAATAATAATTTAAAATATTGTATATCTCCCAACATCATTTATAAAAGTCACTTACATTGGTTCTTTTAAACAAAATGTATAAAATTAACTATTTCTTCTTAGTACTAGCAATTGTACCTTGGTGTGCAATGGCTACCAACAAGATTATGTTATGGTTTTGAGAGAGAGAGAGAGAGAGAGAGAGAGAGAGAGAGAGAGAGTTCTATCTTTGTCTCTCCTTAATTTATGGAAAACATGTCTCCATTCATAAATTACAACTTGAGAATTATTTTTGTTTGCAAACACAAATATTCCACATAAATGTAGTACTTATTTATTGACATTTTAGAAATTTGAACTAGAAATATCTATTGTGAAATGTTGATAACACCTTAAAAATACATTAAAAATATATATATAAATAAGAAGGTACTTTTGGCTATAGAATTGAGATAGTCACATATAAGGCTTTGTACTATAACCACTATTGAGGCAAAATTCTTGATCATTGCAAAACCAAGTAGCTCTATTTTTGTAAGAGGTGATTTTTAATCAAAATTTCCATGAACTTAGGGTTTGCGATTATTGTCATTAATGACCTCATTATGGTAAGATTGTATTGTAAAGGCATCTTAGATCTATTAATAAATAGCTACTTATTGTTTATTTCTATTATTTTAGTGCGCCATGTAAACACATGAATGTAAAGAATACATTATACATGTATTATTTTCATACAAATGCATTATAAGGAAATTAGACTCTCTTAAGTTGAATTTTTCGATTGTGTTAAATTAAGAAGCTTGAAGAACATATAGGGTGGACAATATTATTGTGTGAAATAGTGATTTTTTCAAGGGTTTTTTTTTAATCGATAAATTTGTATATATTTTATTAATAGTAATAAAGTAAGTACATCTTTTAAAATATATTTTTTTGAAACCACAGTATACCAAAAATCCTAACTCGCCTAGCAAAAAACCACTATTGCAGTAGTTCACCAACATTCTACCACCCTTATAGTCTTATGCCATTTGGATTACACTTCAAAAAAGTTCTTTACAACAATTACAATCACCCCCCTTCACAGATGACCATTACATATTTGACCAAAACAAATGACTTTACATAGTGTATCATCTTTACAGACTAAATCCACTTATATAGAAGCCTCCACAAAACCACCTTTATATTTATGTACTCCCTGAATAGGGTCATTCAAACCATTCAACATAAAAAACAAAAATCCATTAGACATAAAAAATTCCACCATGAGAAATTAACCCTACCCTTGAGCACCCTCGTTCCTCCTTCCACATCTGCACCTTTCCCTATGACCACGACCCCTTCTCAGCTCTTGCCATTGTGCTTCTACATTGAGGGCCCTGGGAATTCTTTCATCCTCAGTCCTTAACGCTTGCTTCAAATTTTCCCACGCCCCCAACATTTTGTTTTTGTATGCATCTCTATTCTCATGACTTCGCTAGCGAACAAAAGGTACAATGCCATGCCTTTGCACCTCCTCTAATTCCTCAATGGTCATGACTTCGCTAGCGAACAAAAGGTACAATGCCATGCCTTTGCACCTCCTCTAATTCCTCAATGGTCTTTGAAATGTCTAACCCTAAGCCCAATATTGTCCATTCAAAAATGGGTTCCATCCCCTACAACATATCATCCTTCACTAACTTTCTCATCACCCTTTTGATTATCACTTCATCTTTTTCCAATTGCATTCCCCAAGCAAGAATCATTCTCGAAATATCCATATTGATGCAATATCGATGTTTTTTTTGGTGATAATTTCCTCCCCTGAAACCTCCAAAACTTCCTTCACCACCCTCTTGCACTTGAATTTCAAAAATTTATTGAGGTCCTACTCATTACCTCACCCAAAAAGTCTTTTTGTTTTCTTGTCATGAGTAGAGTGAAATTATCCTCCATGTGTTCACCACTGCTCTGCTCAAGACACCAATCAATACTACACTAGGTCATCTTCACTAGCATTCCTTCTTAAAGACTCATCACACATTTCTGCCATCCCATGACACATTTTCCCAATCAATAATTAATGGTAAGATCACCCTTTTCACTTGACCTCATCATTCTCTTACCTGATCATAATTATCATCAGTCATATGAGGATAGCTAAAATATTTCCCTTGCACTTCATTAATTGCCAACCTTAAAGCCCATTTTGACAATATGTCAACCACATCATTTTATTCTCATTTGATATGTGTGATTTTAAACTCTTCAAAAAATTTCAATTCTTCTTGAATAATATTAATGTATTTATGCAAATTCCATGTTGGCATTAAACCTGCCATGATTTCTCCTACTATTATTAACGAATCACCTTCAAAATGTAACTATTGAATCCTCATTTTCCTACCAATCCTTGCAACTTGTAGAGTAGCTAATGCTTCTGCCACATTGTTTGTCCCATCCTTAATTATTTTTGCTTCCATTCTCAAGATGTTTCCTCTCCTATCCCTAGCCACACAACCAATACCAATTGACCCTGGATTCCCCTTTGAGGCACCATCAAATTTTATTTTGGTCCAACCTGTATCAAGACATGTCCAACAAATCTTTTTAGTCTTTGTTAATGTTGGATCAATGCAAATATTCCCCTTAACAAGTAAGGATTTTATAAGGTTGTGGCTCAAGTAAATATTGTTATGCATTTTAGGATTTATTTATAATATTTAACATTATAAATATTTTAAAATTATATCCTAAATCCAATACAAGATAATACAAAAAAATTGACATTCAACCTAGGTCTATAAAACTAGCTAATAAGATGAAATCGAAATTAATTTTGAAATGTCAAGTTGAACCCACAAAACCTAATTATAAGAAGAGAAAATGGGTAACTTTATTTAAAATATGATGCAAATTATTAATATTTGGGCACTTAAAGTGATGAGTTGAATCCTGTTAAGAAAAGGGAAAGTGTAACCTTGTTACTCTTGATCAATAAAAAATAACAAAAACTTATATCCAACAGAATTGATGTGAAAGTTCAATATATAATAAGTCTATTCCAAAAGAATGTGATAAAATTGTGATTATATAGAATCAATATTTCTATTAGGATTAAAATGTGTATTTGTTTGAGTCAAACTCATTGACCCATGTTTCATGAGTAGTGGTTCACATGAACCCATATTTGATGAGAATGAATGGAACACTTAGCACTCATTGCATCCAGATGATGCTCACAATGGTAAAGAACCTGAACTTCTTGGGAGGTCACCCATCCCAGTACTAATCCAGCTCAAGTACGCTTAACTACAAAGTTTCCTCCTTGGTTAAACCCACTCTTCTTGCAACCCCATTTGCAAGATCTAGATATTCTTTCTCCTAAAGTGGCACTATGATGATGAAGATAATAATTAGAGGAGGTTGTGGAGGATATGGAGGTATAGGGAGAGGAGGAGGGAGAGAATAGCACTAAGGGTTTGATAAAGGATGAGGAGAATGAGGGTGAGGATACATAGTCCAATAATCAGGATAATGACAATGATAAGGATTGAGGTAGTCAGGATGACATTCCTATGTAGGTGGAGGAGGATAGAAAGGATCCACTAGATGACATTTAGATATTATAGGATCCAAAGGATGTACAAATGAAGGATATACTTGTAAATAATGATCTTGAGGATATTCTAGATGACGACACTCTAAGGGGGACAGTTAGATTCTAGAGAGAGCATTATTTTTTATTTGATGAGGTAGATTTTAGGACTCCAGGATAAGAGAAAAATTCTCATTAAATAGAAGGAAGATGGACAGTATAGAGGGAATCACTTATATCCTCTCAGGATACAAATTTGTCTAGAGTGTAGAGATAAGAGGAGGATGCTCAAGCTTTTATTAGCAGTATCATGGGTGTGTTCATGCGAGATATAGAAGGGATGCTAGTAGAATATTTTGAGGAGATGATTTATTGGTGATGTCTATATGAGAGGGGTTTACTACCATAGAAAAGGGTACCAAGCTTTAGGAATTCTCATAGATCATACAACAAGACACACTCCTAAAGGAAACAGAGCAGCATGGGAATAGAAGGACCATCGAGGCCACCTAGGACAAGGCATATAGGATCACAAAGAAGTTATGATACTTCTTCCAAATAGGACAAGGAAAAGGAGGATTGAGAGAGAAGATGATGATTCTCTCTATTTACAGTGACATTTTTTTACACATACGTCATAGATCATGTTGAGCCTTTGGGATTTACTTTATGTAGACATCCTGATTTTGTACTCTAATACATTTTATGATTCTTTTACATATGATGTGGAGTGCTTCGCTATGATATGTCATGATTTTACTTTTCTCTATGATGATGATTATATGATGTCATGTTTATGAGATATTGACAATGGATGCAAAATCTTATGTTATGGATTTATGATGTTATGTACAAATCCTAACATGTATGTAAGATGTAATGTTTTTGGATTTTTTATAGTGTAGGTATTCTTGATGAGTCATTATGATGTGCATGTATTCTAACCTATTTGAATTCAAGATGTACATTTTTTGTGCACCCGAGTACTAGAAAATGATGACTAAGACTAACTAAAGAAGTGTTAGTAAAGAGAAGAAATTGGATGAAGAGAAGTTAGTAATGATAAAAAATCTCTTTCATAAGTGCACTTTATCATTAGAGATTATTAAATGTGGCAAAGTGGATGTGACACTCCGTGGAATAGAAAGTTGGGGAGATACTGCGATCTCTTTTTATGAAAAAATAGACACATCCTAAACAAGGAATGATCCAATCCATCCTAAAACAAAATAGTATGATAAGGGTTGAGGTATGTACAAAAACCACAAAGGTAATGGTCCAACATAGACAAACAAGAAATTCCTTCCCAAGAACTTCATGATATCATCCCACAAATAGAAGATAAAACAAAAAGGATCATGGACCATCCTGACCACTCTCATCACTTAGTGATATCCTTGAGTAGCATAGGAACATAACCAAAGATAAATCAATATAAGATAAGACTCACTTGACCAAGCAAGCCAATAGTCATTCTGGTCTTATTGTCAATTTTTAGTGTGTTGTGTTAGATAAGATGATCATGATTTTTGGTTTCAAGAATGAAACACCCCATCTAAAATAGATACCACCTAGTTTCGAGTATATACCACACCTTACATAAGAAAAATGATAATTAACAAAGGATTGATAATGTTGATTTTGATTAGGATAAGTGATTGATAGGAAAAATGATGGGTCAAGTTCAATTATGTTTATTGTTGACTTGATTAGTTAGTGCATTTGTTGATACTTGATTTCATTAAGCACCATATTTTATCAGTCTTCGATTTGTGCCTATTTTGATAACTATCCTTTAAAAAAAAGAATATTTATTGATGAAATGAAACTGATTATTTTTCAATCTTTAGTCAATTTGGAATATTTGATTGTTTGTGGTTTCTTCTGGACATTTCACAATGTTTTCTTTTTCTTTTTTTAGAGAGTATTTGATTTTTTAGAGATTTTTTCAAGTCTTTATTTAATATTTAGAGATTTTTCCAAGATCGTATCTAATTTTTATGGAGTTTTTCAGGGCTTTTTGCAATTTTTATGAAAATTTTAGGACTTTATTTAATTTTTAGGGATTTTTTCAAGACATTATTAATGATCAAGCAAGAATTTTTAAATTTCCCCAATGTCTAGCAAGGCAAGGACATTATGAATGGACAAATGGATTGGTAGATAGATGAAGGAAAGATGTCACTTATTATGGCATTGGAGTTGTATGGCTATGATATGATAGGAATGTTGGTATAACTAATGTAGATGAGATGAGTAAGTATGTTGATGGCTTGATCATGTATTTTGTCAGTTATGTTGTTGTTATTGATGTCAACTTAGGTGTTCTTGGTTGACTATGTGCTTGATGTACCAAGTTATTATGGAGAAAATGAATTGAGAGTTATCTTGTGAATTGTGGTGTATGGTTTGGCACATATGTTCTAGAAGTGTGTAAAATTCTATATCTATGATCACACATGTGTATGATGAGTTTTATGCAAGTTACAACCAGTGTAATAAAGACAAGAAATTGGTTTAGTTGTGAAGGAGAAAAGAAGAAAGATTTGATCAGTGTGTTCCACATGAATGGAATCAGTTGTTGCATTATGAGTTGTGTGATTTTAATGAAATTATTGGGTTTCTATTGCAATCACATCAATATTCATGATCGGTGGACAAAGTTACATGATTATGAAGTTCAAGACAATGAAGAAGGAAAACAATAGAAGAACAATTGGTTAGATCCTTGACCAATGATGGCAGATCAATTTGCGAAGATGGTTAGGTATTCCATATTATGTGATGGCGTGTCTAAGATGATGTGTAATGTTAGGTATGATTCTTATTGGTTGATTTAATTGATAATTCATGAATAGGTTCATGAATATAGGGAAGTGTAATATGTTTAAATTTTCTTTGTCAAATCGATGGTGTGATGGATCTGGAGATCAACATGAAGTTGAAACTATAATTGTTAATTAGTAACACATTTTAGGGTTTAAGGATTGAACGAGAATGAATTATAATGATGTAATTCAAATGTAATTTGGGTCTTAGCCAAACTCGTTAGTGGAAAACATATTTTATATCTTTTTTATGTATTTGGAGAAGTGTGTGAAAGAGGCAGATCACAAATACAAGAGTGTGATTGCATTGTTTGGATGTTTTGCATGTGAAGTAGAGATTGAGCTTAAACTAGATCTATACTAGCGGAGGAGAAGTGCTATTTTCTCAAATCATTATTGTTCTTTTTCCCTAACATTTGCAGTAGGTTAAATCCCTTAACCGGGTAGAGACTAATAGATCTTTTTTATAAAATCCTTTAACATGGTGGCACTTTAGCTAGTGTTTGAAGTCCTCTAACAAGGATACTCCTAACAAGGTAAAGCTTCTAACATGGCTAGAGATAAATCCCTTAATGGGGTGGCTCTTAATAGGTTTTTTTCTTAACTAGACATCATTGTAAGCTTTTAATAGGGCTAAGCTCTTAACTGAGCATGCTCCAAAAGAGTGCATTTTTCTTAGTAGGTTCCATCCCCACTGTGGTCTTTCCCAAGTTGGGTTTCCATAATAAAAAATACTAGTTGTGTTATGTGTTGAATTTGTGTGGATGCTTAATTTTTTATGTATGTTTATCACAAGTAAAAGTTTATTGCATGCATATGGTGAGGTTTTTAAGAATACATTTTATCATATCATATTTATGTTTATTGGTAGATTATTGATTCACCCCACCCCACCCCCCTCTCAGTAATCTTAGGTTTTGATTATTCTAACATTGGTTAGGATGGATGAAGGGTTGTAAAATAGGTGTTGGGCAATATTTCCTTGGAACAGATGTAAATGTGGGAAAGAAAAACATTGGCACATGCCTTGAGGGGTAGTGGAGAGATGGAGGAAAAGGATTTGGATTTGACAAAGGAATGGATATGAATTTTGGGACATAAGGACCCAAAATGGATTTGGAAGATTGAAGGTATTAATTTGGAGTGATAGCAATTTTGGATGCCAATTTTGATTTTTCTTAGGGATGCTATGCTTTGAGGAGCCGCTGGGGAATCCACATGGTTTTTTATTTTTCATTATTTTTGTGGGTCCCTAGAATGCATTTCTTGCACAAGAGATTTAGTAACCAATATGGATTTTGAATTTTATTTTTTATTAATTGGCCTTTGTGGCGTTTTGGACATTTATTTTTCTTTTTTTATCATACTTTTCTTTGTATTTACATTTAAATTAGACTAGACATGTTGATCCTTGGTTGCATGTGGATTTATAGACTTATCGATTTTATGTTTGGCATCCAAATTTCTTCAGAAAGGAATTGGATTCATGGATGGATAAGAACAAAATAGAGGAATTTTGGATAAGTGAAAGGTTCTTAAAGATGTGTGCCTTCTCTGATCTTGATTTATGAAAGGGTAAGTGGATTGTGAGGTAGTGAATGGAGGGATATATGGACCTAAGATGGATGGAAGGGATGAAGGGGAAAGTGTATGTTTGGATTGAGATTTAATATGTATACCAATGCCTTGATATTGATCTATATAATTTAGGCCATGACTATCAAGAATTTATTTGATATGGAAGGGTTATAATATACCTTTTCCATGAAGGCTTAATCCTTCTACTTGATAATGCATGTTTTGACTAGTGGGATACTTGTTACTAGATGTGAGTCCATTTTGAGGTAGATCTTATATGGAAGAAACAATAGGATCATGAATCAGACAAGATTGGATGAAAGTAGAGGAACCCATTTGACATGTATGGGGTTCATGAAAAACTTGTTCACGGGTTCTTAAATCATGAGAGGGGTCAAGAAGAAGGATGGAATTCTAAGATGGAATAGGGGAATGATAGGATCATTTGGTAGGATAGGATCTTGTGATAGGCATGGAGGATTAGGGAATGGATATGAAGGGATGGAGGGATCTTATGGAGGAATCTTGTAATTAACATGAAGGTCAGGGGATACTTTGATCATCACTTAAAAAGGGATAATTGGACTCCATTTAAGGGTGCCCTTCGATTGATTTTGAATGGAATCATTGGGAATAATGGAAGGTATTTCATGATCTTTCTTAGGAAGTGGAATGTCAATGGGACTTGGAAGGACACTTTATTCTTGAGAAGGAAAAGGATCATCTAGGATAGAGTGGATAGGAAAGATGGGATCTTGGTCAACAATTGTGTTGTGTCTCCACAACATGCTCCCCTATTTGGTTGCTTGGCCAAGGCCCCCCCTTTTTCTAATTTTTTTTCTTTTTCTTGTTTGTATCTGATGAGGCCTTTTTGTTTCCTTTCTTGTTTCCTCTTTTGGTTGTTTCTCATGTCAAAGCCTTCTCTAAAAAGGGAAGTCCCAATTTTTTGGACGTTTGAACCTCCATACTTTCTCAGGTTATTAGAAATCCAAAAGTATGAAAACTCTGAAGTCATTCGCGCAAAGCAGTATCATTTTTCTTCCCTTTTGACCTTTCAAATTTTTGGCATTTCAGACTTGAAAGAGTTACGGACCTTCAAAAGTCTAAATCCCTGTAGCCTAAGAACCAAGGGGTGTGACCTTTGCACCTTCAACATTTTTGATGTCCATTGTTCTTAGGATCTCTAAAATGCCAAAACTCCAAAGATCTGAATCTCTTACAATGTGAAGAAGATGACTCACGTCGTCTCCCACCGAAGGGTCTATATATTGCATTGAAGCCAATTTTTTCACTTATTTTGCATCTTTTGTTTCCTTATGTTTGCAAAGAGACTTCAAGTGTGTCATTCCTGGACCTCCTTCACATCTTTCATGATCACTCCTTCGACTTTCTTTTGGGTATCTCTTCCTTGGTCACCTTCGAGGTAGGGTTTTGGTGGTGTTTTTGTTCAATTTCAGGTTAGGGTTCGATTTTAGTTTTTGTGGTTTTAGAGTAGGCTTAAATTTTATTTTTTCTATTTTTTCCTGCTCTTTTCTTTTTTGCATTTGTGTCACTTTTCATGGATTTGGGGTGTGTTCATTTTCAATCTTGCCACAACTCCTTTCTTTTCAGGGCACGAAGGGTTTTTTTTCCCCTCGGGTTTTTGATTTGCAGTGTTCTTTCCATTTTTTGGAACCTCAACCTCCAAAGTTTCAAAAGCTCCCCCAGGACTTGTCACTTTCCAAACCATCTCCTTTCAAATTTTTGACATTTCGAACCCCAACAATACCATTCAACAACCGATATCCAAAACATCGAAACCCTGATTCCTACAATAAAAAAAGCATCACCTTTTAGAATTTTGGAGCTTTAGTTCTGACATTTGAAAAAACCTTTGATTCTCCCATTTAAGAACTTTAGATTTTCAATTTTATGGCATTTTAGACCTACGATGGTATCATGCAACCACCTATCTCTAAAACCCCAAAACACTGAAACTCTGAAGGTCCTTTAGAAAACATTATCCGATCCCTTTCTTTGACCTTTTTCGCTTGTCGAAGGCCAATGTTTCCTTCAGAGACTACACCTATGAAACCCTAAAATTTGATTTCAAAGCCTTTTAGTGATTTCTAAATTCTGGGTTTGTTTATCTGGAGTCATTATCACTTATTGCTTAAATTTTGATACTTCTTAATTATGGCATTTCCTAATTAGTGGCATGTTTTTTTGCATAATGCCAGAGAAGATAACATCACTAGCCATGAAGTTCCTATTCAAAGGGTACCATGCTCTATCAAAGGTTTGGAACCTTCACACTGAAATAATAGATACTAATATAGGGAATGTGAACTAAAATGAATTTCTAGTGAGATGCGCTAAGCCAAAAGGTAGGTCTGAAGATTGCAATTCTTTGTTATACTCCATCCTGGTCAATGCAATAGCACACCCGATGTCCATCCTATCTTCAAATATGATTGTACCCTTTGCACAACACTACGTTCCCGATGAAAGGTAGGTAAAGAATACAATGGGCGAGGTGGTCCTTGACCTGAGACCAAATAATATTGAAGATTTTTTTCAGCTTCTCAAAGAAGTAGATAGATTCTACCCCTTCTCCATAGACAAAGGCATGCAGTTCTTCAACAAAGACACATAGTTGTCTTATGAGATTATTAACCAAGAGTACCTAATATCCCTTCCAAAGAATAAAGTAGATAGAATAGACATGAGAAGAGGGTATTTAAAGGACAATATCCAAGTTGTTGTTACTATGATAAGCAAACTATACGGCCTGCCCAAGTCTATCTAGCTGGAGCCTTGGATGATTCTATTGATAGAAAAGATTAAAGGAAGGAGGGAAAAGTTTGATTGGGCTACTATCCTTAGTGATAATCTAGAAAAATAATTGACCTCTAAAAGAATGATCCACATTTCTACATGACTTCATACTTCGTGTGTCTACTTGCCGCTAGAGAAGTCTATCCGGGCTTGGTTAAAGTAGGAGCGATGGGTCAACCCAATGCCTGGCCTTTCACTGTATACTCACAGCTCATGAGGAAAGAGCACCCTGGAGAAGATAGCAAAAATTATAGAATTGTCATTGTTGCCTTTTTTTTTGCGATCATCCACTCTATTGAAGGTGATTATGCAAAAAGACTTTCAGACGAGGACACTGCCAAAGTCAAGGCCTTAGGTTCCTACTACATTCAATTCAGGACTTTCACCTATATAAGGGTAGCCAAAAGTAACCTAACTCCAAAGAAGTTTCCAATATATCCATCAGATCAGATAATATTATTGGAAATGGCCAGACATCTCTCTAATGCTTATGAGCATATTAAGCATAAGAAAAAACACTGCTGGTACTTCCCCATTTTCATCAACCCACACTATCTCCAAGACATGAAAGTGTGTAAATCTTTGGCTTGTGAGTGGGATGAATGCCCATTGCAATACTTCAACTTGATCAAAACCGGGGTTGATCCCATAGGCACTTACAACTGCATTATGGGAAGACATTACATCCATGAGCCACACTTTGAAGATAATTGGATGAATTGCACAGATGACTACAAGGTCAAGATTCGTGACTATTGATGGATGACTCTAGAGTTGGCACAAGATGCCCTACTCCTCCATATCCCACCTAAAGTATAGGCTACAAATTATGAAGATGTTTTGGACCCATTGTATAATGAGGATACGATATACATGTGTGTGTGTGAAAATTGTACCTATTTAGAAGACACAACACATCAATAAAACATTATTGATTAATGATAAGAAAATAAGAAATAAATAAATATATCATTAATCAAGTGATTTACAACCTTCTAGAAGACGTGAGTATGGTATTCTCAGAAATGACCGAGATCAGTGACAATGCAATGCCTAAAGGAAGGATTTGAATGCAAAAATGATGAAAATGGATGCAAGATTAATCTATATTTTTGTAGTTTTCTATGCAATAATAACGATGCAAGCTAGATGAATTGATCTAAAACTCTATATCAATTAAATGAATCTAAACTATGAATGCAAAACCAAGGAATAAATGATAGCAATGAATCTCAAAAAGGTTGCACAATCTCTCAAGAACTCGACAGTATAGCACAGTTGTTCTCAAAATTGCACATTGTTGTTGTAAAGAACTGAGGCCTGTTTATATAGAAATCCAAGTTTGAGAACTCATGGAAAAGCCAAAAATAACTCCTTGGTCAACTCGAATTGATTGGCAAGTAATCAAGAAATTAGAAATAATTATCTAGTAAAATCATGCAAATGAGATTTTTAACTCATAATTAGAAGTTGAGATCACTCCAATCTTCTTTTTAACTCACAATCACATGTTGAGTTTAGAAAGTTAACAAATTGAATCTAAGAGTTGATTTTGAGTTTAACTGCTTTTCTAATTTTTGCATAGATAATTGTTAATTTATTTAATTTCCACGTGTTTTATTCTCAACTTAATTGATTTATTCAATTAAATAACGGATTTATGGGTCAATCAATTATTTAATCAAACTTTATCCAAAATTATATTATTAAATTGGACAATTTGATTTTAATCAATTAAATAAATATTCAATCGATTATTTTTAGAATTTTTGATTTATTGTCAAATAAAACAATATTAATTAAGAATAATATTAACTAAATCTAATTAAATTAATTAAGTGGCTAAGTGAAGTTTAATTAACTAAATATTTAACATTTTCAATTAATTACTCTTAGGATAAATAAAATAATATCATTTATCGCCAAATAATATTTAATTAGAGATAATTAGGATAGATTAGGAATATTTAGGAATATTCTCTGATGCAGATTTCTGATAGGATCGATTAGGGTTTCGATAATTTGATGTGCAGATGTGCCTTACGTTAAGTCTTTAGGGTCGATTCTAGTTGATTTGTTGATGTAGGAGGTCAATGGTACTGAAGCCTTTTTTGGGGGTATTACATTTTGCCCCTCTTTGAATTACTCTGTGAAGTGCAGTGGTTCAAAGATAAATCTGTTTGGTGAGATCCAGACTCAGTTATGTGATGGAGAAACTGATCCTGGTTTGATTAACCAATTCTGAGATAGAAATCAATTGGAAGATTTGAAGATGTTGATTCAAGTCCTGATTGACCAAATAATCGAGATGATGTTAATAATATCAACTCTGAACCTGTGATTATGAAGAAGTGATAAAAAACCTGATTATGAACCTATGATTATGAGGAATTGGACATCCTGATTCAAAACCTATGATTATGAGGAATTGGACATCTTGACTCCAGACCTACTTGTCCAATGGAATCAAAAGGATACCAACTCCGAACCCTTCAAATATGAAGAATCAAGGAAATAACACATCTGAACCGATGGTTTCGAAGAGATGATACATTTTACAAGATTAAGAGAAAAACAGATTGATATGGATTTCGATGAATCTTATATGCTCCAAGTGATGAGGACTTTTGATGAGTCGACAATTAGACTTGGTTCTTGTCTTGATTGCTGACAAATATTTGGAAAAGAAAAGATTTGATAATGGTTAATGCTATAGAATACCATGCCCCCTTCGAGATTAAAATTGAAATATGGTGAGAAAGCTAGCTTGAATGATTAGAAGCAACATGATCGATTGTAGAAGTGGTTGTACATGTCTGGGAACGTGTTCTACATCATTTAAGGCTCATGTTCACTAGGTTTGACCATGAGTTGACCATGGTTGACCAAGTTGAAATTTCAAAATTTTGATGTTAGATGATCAAATAGGTTGAGTTCTAGATTCTTGTGATGTCGTGAAGGTTGATTATGCAAGCAATCGGTCGTCCTGGGTCCAAAATTTTAAATTGCATTTTTTACAAAGTAAACAATCTCAGATTTTGATTTTCATCCCGAAAATAGATTCAGGACGTCAAAATTAGCTAGGGGTGTTATT
This sequence comes from Chamaecyparis obtusa, assembly GCA_027943335.1. Taxonomy (NCBI): domain Eukaryota; kingdom Viridiplantae; phylum Streptophyta; class Pinopsida; order Cupressales; family Cupressaceae; genus Chamaecyparis; species Chamaecyparis obtusa. Next base: position 779,911 of record BSBK01010074.1, read on the forward strand.
TTTATGCAAAACATAGCACTTTGAAAATTTAGGTCAGAACCTATATAAGACGAAAATGGGTCATTTTCAAATCATTTTAACCAGTTGAATTTTGAGATTCTATGGAGCCCTTTGAGAGTGAAAATGGTGGTACCCGCGTCTTCTCACCATTTTGAGCATTCTCGGTGACATCAATGACCTTGTCAATATGGGAACCCGGTAAGTGGGCCTCTAAACACCTCTTGCAATCAATTTAGTACATTTTTAATTGCATTTTTAGGATTTTTATAGCTTTTTACATGTTTTCAACTTGTGCTTCATGGGATGTCGTACAACACCTGGTAGAGTGTCGTAGGAAAATTCAAGTCCAATTAGAGTGTCATCTCTGTTCATGTATTGTGTCATATGAGAGATACCCGTCTCTCGTATGACATTTCATCGGATACCTCAATTGTCGCATCACAACTAGTGGATTGTTGTATAGAACCCAATTGTCATATGGATTAATGTATAGTGTCGTATGACACTTGACACTAGTTTTTTAAAATTTTGAAGGGTCGTATGAAAAAAAATGAGTTTTTTTAGGGTACTTAGTGAATTTTTTCAAAAAATTAAGTTGCTCAGCTAGTTTTTATAGCATTTAATGCACCTTCTAACATGTTCAATTTTTTGATTTACATGCATTTAGTGTCAATTTGGATCAAGTTACTAATGTTGTGCTCATTTTCTATGCTTGCAGATGCAGTATCTTGATATACATGTGCATATCTCTCATCCAGCCACTTAGAGTCTGTGTTTGTCACTTCCGGACCCACTCAGGGTTCATCTGGCTGCTTACGGATTTGAGTACCTGATTGGTTTGCCCAAGTTTAGGGTGAATCATGGGTTGATTACTGCACTTATCGAGTGGTTTCATACTGAGACCCAGACTTTCCATCTCCCTACATGGGAGATCACTATTATGCCTAAGGATTTGTATCACATTCTTCGTATCCCGTTCCACAGACCACACCCTGATTATCTGAGTTCATAGAACATCGGTTTACAAGCATTCAGGACCATCTTCGGAGAAGATGAGTAGATTTCTCAACAAATACCATGGGAGGCACTGGTACAACGGTATGGTCAGACACACTGCTCAGAGTGTATTATCACAGGGATGATAGGAGGAATCATCATGTCAGATTGTTAATAGAATGGTTTTCTGATGGGGTGGGCACCCATGGTTCAATATCTCATGGCATAGCCTACAGATCTCAGTTGGGGTTAGTGTCTACTGGCTCATATCTTTTCAGAGATGCACAAGGTAGTCTACCACGAGGGTAAGACTTTTTCCTCAAGAGTCATCGTATTACAAATCTACGCATGGGAGAACATCCCTATTTACCGACTCATATGTGGTGATGAGAGGCAGCCACATGAGCCTCTCATTTACAGATTTGCAGGGTATGTTACACAGGTGAGGATGGGGAGGACTGAGTACTGATTCTGAGTACTTGATGGCATGATTGTGGTCATCTGGTAACCATACTTACAAGTTAAGGCATGGCCTACTGCTAGGGCACAGTTCAGCTATCTTTGTCAAAGCCAGATTTTGATTAGCCACTCTACCAGTATTTTGGAGAGATTTCTTATTACTAGGGTATGGACATAGTATGGCCTTGTTCAAGATGTACCATAGGAGTTTTCATCCTACACCTAATAGGTTAGGGAGCTAGGACTTGGGTGGGATCCTCATCTATCCTTTTCCATTTTCATTTTGGAGAACAACAACCTACAAAGCCATGATTGGGACTACCATGTATAGGTGGTTGATGCAAGGATTACTATTGCCTACATGACACATCTAGCAGAGCATCCTTTCTGATAGTTTTCTTATCCTACCAAGTCAATTCCTACCATGGAGGAGGTAGATGATGTTACAGGTGTACCCTAAGGGAGAGGTCAGAGGAGAAGGGAGGTACAAATCCCATCAGCACAGTCAATCCCTATGGTACAGAGAGCGGTAGGTACTCCACCACGGTTAATACTAGATGTTAGGTCTGTCTCAATTGCATGAGTGGTGCCATTAACAAGGCCATCAGTTTTATAGTAATAGTATACTAGGGGTGAGGGATTAGGTGTCATGGGTAGCACATCGGAGGAGGTGTTGGGGGCTGAGCAGGTATTAGGAGCTAAACAGGATGTCCCGATGGGTGAGGCATAGGATGCACCCGATTTTGACTTAGGAAAAGAGCTTAGACATCGTAAGGCATAGGCGGTGGTAGGTGGTAGCGATGAGATGATGGATGGAGAGGAGGATGTGGCTATGGAGGTAGATCCTAGTTTGAGACAGACCTCCCAGGATGTGATACACAAACTATGCCACCAAATTAGGGACATGAGATCCCATAGATTATCATTAGAGATCAGCTTGGCAGAGAGGGATACACAACTACATGAATCCCGAGCAGAGGTGCAACAGCTATAGGCAGAGGTGGTTCACCAGACTGGTAGGGCAGCATACTATGTCTTGGCATATTTTTCAATTGTACCACTTGGATAGAGGGTTACATCACACTCTAAGTTTATGATGGGATTTGAGGGAGTCAGGGCACCATGAGTTGATCCACCACCAGATGTACCAACAGGAGGAGGAGTGACACTTGATGCAAATGACCAGGTAGATAGTTCATATGATAGTTGATTCCTTATTTTTTATCTTTTTGTTGTTTCTGATAGCTCAATGGAGCTCATTCATTGTATTGTACTCACATTGTGCACCCCATGTACTATATTTGATGAATAGTACAATGATGAATGTTAGATGAATAATGAAAATGCATTTCTTTATTATGTTTATGGATGTAAATGTATGTAACGCAATGGATGAATGAAATGAATATGTAAAATGTAAATGATGTTATCTGTAAATGCAGTGATACACATGATATTTTTGTAGGTACATGAATAATTAAGGTACTCAATTATTGTCAAAAAAGGATGTTTAACCCAAAACGATGATTGCTTGCTTGTTAGATTAAAGAGACCTTCACTTGACCCTCAGTCCTTGTGATGTGATAAGTGCAAATTTGAGAACGTCAAATGCCATGCTGAATTCAAATCACGAAAGACATGCAACCAGACTAAATGCAAAATGCGAATGAAATGCAATCCTAGGACTTAGTCACTGATTATTTGTTGGTCTTTTTCATCACTGAATATTTTTGGTAACACCAGATGTCGATACAATGTTCACTGGTTAGGCAACCATGAACATATGAATATTTACTTTTAGTCAGATTTTTCAGAGTAGATATAAGCACCAAGGCACAAGAGCTAGGATGACCTGAATATCATGTCCATTTTGATTTAGCAATTTGTATAAGCATCAGAGCATAAACATTGTGATGGCCTGAATATGCCTTGCATACAAACACACCAATAAATTGAGAGGTCATTCTTGTTCCTATGTGAGTTACCCAAAGTGACCCTTTATCGTTCACATTCTTGGGTAATGTTGTGTTTCACAAGAGGAGAAAAAAATCACTCAAAATAAAAAGTTGGATCTAACTTCCCTAAAGTCTCTGGGTATCAAAGGTTGAGGTACACATGGCGATCCAATCGTGATGGAGGCACTTATAGTAGACACCAATTCAATCCAGAGTTTTTAGAGCTATTAGATATTTACTTCATACAAACTAAATAAAAGATTATGCCCCCAGTAATTTCCAATTTAGAGCCATAAAGGATGCCATTAATTAGCTCAAAGGACATAATATTTAAAAATATCATGTGAAATAGTCAACATACAAAAAGATTTTAACAGATTTCAAAGATTGGTTTGTTTAGTGTTGTAGTTTGCTTGTGCTGGTGTCAGTTGTAAAAATCCTTTTTTGGTAGGGAGGTAGACAAACTGACTCATATAAAGCCTTGAAGGACATTGAATGGATATGACTCATCTGAATACTAAGGATCATAGGATATGACATTGGTTGCCCCCAAGTTGGAAACGTTGATCAAATTCAGACTCTTGTTGTGTTGTACCAGACTGACTTTATTGAATTGCAAGATATGTACAAACTAAAGCAAGATAAAAAGCTGAGAAACTACCAAGATTTCTTTGATAGATGGAGCATTTTGAACAAGTGGCACCCGTTTACCGGGTTTTCACCATCTTGGAAGAGATTCTATTTTTGCTACCAAGGGGCCTATTTACTAGGTTTTCACCAAGGCACTTTTTCTTTTTCTTTTTTTTGTATTTTTTACTTTTCAAATTTTTATTGGATTTTTCCATTTTTTTGTGTACCATCGAGGCACTTATTGCTAGTTTTTCACCAAGATAGCCATTTTTTTCAAGACTTTTTCTAATTTTTATATCTTTTTTCAGGATATTTTTCACATACTGAATGCCTAGGCATATAATTTCTTCAGATGAAGAACATTGATTAGTTCGTAAAGCTATTCTCCATCAATCATTGAGATTTGATAGGCTCCTGAGCCAAAAGAAGCAGTGATAACAAAGGAACCTAGCCATTTGGGTTTAAACTTCCCCTTGCGTTCTCGATGGGATTGATTTTTAGTATTCTCTCTCAAGATTAGATCACCAACCTAAAATTATTTGTGTCTGACCTTTTTGTAGAGTCTAGACATTTGTTTTTTATATACTCTAAGATGATCATATGAATCTTGTCTACACTCATCTAGTAGTTCAATTTCTTTTAACCTAGACACTTTGTAATCATCATCGGTTACCAGACCATGCTTTCTGATTCTGAGTGATGAGATTTCAACCTCTATAGGTAGTATCGCTTTAGTCCTATATACTAAAGAAAAGGGAGTAGCCCTAGTGGGCATTCTGAGAGTAAGCCCAAAGAACTGGATTTATCATTAGATGTCACTCGCACCCTATTTTTTTGACTGGGCAGTGTAAGATTTTCAATAAGTTCTTGTTGGACGCTTCAGCTTGTCCATTCCCTTGTGGATAGTAGACAGATGACCAATGTTGACTGATCTTGAATTTAGAACATAAATAATCTAGGTCCTTGTTCTTTAATTGGCCTCTATTGTCAATGATGATGGAGTGTGGGATAGCATACCGACAAATAATGTAGTTCAGGATGAACATAGAGATCAGTTTTCTAGTTTCTTGTGTCAATGGATTTGCTTCAACCCATTTCATAAAGTAATCAGTTTTTGTGATTATATGGGTGTGACTATTTGACGAATGTGGATATATGGCTCCTATGAGATCAAATGCCCACTGTTGAAAAGGCCATTTTTTAAAAAATAGGATCATATCTCTTCCTAGTGCATGGATCAAGTTACCACAAACCTGACATTTTTGACAATTCTTAGCATATTTCATAGCTTCTTTCTCCATATCTGGCCAATAGTACCCTTCCCTAATGAGTTTTCAAGGTAGTATCAAACCATTGGAATGTGACCCACAAATACCTTCATGGACTTCCTCTAATGTGTGTTGTGACTCTTCATGTTATAAACATTTAGGAAGTGTACCATCCAAACTTCATTTGCATAGATCATTACCAATGAGGACATACCATGATGCATTTTAGATAAGGTATCATTTTTCATGATGGTTAAAGGTATCAGGAATGACTTGGTCCAAAGGTAGGAATAGATATTCTTGTAGCATGAGGAATCATGACCAACAACAATGCAGATCATATGGGTTTCTAGGAAATCATAGGTATGGAATGACAGTGCTTCCACTAGGAGCTCATAGCCTAGTTCATGTTCTAGTTGTTGTAGTAAAGATGATAGTGTTTCCATGGTGTCGGCTTCCTTGTTATCCATTCTTGGTATTTGCTCGAACATGATAGAAATGAAGTATTTCTTGAGATCATCTTCCATTCATTTGTATGGGATTAGCTTCTCATCCTTTGTTTGATACACATCATTGACTTGGTGAATGACCAATTGAGAATCTCCATGAATGTGTAGTTTCGTTACTCTCCATTCTAGTGCCAATTTCATCCAATTTAATAGAGCTTCATATTTTGCTATATTTTTGGTGCAAGGAAATTTGATTCTGAATGATTTTGGAATGGAGTAACCTTAAGGAGTGATAAACAATATACCAGCTCCGGATCCATTTTTTGTATAGGACCCTTCAAAGAATAACTGCCATGCTCTAGAAGATAGGTGCATTATAGAAGCATTAGGAAATTCCACTTGCATTTGTTTATCATTAGACATTGGAGCTTTAGCTAGTTGATCTACGATCACTTGTCCTTTGATGACTTTCCTTTCAACATACTCAATGTTGAATTCACTCAGTAGCATTACCCATTTTTCCAATCTACCTGTGAGAGAAGCTTCTCTTAACAAGTACTTTAGTGGATCTATCTTAGCTATGAGCTATGTGGTGTGAGCCAACATGTAATGTCTTAGTTTCTATGATGCAAAGATGATAGCTAGACATGCCTTCTCTATCATAGAGTAATTATTTTCATAAGCCACTAAGGTTATGCTGATGTAATATATAGATCTTTCTTGCTTATTTTTATCATGTTGTGCCAATAATGCCCCCAGTGATGTATCCGTTGCAGAAACATACAATATTAATGGATTTCCTTGAATAGGAGGCATGAGAATTGTTGGATTTTCCAAGTATTGTTTGATATGATTGAAATTCTTTTCACATTCCTCGCTCCATTTGTAGGTCACACCTTTCTGAAATGTTTTACTAAAAGGTTGTGATATATCAACTAATTGAGAGATGAAGTGTCTGATGGATTGTACCCTTCCTTGCAAGGTACGCATTTGACTAATGTTCTTAGGAGGTTACATCTCCATGATTTCTTTGACCTTCACTTGATCTACTTCGATACCTTTCTTTGAAATTATGTATCCAAGGAGCTTTCTTGAAGTGACACTAAAGGCACATTTCTTGGGATTTAACTCGAGACTAAATTTTTCCATTCTGTCTATTATTGTACCCAAGTCAGCTAGGTGTTTAGATATTTTTATTGATTTAGCCAATGAGTCGTCTACATAGTCCCCCATGTTTGTATGCATCATATTGTGAAAGATAGATGTCATGGCTCTTTGATAAGTAGCACCGATGGTCTTAAGAATAAATGGCATTACATTCCAACATAAAGTGCCCTATGCATAGGTGAAAGCTCTCTTCTCTTGATCTTCCAGTGCTATCTTTATTTGGTTGTATCTAGAAAATCCATCCATTAAAGAGTATATTTCAAATCCCGAAGTCATATCCACTATCATATCGATGTTTGGTAGTGGCAAGTCATCTTTCAGGCATGCTTTGTTTACATCTCTAAAATCTATGCATACTCAGATGGATTTATCTGGTTTTGACACAGGAACAATGTTTGATATCCATTCAACATAGTCTATGACTCGGATAAATCGAGCTTTGAGTAATTTCTCTAGCTTAGCTTTGACAAGGAGTATGACATGAGGATGCATTTTGTGCAACTTTTTCTTGATTGGTTTAACTATTGGAGTGATAGAGAGATGATGCATGATGAGATTAGGATCTAATCCAGGCATGTCTGAATATTTCAGGAAAAGTTTATCTTTTTCTCCGTTAAGAATGTGGTAAATTCTCGTTTCTCTTCTTCTGATTGGTATTGTGCAACATGAATCATCTGAGGTTCATCTATTGTACCCAAATTGATAGACTGAGTTGGTTCTACCACAACTAACGACCTATCCTATAAATGACTCGGAAGGACATCAAATATCTCATCCTGGGGCACCTTAGAGAGGTTTTTACCCTCAGATACATATTTTGATTTTACTATTTTTGGCTCTGAGACTACCACATAGTGGTTTTCACCCTCAGAACTCTTTTTCTTTTTTCTTTTATTCTTTTGACTGAGATACTTCATATCCAACTCTTTTATGCTGACACTAGGTTCACTAATGGAAGTTATCATGGGTTCAATCACATTCAAGTAACATGCTAAAGCATAGTCTATTTGCAAAGTATGGATATCTTGGCTTGGATTTGTGGATGTTTGGTCAATAAGCTCGGGATGTTTGATAGTAAGGGGAGGGAAGGATTGTCAAACAATATTTACGCACATAGTGGTGTCATCATTGGTTCTAATTCGACTCTCAAATTTGAAGGTGATATTACTACTTAAGATATTTAGTATGTTAAGCATCTCAACATCATTTTTGGATCCTATGTTAGTAATAAGTGAGTCAGTTTCACGATGTTTGTCGCATAGTTTTAGACTCATGTTGGTTGTAGGTGCATATTGGTGAACAATATCAACATGTTTGTCTGTTATAAGCTCATCTTCATCTGGTTCTGGAATAATTCCCCATTCATAGTCATTAGATTCCTCATCAGGATCTCTATGAAAGTCAAGAACATGTGTGAAATCAGGGTGAATTCCCCAAGCAAGGTTGCCTTCAAATTTTGAGCGGAATTCATATTCATGAGAATTTGTCTCAAAATCACTAGAGTGTCCCAGATGTTCAGCTATAGTGAGGGATGTTTCTTCTTCTGTTGGATCAGTCTGCTCTTTTGGAGTAGTAGGTTCTTGTGTGGCTACCATATTGATCCATTCTTTAGGTGTCTGATCATCATTGAGAAGGTCCAATATATTTTGGGAAACACATTCATAAGGAAAAACATATGTTGTGTTTGAATCATCACTGTCTTCCTTGTATGTGTCTTCTACTTCTTGAGTGTCCATTCCTGGTTCTATTTGTTCTATGACATGGAAAGAATTACCACCAAGATGGAAAGGTTTCTTCTAATAACCTATGCCTATTGTATCCTTGTTTGTTTGTCCACATTGTTCAATGGGTTTGATGATACCTTTGCCTCTTGTTCCTAGAGGTCCTTCTCTAGTATATCCCATCTTGGAAATCAATTTTTGTCCTGGTCCATAAGATTTTGAAGGGACCTTGAGCGATTTAGAGTCACACTTTTGGATTGTTTATGATTGAGATTCATCTTTAAATAACCATGCAAGTACAACTTCTTCTTCATCAGATTCTTGGTTGGATACTTGTTCTGTTATGAAACTCCTGTTAAAGATAACTTGTGGTTCTTTAGTTGTAGGTTTCAGTTTCTCTAAAGGTAGCCCATAAGATTTAGGAAATATTGAGAGAGATGTAAGAGATAGAACCAATTCCATTGTGTATTCTCCCATGCCTATATCTTTGATTTTGACTTCTTTTTCTATGTCTTCCATTTTGGATGTGGATGCTAAGTCACCCTGTTTGGTAGAAGACTCTCTGTTATGTGGTAAAAGCTTGTCTGCACTTTCCTTTAAAGCATTGCAAGATGCAGACATGTCTGTTGGTATAGTGACCTCAAATCCATCATAGGGAAACTTGACACATTGATGGAATAGCTTACATTTCATGAATCCAAGGCCTTCCCAAAAGGATGTTATAGGCTAGTGGGAGATCCAATACTTGGCAAGTGATATTCTCTGATCACAGGTCTTGTTCTGATAGGTAACACAATGACTCCTTTAGAAGACCATTTTTGCTCATCATATGCTTTTATGGTTATTTTCTTTTTAGGATCAATAGAATCTTCTAAAAATCCCAGCTCTGTAACCACTTTATAAGAATAAATGTTTAGACCATCTCCTCCATCTATCAGAACACATCTGACATGACGGTTATCAATTAAGACTTCAATATGCAAGGGTTGATTATGCGGATGACTTAGTGAATTGTCATCTTCCTCTGAAAAGGAAATGTATTGAGGAGAATTCAAATGACCCACCATGGTCTAAAATCAATCAAGATCAAGATTCTTTGAACATTGGAACTGATGAGAGCTTTGTCTAGGACAAATCGATGAGCAGGAGAGATTTAAAGCAACTCGAATATAGAGATCTTTGCATTTGTGTGTTGTAGTTGTTGGATAATGTTGTAAGATGTTATTTTGGACTCTTTAGAATTGGAAGATTTAGGTTCAGTCCTTTATTTAGATGCAAATGCAAGATTGAATTGCACTTTCAGGGTGTTTGATGAACCCGAGTTTGGTCCTAGAAGAGTTACTTGAGCTTGAGATCGAGTGACTACATTAGTCGATCTATTTTCTTTTTCCTTTCTGACAATAGTGATGATATTATAGTGCTGAGATGCACAAGGATATACCATGTTGATGACATTATTGTTTCTAGAGTAAGTTTAATTGACCTTAGCACCCATTTTTGGTTTAGAAGATGACTCTCCTTGAGTGTGTTTTAGAAAAGGTTTCATGAATGTCGTATGTTGATCTTTGTTGGATTTATGGTTGTCAATCAAAATTTCTCCAGCATCAATTTTGTCTTGAATAAGATGTTTTAGGTGCATGCAATTGTCAGTTTTATAACCCTTGTTTTGGTGAAAATCACAGAAATCAGTCTCCTTCCACCACCTAGGTTTGACTTCTAGGTCATATGGTTTTATCTCAGGTAATGTGATGATGTTATTTTCCAACAAAGCTCTCATGGTAGATTCCAAGGACTCACCCAAAGGAGTGAAATCACATTTTGGTTTTGTAACCCATGGTTTATAGTCATTTGGATTTTTAGAAAGCTCAGTTGTCTGCTTCTCTAAGGCTTTTATGGCTTGAGTGCGAATAGTGAGGTTAAATGCTAGTGCTTTGGGTGGAGCACTAATGTGATCAACAACACCATCTGTGACAACATTTTTGTTTTTTTATCAGAATTTGACTTTATCTTTGTTGTTGGAACTGGAACCTAAATCATACTTATTCTCTTTATGAAGTGAGATATCCCCTTTATGAACAATTTTGTCCTCTATTTTCATGGCACTATCTACCATTTTGTCAAATAAAGTATGATTTTGCATCTGGAGATGATAGTTGATTTCTGGAATTAGATTGTTGATGAAGATTTTGAGTTTCTCTTTTTTTGGGATTTGTCGAGGATATAGCGAGAACTTCTTCCTCCAATGTTTGAGGAAAGTCAGGAATGGTTATCCTATTCTTTGCTTTAGGATACAGATGTCAATCATGGTGACTGGATACTGGATGTTGTAGGAGTATTGTTGATAGAAAAATTTGATCAAATCGTCAAAAGTTTTGATTGTTGGAGGTATTTTGGAGAACCAGTTGATGGCTTCCCCTCCCAAATATCGTGGGAAGAGATGCATTAAGAATGTTGGTTCATGCATGAACTCCATGGATAGAGTGCAAAATTCTCTGACATGATCTTGAGGATCTGAATTTCTATCATATTTGTCATACTTGGGTAGTTCCACCCCTTTTGAGAATGGTGGCATACAAATGCTTCAATTAAATGGAAATGGACATAGGGCATCCATAGAGAATTCTTTGGGTTCTTTCTCTTTTTCTAGTTTGTTAAGTTTAACTTGCATAACATGCATCTATTTCATCATTGAAGTGATAGGAGTCTCTTCCTCTTGTGTTATGATATCTTCAACATTAAATTTGTGAGGAATCTTATCCCCTTGTTGGGCCAATTTGAGGAATTATGTCTCTTTATCATCTTGTAGGAAATGCTTCATGAGCTTCTTGAAGAGATCATCATCTTGGTATTGTGAAATTTCAGAAGGTGTGGGTTCTTGAGCCCTACCCTAATCAGATTTGTGGCCTTGTGAACCATGCCTAGCTACTCTTTGAGACATGGCAGTGTGCTGATTGAGATCTTGAGTTGATTCAGGAGGGGTTGTGTGACCTCCTTTTAAGCGCAAATTTCCTAGTTCATTTTCTTCATAAAGATCTAAATCGTATGGTTGATGAAGAGACTAAACAATAAGAGAAGATGAAGGTGATGTATTGGGATCTTCTCTTGGTTTTCTATGTGAAGAGGCTCTAGTTTCCACCATTAACCTTTAGGTGAATCTTGGAGTAAGATAAGACAACTGAATGATAATCTGATTTAGGAATAATCGAGTGACGCAACCTTATCAAGATTGGATTGGATTATTGATGAAAAGGTATATTGGACGTAAGTGAAGGATAGTGTGCCTGAGATGTATGGGTAGATGCCCAAAGGATAGTGGACATGAATTCATGACTCTTAGTCTTGGATAGATCGAGGTTGTTTCAACAAGATTTTTGACACAGGATGAGATGTGTTCTAGATTAATCAACAGGATGACAAATCAAGAAAAATAGATCACTTTAGGAAATCAAGATGGACTGTTGTTTCTCTATTATGTACCTGACACAGTGGATTTTTTGATATAATTCTAACCAAGGCTGAAATTTGACTGGATTTCTGACAAAATTAGGGTTTTTCTAGCAATTTGCATTAAAATGTTGTACAAAAGTATACAAGCTCATATGACAATTGACACCGAGGATTAATTTTTGCTCAAGATTTTTGACAACTCTTGTACGACACTCTGTAGCTTCTTGTATGAAACTTGGGGGTTCTGGTATGACACTTGATAAGACTGAGTAATTATCATATGACAATTGACAGGGCTAAATGACAGTTGACACCAGAAAAGGATTTTGCTTCAATTTCTCAAGATTTTGGTGTTTTTCAGTCTCAGTTGGTTTTCAAATTTTCTCTCCATTTTTCAAGATCTATGTTTTGGATTATCTGAGGGTTTTTAACATAGCAATAGGATCACAATAATAGAAAACGTGTGGGAATTGACTCAAAGAATCAAGCACACCTATCTTAACCTAGCTCAGAGAAGAGATGTATTACTTTCTCATTGACTTAGGAATACACTCAATGACTTCTCAAAATATGGTGGTCCAACAACACGCACTGGATGTTGAAGCCCATATTAGTCGAGTTCAAACATCAAGGAGGGATCGATATGATGAGTGTCTTGGGGTCATTACTATTCACCTTGCACAAGCACTACAAATCCTTCAAAGGTAGATCAGTAGAAAAATAGCTTAGGTTGTTAATCAAGGCATCCGTTCACAACTATCTCCCATAGTCCCACAAGCAGGATTGAGGCAGTTAACCCTATGAGTACTCAAATCTGTGTAGTCTTGCAAGCAAGATTGAAGCGGCTCTACTCTACAAAAAAATATGAGAATATTCATGGAATAAATCCAAGGAACAAGCATAATTATGTCTTTTGAGGCTTTAACCTCAAGGAATCATCAAATTTTATAGTGGGGTGGAAGAGTTGGCTTAAGACTTTTCCCCACTTGGGTCATTCCTGGGAGATTTTTACCTCAGGTAGCAGGCCCTCTAAAGGATTAAATGAAATGTGAGGTTGGGGACCACAAGATCTGGGTTTCTGATTCTTTGAAAGAGAAGATCATGATCCCCTAACCTTATCCTTTTCCCTATCCAAGACACTCAAAGTAGAATTAATCTAGAGATAGTACACACATTGCTAAAGGGGAGATACCTTATGGGTTTCTGATTCTCTAAAAAGAGAAGAGCATAATCCCCTCAATATATACCACATGTAATATGACAAAAGTAACTAATTATCTATGTGCCTATGAAAAAAAGATTAACCAATCCCAATATTTCCTCAATGTAGACTTTGGCAACTTGCAAAACCACAAGTCATAAGTCTTTGTTGAATGAGCTTTCTTCAGCCATCAATTTTTGAAAGGGTTTCCTACAAACAAGGGCTTAGAAGACAAGACAAGAATAGGCCAAAAAGATAGGTTTCAATGCTCTGGTCTTCATCTCTCATCCTGCAAAAAGTGTTAGGCTGTCTAAAACAATCACACACCAAAAAACAACTGAGGTCAAGATTAGCAGTCAATCAAATTTCAAAGTAAAAACCTTAAAATATGATCAGAAAATCCATATGATAATTGAAATTCTGGCATGAAATGTCGTATGACAATATACCTTAACCCATATGACAATTGAATTTTGATACGACAATGTGTACAAACTGATACAACACTTCAACCCTAATATGAAAATGTGTACAAACCGATACGACACTTCATGAATGTCATCTGTCATACGATAGACAGAGACTTCCCAAATGACAATCTACAACTATCGTATGAGATTGTATAGAAAAAATTCAAAACTTGAACCTTGATGAAAAATTGTCAAAAAATTGATGAAATGTGAAATGGAAACCTGATATTGGGCCCCATGGTGGGCACTAGAAATGTGTGTGTGAAAATTGTACCTGTTCAGAAGACACAACACATCAGTAAAACAATATTAATCAATGATAATAAAATAAGCAATGAATAAATATATCATTAATCAGGTGATTTACTGCCTTCTAGAAGACATGAGTATGGTATTATCAAAAATGACCGAGATCAGTGACAATGCAACTCCTAAACGAAGGATTTGAATGCAAAAACAATGAAAATGGATGCAAGATTTATCTATATTTTTTTTATTTTTCTATGCAATAATAATGATGTAAGCTAGATGAATTGATCTAAAACTTGATATCAATTAAATGAATCTAAACTATGAATGCAAAAACAAGAAATAAATGATAACAAAGAATCTAAAAAAGGTTGCACAATCTCTCAAGAACTTGACAGTATAGCGTTGTTGTTCTCAAAATTGCACATTGTTGTTGTGAAGGACTGAGACCTATTTATATAGAAATCTAGGTTTGAGAACTCATGGAAAAGCCAAAAATCACTTCTTGATCAACTCGAATTGATTGACAAGTAATCAAGAAATTAGAAACATTTATCTAGTAAAATCATGCAAATCAACTTTTTAACTCATAATTGGAAGTTGAGATCACTCCAATCTACTGTTTAACTCACAATCACATGTTGAGTTTAGAAAATTAACAAATTGAATCCAAGAGTTGATTTTGACACTACTACATTTGGGGCCAAATTTCGACAGAAGTTTCTGATGGGTAACTTTTTATTATGAATTTGGTGTTTTTTTTTGTAATAGGCCCCGATGATGTCGGTATTCTGATGGATGTTTAATTGACCATTGGAATTCTAACAAATTTGGAGTATAGATTAAAAAAAAAAGTGAAACGGCCTCATCATTTTTATTTTGATTGGATAGAGGGAGCAGGAGAAAAGGAGCGAAAGCTGGGCACGGGAGAAGGTATGTGATTTCTTCATCTTTCGAGCCTCTGGCATCATATTCGAATGCAATTCATTTTATTTGATCATGAATTCTCTCTAAAATGACTACATTCTATTGGTGTCATGCCATAGCCAGTGCTTTATCTCTATTATTTGATGTTATTGGTGCTTGTGCTCAAGGATATCGATTCATTGTATTCAAATGTTTGGATTCACGTTTGTTGATATTACTGGCATATATGTTTAATGATGCCATTGTAAATTTTTGTCACTGAAATGACCGCATTCTACTGGTGTCATGCCCTAGCCTGTGCTTTAACTCCATTATTTGATGTTATTGGTGCTTGTGCTCAAGGATATCCATTTTTTTGAAATGTTGACTGTGGTTATCAAATGGACAGTCTGTGAGCTTCTAGCTAGGCACCATTTGTATTGATAGCTTAGGGTATCAAATGTATTGTATCATTGATAGTTGATACTTTGTTAAAAGGAAATAGGACAAAGAATGATTTTTATTTAGTTTCTCTATTTTGATCCCTAAGTGGCTTACAACCCTAGAGAAGTATATGCAGATTTATGGATGCAGTTGCAGGATACATAGCAGCCGATAATTCACAATAAATCCATGCATCCAATTTGAATAGCAATTAATACAAAGAACTAGGGTCCTCCAATGGCCCAATCATCAGGACCTTGACTGTCCCCTCAACTAGTGATCCTTCAAAACTGGGTTATCATGCAATCAGTGAGTGATCCTTCATTTTCCTGGTGAGCTTCTAGGTAGGTGCCATTTGTATATTTGATAGCTTAGGGCATCAAATGTAAATTGTATCATTGATATTTGAGACTTTTTTTAAAGGAAATAGGACAAAAAATGATTTTGATTTAGTCTCTGTATTTTGATCCCTAAGTGGCTTACAACCCTGGAGAAGTATATGGAGATTTACGGATGCAGTTGCAGGATACACAGCAGTCGATAATTAACAAGAATCCATGCATCCAATTTGAATAGCAATTACTACAAACAAATAGGGTCCTCCGATGGCGCAATCATCTGGACCTTGACTGTCCCCTCAACCAGTGACCCTTCAAAACCAAGTTATCATGCAATCAGTGAGTGATCCTTCATTCTCCTGGTCTGCCCTGCATCCAAACATATTGGAAATAGACAATACAATGATAAAAATTCTTTCACAATCCCCCTTCCCTCAAGGAACACTATCAACCATCCCTTCCACATAGCATTTCACTGTTTTATGAGTGGATTGTGCAGGAACAGTTAACATTAAACAAGGAGAAAACTCCTCAACACATATTGGAAACCTTTGAATTCAATAATAAATGAAACCTAACACCAACACTATTCCTTCCATAGTTGCAGGATACATAGTAGTCGATAATTCACAAGAAATCCATGCATCAAATTTTTATAACGATATCCTACTAATCAATAGGAATTTTCTTGAGATGACCAATGATTATCCATTTTGATGGCAGTGTGTTAGTTCAAAAGAATAATATAAATCTGAAATAATTTTTTCTGATTTTCTCAAACTATAAATGTGGTTAAAGGGAAAATATTATGTGGAAAACCCACAAACCAAGCTAGCAAATGATTGTACATCAAATTATTCCTATATTCATTCAAGTATTGCTATGCTTTAGCTACCTGACCTTTGAGCTTCATCTAGAGGAATGTGTATCTTTAAGATAGAGTTACTTCTTGGGCCTTACAATAGGGTGGAATATGATCAAGATTTGTTTAGGTTGTATCTTTGTTAGTCCCATTGTTAGGTTCTTATAGTTCATGGTTTGAATCTATTATGGTTGTGTAAGGGATTTGTAGATGTTTTTTCTAACATAATTATTGGACACCATGATTGGAACAACTGGTTGTTAGCTATTGTACATATGAATCATATCTGTTAATGGTTCTTTGTGTTCAAGAATTCGTTGATCAATCTTTGAGATTTATTGTCCCAGCTTTAAAAGAGTGATAAAAGATATAGTGAGTGCTATCTTTTCCAAGTGTTTTGTGGGTGCCATTATCTTCTAGGAGTAATTGTTGGAACCAAATTATGTTCTTTGCCTCTAGTAAATATTGCAAACACAACCATCTTCTTGGGAAGGGTTTCTTCCATCCCCATGAGGTACTATTGCATGGTTTCCATTCCCTTGTAGTATACTGAACCTAATTTAATACAAGTGTGCACTATTTTGGGTTCCATAATTTATGGCCCCTACACTGTGGTTGTTAGCCTAATTAAGATAGACCTACCTTTGCATATAATAAGAGGCCAACATGAAACAAACATCTAGAGGTTAGGGGGTTGTTCCTTGTCCATAATTTATTATTTAAGTGTTAAGTGATGATGGTTATATCGTGTAATTCATACCTAGTGTGTCTCTTTCTTTCTCTGCACATTTCACATTAGGAGTATATGTTATAAAATACTAATGAAATCAACTATAGGTCAAATCTAATCAAAATTGCAATATAAAGATTAAAATAGATCTTGAAGAAATATGGGAACCATTTTTGACAGATATTGTACAAACGAAGAGAATACTCCAAAGAGGAAATGCTTCAATGTGGAACAATTGAAGGACAATATTTTACTTTTATATGCACATCTGCAATGTTTTTGATATATTTATGAGATAACAAAACCATAGAAAGAATAGCATATAGAAGAAAGTAAAGAATAATGATCATACTTTGAGATATTGTGGAAAATTAAAGGAAAGAATGCTTGGTGGGGTTATCATGCAATCAGTGAGTGATCCTTCATTCTCCCGGTCTGCCCTGCATCCAAACATATTGGAAATACACAATACAATGATAACAAGTCTTTCAAAATCACCCTTCCCTCAAGGAACACTATCAACCATCCATTCCACATAGCATTTCACTATTGTATGAGTGGATTGTGCAGGAACAGTTAACCTGGGTTTTTATTTAGTTTCTCTATTTTCATCCCTAAGTGGCTTACAACCCTAGAGAAGTATATGCAGATTTACGGATGCAGTTGCAGGATACATAGCAGCCAATAATTCACAATAAATCCATGCATCTAGTTTGAATAGCAATTAATACAAAGAACTAGGGTCCTCCAATGGCCCAATCATCCAAACCTTGACTCTCCCCTCAACCAATGACCCTTCAAAACTAGGTTATCATGTAATCAGTGAGTGATCCTTCATTCTCCTGGTGAGCTTCTAGGTAGGAGCCATTTGTATATTTGATAGCTTAGGGCATAAAATGTATATTGTATCATTGATAGTTGAGACTTTGTTAAAAGGAAATAGGACAAAGAATGATTTTGATTTAGTTTCTCTATTTTGATCTCTAAGTGGCTTACAACCATAGAGAAGTATATACAGATTTACGAATGCAGTTGTAGGATACATAGCAGCTGATAATTTACAAGAAATCCATGCATCCAATTTGAATAGCAATTAATACAAAGAAATAGGGTCCTCCAATGGCCCAATCATCAGGACCTTGACTGTCCCCTCAACCAGTGACCCTTCAAAATTGGGTTATCATGCAATCGGTGAGTGATCCTTCATTCTCCCGGTCGACCCTACATCCAAACATATTGGAAATACATAATACAATGATAACAAGTCTTTCAAAATCCCCCTTCCCTCAAGGAACACTATCAACCATCCCTTCCACATAGCATTTCACTGTTGTATGAGTGGATTGTGCAAGAACAGTTAACATTAAACAAAGAGAAAACTCCTCAACACATCTTGGAAACCATTGAATTCAATAATAAATGAAACCTAACACCAACACTATTCCTTCCATTCAATTCTACCAAGAATAAAGCATTTAATCCATTCAACATTACATATAATCATTAGATAGTTACATTTCCTAACTGTGTAGAGGAACAGTCACGACCAAAATGATCAAAACTACTTTCACCCTTGCACAAGCTATTCCTCACTCTTAATGAGTTATAAACATGCCATTGTTTCAATTTTGCTTGTGAGTTATGATAATTTTTGTAAACATGTCATTGGTTCAGTTTAGTGTATTCATTTTTGTCAGACAAATCTTCATTGTCTTCTGATTGTCTTCTTTATATAGTAACATGTATTAATTGGTTGACAAATAAAGAAGCATTTAGATAATCGGAAGACAATGAAGATAATTTTAAATGCATCTAACACAAAAAAATTTTACAAAACTGAACCAATGGCATGTTTACAACAAATAAATAGAGTGATAATAATATGCTAAAAATTGTATTCTATTTAATACACGCCAAAGGACCAGTCCTAACAATTCTTGAACATACTTTATCTAATATGATGAATTCTTAAACAATTAAGGTTGGAGTAGACATAGTTATCACACAGTTTTTTTGTGTGGTACAAGGAAGATTTGGCTAATTAAGAGTGAGGCCTTCTTTAGAATCTCATATAAATTTGGCTGATTAAGATGAGAAGAAAAACATAATTCATTAGTTAAATTTTTCAATTTCATGTATTTTTTCTCCTATTTATTAGGTTCATGAGTTGAAGGTTGAATGTAAGAGTCTTATAATGTTGTGTTACCTTAAATCTCGAGTTTTTGATACTCCTATGATGATCTTTCTCAACAAGTATTTTATTCTATTGTTGTTTTTTGAATAACATATTGGGCAAATACAAAATTGTATACTTCTACAGGACAGTTAACACAAAATTGAAGCATCAAACAAGACTTGATCAAGTTGCATGTGGAACGTGCACTCAAATAGTAAGTAATGTAGAATAACAAAATAAGTAATCTGTCGTGTCTACATTTTGTTATTTTTTGAGATTACATCCATGTTCTATATTCACAGAATGGTTCAAAATTGAAATTTACAATTCGATAAAAGTACTAACGGGTGTTGTTCCCTGCACCCTCAATCAACAACTTGCCTCTATTTTATTTTGATTTACAAACTACTATATTATTTGAATATCTTTCTTTCTTGCCACAATAGGAAAGAGTTTGAGGTGGCAGACTACAATAATAGAAGTGTTTCAATTTGGTATACTATACTACAACATCATTTCATAACTAAGTTTTCAATTTCTATATATAATTAGGTTATAGATAATCTAAGTGAAGAAGCATCATGTTAGACAATCCAAGTGAAGAAGGTAATGGGGATGCAATCAATAGATTGTGGTCAAACTTGAAAAGAAAAGGTGATGGAAAATGTTATTGTCCCTACAATAATTGTAAGGGCTTAAACTTTAGAAGATTGCTAATCAAAACAGCTAAGAGACATTGTAGGGATAATGGTCACATTGAAAGAGGGTTTGATTATCATGAATTGGTAAGTTTTTCATTATATTTATTTAACAATTAATATATATATGAAATACACCTGGTGTTGAGATGATTATCATGGTTTATTTGTGCTCATCATTTTAATAAAGGTCGACCTCCCTAGGGGAGTACGTGATATGGACCCTGGAGGTGCCAATATTGAGAATATGGCTTTGGAAGTGGAGGATCATGGAGGTGCAAATATTGAAGCTAAAGATTATGATACCATGGAAGATGACAATGATGCACCAAATGATGGTACTAATACATTGATCCATCACACATTTGGTATTGGCGCAACTGATGATGATGATCAAGATGATGTTGATGTCATCCATGATATACCTGTACTTGAGAAGGCAACCACGCCCCTTTACAAAGGCTCCCAAACAACTCTTCTCTTTGTTGTATTGTTGTTGTTGAACTTGAAGGTTATGAATGGTTTATCCAACGTAGCAATGTCACGTATGCTACGGTATGTCATATATGTCATTATAGTAATTAAATGGTGAAACATGTACCATAAATATTGTTAATATTAACAACATATTTTTTTTCTATAGATTGATAGGTGAGTTCTTGTTACCACCATCAAATATTCTCCCTCACTCATACCAAGAATTATGTGCCACTATGAAAGATATTGGTAGAGAGTATCAAGCAATAGATGCTTGTCCTAATGATCATATTATTTATCATAAAGAACATGAATTTGCAACAGAATTCCCTGAATGTCATATGAGTAGATATCGAACAGATCAAATAACAAAAAAGGTGCCTCACAAGGTTCTTCGTTACATCCCCATTATACCACATTTGCAAAGATTATTTAGGTGTAATAGCTTGGCACAATTTATGGATTACCATGCACACAATAGGAGTCAAGATGACATTATTCAAATGCCTGCGGATGGTTCTATATTTAAGGACATAGAGGAAAAGTGGCCGCACTTTATCGAAGAACTTCAAAATCTCAAGCTTTCAGTGGCAGTGGACGGTGTCAATCCATTTGGAGAGCTAAGATCTGTTTGCATTGTTTGGCCTATTTTTGTCATCAACAATAACATTCCTCCATGGATGTCAATAAAGAGGGAGCACATTATGTTGGAAATGATTATTCTAGGTATTTGATCATTTAATAGTTATCTACATGTAATTATAAATCTTGTAGTAAAATGGTCACAATAATTATGTAATGTTGTTGTTCATTCAACCAAGTAAATACCAAGTTAAAGATATGAATGTTTATATTGAGCCTCTTATCAACAAGTTGGTGGAGTTATGGAAAGGTGTCACTATGTATGACATCTCTAGACCAATAGGAGATAGAAAATTTTAATTCCATGAAATGCTTGTATGGACAGTACATGATGCCCCAGGGCTAACACATTTTTTTGGTATGTTATGGTGAATTCAAGTTGCACATGATAATTCTAAAAATAAAAATTAGCATATTTAATCCAATTGTATCATTACCTTGTAGGTCTTCAAACAAAGGGAAAATTTGCATGTCCAATTTTTGGTCCAAAGATGAAATCTCGTTATTCAAAAAGTTTAGGAAAGTAGGTGTTTGATGAGTATAGACACTTTCTCCACAAAAATCATAACTATCGAATTACCGAAAAACATCTTTTCAATGGGAAAGAAAAGACTACATCTAAGCCACAGAGAATGACACCTCACTTATGGAAGTTGGAATATAATAAAATTAATCGTCAAGGTACTACCATTCTACCTAACGGTTTATATTTGGAATTTGTATATTTTTATCATGTTTTGTTTGTTGATTATGTGATTGATGATCATGAATGTCGTCAAGGCAACACTATTGAGCACCTTCCAAAGGGACTAAAGAGTTATCCCAGATAATTTAGTAGGTTGCCCTACTATGAGTAGCTACTTGATGTGCATTTGTTTGATACTATGCATATTGGAAAAAATGTAATGGAGACATTGTGGAAGATATTGGATGGAAGGCGTGTCAAAGAAAAAATTGTCAAAATTTGTAGCGACATTCATGAATCCAATCATGCAATGAAAAATTTCATTGAATCAAATAGAAATGGAGAATGGATTAATACAAGTGTCATTCCTTGGTTATTAACAGAACAACAAGGTGATGCCATAAAAGAAATCATACGAAAAATTCAATTTTCCACAGGATTTGCTGCAAACATAAGCAGTACCATATCAAAGAAAGGTGAATTTGGGCCAGGGTTGAAAATGCATGATTGGCATACCTTCATCAAGGTAAGTCATATTTTTTTTGTATTTACAATATATTTGTAAACTGCATGTACTTCTCATTGTATTATATGAGAAAAGAATGACATGATTATTTTTATAATTGTTGCAGTACATGCTACCCCTATCTCTCCCAGAGAACTTTGACAATAACATCAAACAAGTGATATATGATCTTGGAAAATACATGAGGTAAGCAATGATATCTATTCAATTTTTTGTATATATATATTGTAAAGTCTCATGTTTATATATTTTTGTGTCTTGAATGTCTTGTAGGTAGTTTTCATCTAAAGAAATCCATAGAGCAGATATAAAATACTGGAAGAGAATAATTCCTCTTCTAATGTGTGAAATGAAAAAGTGCCTACCTTCAACCTTTTTCAATGCACAAGAACACTACCTCATACACCAAGTTGAGGAGATTGAAATGTGTGAACTCGTACACACTCGGTCAATGTGGATGGTTGAGAGGCACTTGAAATTTTTGAAGGCTTTGGTTCGGTAAAGAGCACGTCCTGAGAGTTCTATGGTGGAGGGATATGTGGTATACCAGACTATGGTGTATGTTACTGAATATCTTCCTAAGCTTGCAGCAAAGATTCATATAGATCGCATTTGGGATCTCGACACCATTAGAAAATTTGAAGGGGAGTACTTGGTGGGGGAAGGCAGAATGAAGAAGTGAGAGGTAATAAATTATAAGATGTTATTGTAGCTGTTAATTAATTCTTAATCTTCAAAATTAATCAATTGTAAGTCATCTATTTATTTTTTGTACAGCTGCTCAAGAGTGGGATGCAATACATTTGTATATTGCAAACAATCAAGATTGGATGACAAAATGGATTGAACGATGTCATCATTTAGGTCGCACATTAACATGAGAAGTTGTGTCTTCATTGGTTAATGAAGCTCATCGTAACGGAGATCCAAATGTTACCCAAAGGGAAATAGATTTAGCACATGGTTTAAAAGATTTCTAGGTACATATAAATTTGTTAACCACTTGTACGTTTATGAACTCTCGATGCATTAATTTATACATGTTTTACATATTTTTGCAGGTCAAACACCACAAGGCTATGTTTTGCAATGGTCATAAATTTCACATCAAAAAGTTGGATGACACAAAAAAAACTTGTGATTCTGAGATAAGTGCAGTCTTTCAGGTGACTAATATTTCATCTAGAAATGACTTACATTCTCGAGAGTCCGAAAATCAATACTATGGCATTTTGGATGATATACTTGAGTGTGACTTTAATTCCTTTAGATTAGTTCTCTTCGTCATCAGATGGTATAGGCTACGACTTAATCAAAATGATCCTGATAGAACTATTACTGAACATGACAATGGATTTCCAATGATTAATACAAGGTGGTTTGAGCCAGTTGGGGATGAACCCTATGTTCTTCCAAGCCAATGTGAGCAGGTATTTTACTCAGAGGTTCCGCATAAATTAGGTTGGTCATTTGTTGTTAGACATGATCCAAGAGGAATGTCAATGAGGTATAATGCGATGGAAGAAGATTGCGAACAACTAGAAGATGATGTAGATGATGATCACGAATAACAGTTAGTTGATGATGTTCCTGACACAACTTTTCTTGAAGAAGAAGAAGATGATGATGATGATGATGATGCTACTGATGATGCTTTTGATGATGATGATGATGATGATGATGTTGATGATGATGTTGATGATGATGATGATGATGATGTTGATGTCAATGATGATGACGACAATGAAGACGAAGACAATGACGGTGGTGGTGATGATGTCGACATCAATGATGATCATGGTGATTAGTTGGATGAAGAAGAAGATGAATGACATGAATGAAATGTATAGTTATGTGATCACTGCTTAATCTATTTAATATTGATTTCTTGATAGAAATGTGTAGTTATGCAATCAATTCTTAATCTAATTAATTCGTGATGTACTTACTATGGGATGCTTATGGTTTTTAATGTACTTACTATGTGGTTTTGAGTATATGTATCATGAGTTTTTTAGCTAACATTAGATAATTGAATTACATATGTAGGTACCCAAACTCCTTTCATGAGCATCCGACACAGTCTCATGGATCGACAAACTGACCTCAATGTTGATGATGTGACTAGATCAGGTGAAGAGCTATACGATTATGGCCTGTAAAGTACTGAAATACTTTTAAATGTTTTTAATTTAACCCTTTTATATGTTATTGCAGATGACCCCCCTTTGCATCAATAGAGAACTAGGCATGCATTGAGATCTAATGAGAGGGTAGATGATCATGATGATGATATCGATACTCATCTTAACAATTATATCTTACAAGCTAGAAATCAAAAGAAAAAAAAAATGATTTTCATCTATGCACCTTAATTGATAATGACTGATTTTTATATGCCAATGAATTTAATTATGTGGTAGTGAATGTTCATAAATTTTATAATGTGTTAATGAATGTTATCGTGTGATTATTTAATGAATGTCACATTTTATTAATGTGTGAATGAATGTTATCGTGTGATAATTAATGAATGTTACATTTTATTAATGGACGAAATAATGAATGAATGTTAGATGTTAACGGGGAATTTAGAGTGATGTTGGGGGGGGGGAGGGGGGGTGGGGCCAAATGAGCTTCCACCTTCACGTGGTTGGCCCTGTTTAGTACAGAATATAAAACTATTCTCGAAACAAAGTGAAGCTCAATAAGTTTGTTCCTTATATAGGGTCTCAAGTGTAGCTTTTATCCCACTCTCAACATTGCAAGGCTTCAAGTGGTGTTCTGATATTGGTTTCTCCATCTCCCACTGACATCTTGTCTTTCTCCTAAGAACTCTCACTGAGCTATGACACATGGATGAGCAGAAGATGTCCCTTACAGGCTACACATATATAATATGGTAGATCTAGGGAACAAATATACTACAACATAGAATGAGTCAACTTGAATCTATAGTTTCTTCATTCACAATGAAAATTCAAATTACAAGCCATATTTTAGATTTAATGTTCATATTTATCTTCATCATGATCATAGCCATCACAGTCAGCATTTGGTTCAACTTCATTTGAACCACACTTCATGTCGGGTACCATTATAAGGCATGGAGTGTGGTCATACCCATGTTACCATAATAATGAGTTAGCCTATAAAATTATGAATAAAATACCTCATGTATCATATTTATAATACTACAAGTGCACCCAGGATTGGCCCAGGCACCCAAGTTCCTACCAAAGGAACCCAAGTCAAACCCAGAGGAGAACAAAAGTAGAATCAGAACCCAGCCTCAAACAAAGAACCAGATAACTTGGATTTTTTTTAATTCAAGTTTATTTCTGAATTATTCTCCAATTCCAACCTGATTATTCCATATTTTGTTTTCCAATTTTCCTTCTTCCTCGCTCCAAATTCAAGGATCACCACCCATGACTTATGTTGTTATTTCCTTTTACTAATTGTGCTATTTCAAGGATCACCACCCATGACTTGGTTAAGATGATGAATGCTAGCAATGCCTTTATTACAAAGGAATCACCGCCCACCATTAATGAATATTAATGATCATTGTTTCCTAAGGGTAATCATTGTTTGTGTATGCTGATCACCAAGTCTTTGGTTGTGATTTGCATGCTGTGAGGTTTGTCAAAAGTGGGGGTATGACATGTTGGTTGGATTATAACATATTGACACTTACACCATGAAGAAGACAAATGATTAAATAGAAAGAGAGGACCAACTGAACCATCTTATGGTTAGTCTATATCACATTGAGAAACAACGTCAAGACTCAAGAATCAAAATAATCAAAAGTTTTTTCAAGACCATGAATGATCAACAACATTCCATTAGAAAACAAAACACTAATCTATATTATCATTAAGCCATAAAATATGTTTTTAAAGTTTAGAAGCATCACAAGAACTTTCAAGAAACATAGTACTATCCAAGGACCAAAATGAATACCCTCCAAATGATTATGATTATGTTGATGTTGATGTCTATAATTTATGTCTAATGATTATGATGATGTTGATGTTGATGTCTATAATTTATTTCACTTACTGATGCTTGCCTAGATTGAATTTTGAATTGCCAGGCTGGAGAACGCTTTCAAAGTTTAGGGTCTATTCTACATGATACTCTTAGTTACAGCTCAAATGCAACTCAACATATTTTTGATGCTAGGCAACCCACTGCAGAAACTCATCTGCAAGTGAAATTTAATCTTGTGAATCTTGGCATTGTTAATGTTATTACTTTTCCTCACGTTTCATATTTGTGAAAATGTTTCTTGGCACTATCTTATTCTTATTACAATGTTCTTTGTTGTGGGGCAGGAGGTCAATCTTCATTGTCTTCATTGTGGGGGACAGTGAAGATTTCTCTGACAAATAGCAGGTCTTCTTTAGTATCTTATAATAACATGCTAAACTGATAAAGGTGTTATGGGCATTTAATCTGTAATTACTAATAGACTAAGCATATTATTACTATGCTTCATGTTCCATTTAAATGCATTTAACACAAAAAACAAATTTACAAAACTAAACTAATGGCATGTTTACAACAAAGATGTGTTGAGGAGTTTGCTCCTTGTTTAATGTTAATTGTTCCTACACAATCCACTCATACAACAGTGAAATGCTATGTGGAATGGATGGTTGATAGTGTTCCTTGAGGGAACGGAGATTTTGAAAGACTTTTTATCATTGTATTATGTATTTCCAATATGTTTGGATGTAGGGCAGACCGGGAGAATGAAGGATCACTCACTGATTGCATGATAACCCCACCAAGCATTCTTTCCTTTAATTTTCCATAATATCTCAAAGTATGATCATTACTCTTTACTTTCTTCTATATGCTATTCTTTTTATGATTTTTTTATCTCATAAATATATCAAAAACATTGCAAATGTGCATATAAAAGTAAAATATTGTCCTTCTATTGTTCCACATTGAAGCATTTCCTCTTTGGAGTATTTTCTTCGTTTGTACAATATCTGTCAAAAATGGTTCCCATATTTCTTCAAGATCTATTTTAATCTTTATATTGCAATTTTGATTAGATTTGACCTATAGTTGATTTCATTAGTATTTTATAACATATACTCCTAATGTGAAATGTGGAGAGAAAGAAAGAGACACACTAGGTATGAATTACACGATATACCCATCATCACTTAGCACTTAAATAATAAATTATGGACAGGGAACAACCCCCTAACCTTTGGATGTTTGTTTCATGTTGGCCTCTTATTATATGCAAAGGTAGGCCTATCTTAATTAGGCTAACAACCATAGTGTAGGGGCCATAATATTTTCCCTTTAACCACATTTATAGTTTGAGAAAATCAAAAAAAATTGTTTCAGATTTATATTATCCTTTTGAACTAGCACACTGCCATCAAAATGCATAATCATTGGTCATCTCAAGAAAATTCCTATTGATTAGTAGGATATCGTTATAAAAATTTTATGCATGGATTTCTTGTGAATTATCAACTGCTATGTATCTTTCAACTATGAAAGGAATAGTGTTGGTGTTAGGTTTCATTTATTATTGAATTCAATGGTTTTCGAGATGTGTTGAGAAGTTTGCTCCTTGTTTAATGTTAACTGTTCCTGCACAATCCACTCATACAACAGTGAAATGCTATGTGGAAGGGATGGTTGATAGTGTTCCTTGAGGGAAGGGGGATTGTGAAAGATTTGTTATCATTGTATTGTGTATTTCCAATATGTTTGGTTGCAGGGCAGACCCAAAGAATGAAGGATCACTCACCGATTGCATGATAACCTAGTTTTGAAGGGTCACTGGTTGAGGGGACAGTCAAGGTCCTGATGACTAGACCATTGGAGGACCCTATTTCTTTGTAGTAATTGCTAATCAAATTGGATGCATGGATTTCTTGTGAATTATCCGCTGCTATGTATCCTGCAACTGCATCCATAAATTTGCATATACTTCTCTACGGTTGTAAGCCACTTAGAGATCAAAATAGAGAAACTAAATCAAAATCATTCTTTGTCATATTTCCTTTTAACAAAGTCTCAACTATCAATGATACAATATACATTTGATGTCCTAAGCTATCAAATATACAAATGGCACCTACCTAGAAGCTCACCAGGAGAATGAAGAATCACTCACTGATTGCATGATAACCCAATTTTGAAGGGTCACTAGTTGAGGGGACAGTCAAGGTCTAGATGATTGGGCCATTGGAGGACCCTACTTCTTTGTATTAATTGTTATTCAAATTGGATGCTTGGATTTATTGTGAATTATCAGTTGTTATGTATCCTGCAACTACATCCGTAAATCTGCATATACTTCTCTAGGGTTGTAAGCCACTTAGGGATCAAAATAGAGAAACTAAATAAAAATCGTTCTTTGTCCTATTTCCTTTTAACAAAGTATCAACTATCAATGATACAATACATTTGATGCCCTAAGCTATCAATAAAAATGGCGCCTAGCTAGAAGCTCATGAGTTGTCCATTTGATAACCACAGTCAACATTTCAAAAAAATGGATATCCTTGAGCACAAGCACCAATAACATCAAATAATGGAGTTAAAGCATGGGCTAGGGCACAACACCAGTAGAATGCAGTCATTTCAGTGACAGCAATTTAGAATGCAGTCCTTTGGCGTGTATTAAATAAAATAGAATTTTTAGCATATTATTATCATTCTATTTCTTTGTTGTAAACATGCCATCGGTTCAGTTTTGTAACTTCACTGTTGTATGAGTGGATTGTGCAGGACCAGTTAACATTAAACAAGGAGAAAACTCCTCAACACATCTTGGAAACCATTGAATTCAATAATAAATGAAACCTAACACCAACACTATTCCTTCCATTCACTTCTACCAAGAATAAAGCATTTAATCCATTCAACATTACATATAATCATTAGACAGTTACATTTCTTGACTATGTAGAGGAATAGTCACGACAAAAATGATCAAAACTACTTTCACCCTTGCACAAGCTATTCCAAACTTCAAGTAAAATGAGCAATATGCTATATCAAATCATTCATATTCATAGTAACCATTCGAAGGATCATTTTTTCAATGAACCCTCTAACTATACCCCTACGGTAGAGAAAGGAAACTTAGTAAAACCAGTCTATGCCGATGTTTGTGAGGGTACAGTCATGATAAGTGCCTCTCAAACCTCTCCAAACATGTAAGATTGTCTTTAAATATTTTATTGATCTCTTCTAAACATTAACCAAATCCAACCTACATTTGAATCCACACACAATAACCCCAAAATGAAGGGTTTTGTATCCTTTAATGAATCTCAGTCATTGGTAGTGCATGGACAGTCAAACCAGTAGTCTCCAAAGCATTCAATAAGTGACTAGATTGTATTTAATACACACTATTCCTTCCATTCACTTCTACCAAGAATAAAACATTTAATCCATTCAACATTACATATAATCATTAGACAGTTACATTTTATGACTGTGTACTAGAGGAATAGTCAGGAAATGTAACTGTCTAAATGATCCAAACATTTGAAAATAGTGAATTGATATCCTTGAGCACAAGCACCAATAATATCAAATAACGAAGATAAAGCACGGGCTAGGGCACGACACCAGTAGAATGCGGTCATTTCAGAGAGCATTCGTGATTAAATAAAATGCAATGCATTTGAAATTTGGTGTCGAATATGATGCCAGATGCTCGAAAGATGAAGAAACCACATACCTTCTCTCGCGCTCAGCTTTCACTCCTCTATCCAATCGAAATAAAAATGATGAGGCCGTTTCACTTTTTTTTTTCATAGCCAAATCTTCCTTGTACCACATGAAGAACATGCCATTGGTTCAGTTTTGTAATTTGTTTTTTGTGTAATTAGTAATTGGTAGATTAAATGCAGATAACACCTTTATCAATTTAATTAGCATGTTATTATCATATCAGATAAAGTATGTTTAAGAATTGTTGGGACTGGTCCTTTTGCGTGTATTAAACATAATAGAATTTTCAGCATATCATTATCAATCTATTTCTTTGTTCTAAACATGCCATTGGTTCAGTTTTGTAGATTTGTTTAATCCGTTAAATGCATTTTTCGTGAGGAGGGGTCTTCTTCTCAAGAGATTGATGAAGATTGTGCACCTCAAAAACCAATTCATAAGGTACCAATCATGTTTCCTATTCGCTTATATTTTTGGATTGGTAAATCTCCTTATAAGTTTCATCTCCTTTCTTTTGATTACTATGGATGAGATATGTATCTTACATTTAACATTCAACTTCTTTACATTTTAGAACATGTAGTGTGTTTTTTGAGGATTTTACCAAATCAACTTTTAACATAAATCGAAAACACCAAACTGATATCTTGCCCTTTCAACTTGAAAAAATATTTGCATTTGACCAATAATTGCAAGCAATTGAATGATAAATCCACATACCTGTATCTTTGTAAAATACCTAGAACATCAAAAAGATGGCTAAGTGGCTGCCACCATGATTTTTATCTACTGAATATGGGAAAAAAAAACACCAAAAAAAATTGAATAGAAAACATGATTGGTCATTTCAGAGAGCCTTCATGATCAAATAAAATGCAATGCCTTCTCTCACACTCGATCAACTTTCACCCGCTCGTTTCTCCCACTCATTTTCTCTACAAATGAAATAAAAATGATTTGGCCATTTCAAAATAGTGAATCGATATCCTTGAGCACAAGCACCAATAACATCAACTATTTTGATATGTGGGTACCCTAATGTTGGCAAGAGTTCTTTTATTAATAAATTCATGCCATTGTTCTCATAGTCTATGGATGGACATGCTTCTTTATCGCCATCCTCATAGTCTAAAAGTGCGCGAAGTAGATAAATTCATGCAACGTCAACTTAAATAATATACGTTGTCATGAAAATATTCTATTAAATTCTTTCAAATCCCTGGATTTGATGAGCTAATGAAAGGTAAAACATTCTGTCAATAATATAGACCGAAGAAAGAGAGAACCTATGATGGTCTCTTGAGCTGTTTTATCTTTAATGTGCATATCCGTCAGTTTTTTGACACTTAATAATTAATTCTGACAAAAGTGCTACGCATTCAATAGATAAAATGTCAGAGGAAACTAATTTAGGACAATAGTTCCAACAGTAATGCTATATGTTTGATAGGGAACCTGTCGGAGAAATGCTGAAGGACTATCACTCTTTTGATAGTTTAAGTGTCGGAAATAGAAATTTTTTGATAGAAACTTCGACATTAATGTCATATCACCGATAGGTATATCTGTCA
Source organism: Chamaecyparis obtusa (assembly GCA_027943335.1). Classification (NCBI taxonomy): domain Eukaryota; kingdom Viridiplantae; phylum Streptophyta; class Pinopsida; order Cupressales; family Cupressaceae; genus Chamaecyparis; species Chamaecyparis obtusa. The sequence continues at coordinate 811,712 of BSBK01010074.1, forward strand.
GAATTAAGTGGCAACTATCACTATTCCAACAATTATAATGTCGGAAAGGATATGTTTTCGACAGTCAATTCCGACAAAGATTGTATATTTCCGATAGGTCATTATGTCAAAATTTTGATGGATGCACCGTAGAAAATGCCATAATGAAGTTGTTGCTATGTGCAAGTTTCTGACATGATATGGTGTCGGTAAACCAACGGAGACGTCTTCTGTCACAATTTCCTACACAAAAATGGTGACGGACCAATCTGTCAAAATGCCGACAAATTAGCGTTGCAAATCCGACAAATGGCCATCAGAATTTGACCCCAAATGTAGTAGTGTGAGTTTAACTACTTTTTTGATTGTTGCATAGATAATTATTAATTTATTTAATTTCCATGTGTTTTATTCTCAGCTTAACTGATTTATTCAATTAAATAACTTATTTATGGATCAATCAATTATTTAATCAAACTTTATCCAAAATTATATTATTAAATTTGACAATTTAATTTTAATCAATTAAATAAATATTCAATCAATTATTTTTAGAATTTTTGATTTATTGTCAAATAAAACAATATTAATTAAGAATAATATTAACTAAATCTAATTAAATTAATTAAGTTGCTAAATGAAGTTTAATTAATTAAATATTTAACATATTCAATTAATTACTATTAGGATAAATAAAATAATATCATTTATCGCCAAATAATATTTAATTAGAGATCACTAGGATAGATTAGGAATATTTCAAAATATTCCCCAATGCAGATTTAGGATATGATCGATTAGGGTTTTGATAATTTGATGTGCAAATGTGCCTTAGGTTAAGTCTGTAGGGTCAATTTTGATCGATTTGTTGATGTAGGAGGTCAATGGTACTAAAGCCCATTTTTGGGGTATTACAATACACAAGGGCTATATTAAATGTTGAGGTTGATAAAGAAGAAAATGATGATATCAACTTTAAGGCCAGACATGTTATTAAAACCACCAAAGCCTAGGTCAATCGACCATTTAAAATAGATCTTGTACCAATGAAGCAGCAACTTGGCCTACTTTCTAAAGAGAAGAAGTAAAAGGGAGAAAAGGTATTGATGCCTCAGTTTAAAGGACTTTCCCCTCAAAGACCTGAGATAGTTTACAGGCATGGTCGACCAACTATTTATGATTTGAATCCAAAAGTGAAGCCAGTCAAAACTAGGATGACAAGGAGTATTTCTCCACCTACTACTATTTCCTCTAGTTATAAAAGACAAGCCTCTATTTCATAAAAGTCCCCAACGATAAAGGTCACAGACCCCAAAGCTACCCGGGTAGAAAAAGGGAAGGTTTATAAAAGGAAAAGGTTATCTGCGTCCCCTCATTTGGAGGTTGTGCCAGAAGAAGAAAAAGAAGATATGGAAGAGGATGAGGTACTCCTAGCTTAGAGAACTCGATCAGAGATAATTGCCAAAAGAAGAGGAGCTCAAGAGGGGGGTGTTCTAATAGACCTTGATATAGATGTACTAGAGAAAGAAGTTGATCCACGTGACTCCCTTGGCGCTAACAATTTTTATGTTTCTAATTTCAAAGGAATCCTTGGTTTCTAAGAAAAAGTGTCACATAAACCAATTCCAATTGTAGAAACCAATTTTGAAGAGTAGTTTCCTTTCATGTTTTCTCCTCCTCCATCTCAGTTTACTACCCCCACTATCAATAAAATGATGAAATTATAAGCGATGGATAATGAGCATGATTTTTTGATGCCTCAGATAACAAAAGAACCTATGGAGGTAGAAGGACAATCACAAGATATGCCAAAAGAGAAAAAAAAGGAGTTGAACTAGGAGGATCCATCAATCCAAGTCACCCTAGAAAAGGAGAGTGAAACAACTCCGTGTCCACCTCCAATGTGGGCTCCAACCCCCCCACCATCTTTTCCTTCACCTACTCCTCCACCTCTAGCTCCAACTCCACCTATGGTCTAGGTGCCCATTCCTCCACCTCCTACACCTACTCCACCACCAACCTTTCCAGCTCCACCTTCTCATCCCATACCTTCTTTTGAGCTGACTCATGAAAAGAAGCAAGAACAACCAAAGGAGGAAGAAAGGGAAGAAAGTGTTCTTCCTCGTGAAAGTAGGGTGGAAGAGAAATTGATGGAAGAGGGAGATAAGGAGACAATAAAAGAAGAAAATGTAGAAGAAAGGGAGGCCTTGGAGAAGGAATCATATTCTGGAGAGGATGTTCAAGTACAAGGGTGAATGGATTCTATTTTTATAGCAACATATGATCCAATAATGGCATTCACTAAACCCACTTGGTTCACCAAAGAAATACAGTCAAGGACCAGGGTGTATTATGATGAAGAAGATACTGGCATGCAAATCTTGGGGAAAACTTTTCATCAAGTACAATCTAGCGCCTGGGCAAGACCAATTTCATATATCACTCAAGATCACAAGGGTCGATGGAAGGCACAAGTAGCTATACAAACTATTGTTGCTAGTATTGCAGAGATAACCCCAGAGGACTTTACTTTTGAGGAAGTTGATCTAGGTGATCCTACCAAGGAGGGGGGAAAGACATTGGCTACTCTCAATTTAAAGCATGCCTTGGGTTTCATGGACAAAGATAAATAAAAGATTAAAGTTTTGATAGAGAAAAATGAAGCCCTAAAAATATTTATTCTTAAAACAACAGGTCCAATTGACCTAAATAATTTGAAAGTCTCATTACAGGTTGTCCTATAAAAGAGATCTACCCCAGAATTATCGGTGGATGTCCCATATTATTTTGTTCAAGCTTCCTTAGAATGGAAGGAGGATTTTGAGGAGCTTGGAAAGGCTACCATCTGTGTAATTTTGAGACCTTTTTATAAGTGTCCTTTGGGAGCTTACTAAGATGGTAGACATGGTGGGTGATGGAGGGTTGGATGTACAAATTGGCAAGTGGAAAAAGGTTCTCAAAGATTTAAAAATAATAAGGAATCAACACTTCCAATTTTTGGTAAAGATATATGAGGGGTCTGAGCTAGACAATTTTTGAAACATGGATAATGGATATAGCTCATGATGTAAAGTTTTATCAAAAGTGCTAGGATAAAATAAGTAGGAAGGAAGAAGAGATAATGGTTTGGGTTGAAGATGTACAAAAGTTATTCGATAAAATTGACCTTGATCTTTTGGATGAAGAAAATGATCACCTAATATTTCCAATAAAGATCATTGTAGAACAATTTGTAGAAATTTTAGATGCTGTTAAGACAAAAGAGGACCTCCAACAACTCTTCTATCAAAAGGAGGATATGCACAAGATGTTGGGTTGAGAAGAATAAATCAAGTCTTTTTTTACGGAGTTGGTCTCCTTTAGGGAAAAGTAGTAGCAATGTATTGATAACATCCAAGTAGCAAACATCAAAGAATTACACGAGATAGTGGAAAGGTTGCGGAAGGATCACCTATAAATCCTCCTAAATGACTAACTGCTCAGTTTGGACTTGGTCAATTTTTTGTAGTGGAGGGATTTTTTGACACTTATCTAGTTTTCAAGATCATTTTTTCCGGCATTTCAGACTCCAAAAGTCCAAAATTTGGAGTTGGAAAGTTTTGACTTATTCATTTTTCAAATGTCATTTTTTTGGAGTTAGGGTTGGGGTTTGAAATTTCTAGGATTATTTTGACAAAAGTTCTTGTCTTGAAAAATTGAATTGGAGTTAGATTATCTGCATGTTAGGAGTTATTTCTACTAGCCTTGGGGATATCAATCAGTTGTATTCTTGAAGAGGAGCCATGATGAGGATTTTAAGGGAGAAATCCAAGTTTTGAAGAAGATTCTAGTTGGAAATGGTGGAACTCCAGCGTATATTTCTTGTTTTCTGAACATTTTTAGGCCCTGATATCTCATAAAGTTGTAATGCACCTAGATTAAATTTAAATTTCAGTTTTCAGTAAGCTTTAGACTAAATTTAATTTTCAATTTTGTGTGTAGTTAAAACCCTAGCTACGAGTTTCTTATTTTTCCAAAAAGGGTGAAGTTCTATAAATTGTAAGAGAACAATGTATTAAGGTTGATTAATTTTGCAATACAACTATCTACAATTGGTGCTTCAATCGTGGTGTGAAATTCTCTATTATCTTTGTGAAGTTCTTGAATGTGTGTTTGCTCATTCTTTTGCTTCAAAGATACAATTGATTGTATTGTGAATATAATCTGTGAATATATTAATCTGGTGTTTATCATTGTTGCATTATCTTGATGTGACAAATTATTGGGAAGATTTTTCCTTGGTGCCTTCAAGATGAATTTGTCTCATGTGTGTGTACGTTTGAAGTGGCTTCATGATTTGATGAATTTTGAAAAATCTTATATCTACATTGATTTCCTTTGATGATTACATCTATGCAAGACCAGGGTTGTGAGTAATTCAAATCTATGTTTTGTGGGTTTTCCTCATCTTTGTGGTAATTCAATTAGTAAGATCTTGCAATGACAGTTCACGTCCATTAGGTTTATTTTTTCGTAACTTCATTCAATTCTCGTGACCTTATTATTTTTAATTTTCTAAGAAATCAATCAAAATAGATTAAATCAAGATTTTTATATTAGGAAATTTCCTTTGCTTAAAATTCTGAAAATACAACAAAAAAAAGAATTGTTTTTTAAGACTGTTTTGGTAGCCTCTCCAAGATCGAACCAACAAAGGCTTCCTCATGAATAGTTTCACATTTATCTCCAATTGAGCTATCCAAATGGTTGAGACCCAGCCCAAAAGGAACCTTGGGATTGATTTTACCATTCTTTCAAGAGGGTAATTTATACTCCAAATTCCTAGCCATTGTCTCGTGTAAAAATGATGCTCAACAAGTTGGATGATATTGGTCATTGTTTGGATCTTGATCTTTATTTATTTCAAGACTTATTCATGCATGCTTTAGATCATCCTCTTGACATGGGGTATGACTTTTAATATGCATGGGGTACCCTAGGAAGGAATTAATGTTTTGACTTGAGGAAATTGGAGTTTGCAAGGAACCCTATAGAATGGAAGCATATGGTGGAATCAAGTCTATAGTTTCCAAATACTACAATGGATTTGTATAAAGAAATAGATTATCTTGTATTCTATTTTGGATATACCTTGGGAGGTTTTATCATTGGATTTTTGATGGAGATGGCATAGATTTATCTTGTGAAGCTTTAGGAGATGAAAGAATGGTGGGAGATATGGAGGCTTTTGGGGAATCAATTTCTTAATGGAAGGCGGATGTGTCATCTATGTAACTTTTTTCAAATGAGCCACTACTAGACATAGGTAAGTGCTTTTGGTCACGCTGATATATGATTTCATGTTCCTTGGGTAAATCATAAAGGTGTTCTTGAAGTATAGTGATATTTTCTTCCAAAGATGTTTTCATTGTTAATTTCTCTGAAATGGGATTGGTTGTTCTAGGACATGATTCATTTGTTTGTATTTTAAAGCCCATTATAGGTCTAATTCACTTATCAGGGATTAGTACTCAAGACTTGATGCAATTTTTATTATAATAAGTTTAAAGTTCCTTATAGGATCTTTAAGTATCAATTGATCCAACATTTCCTTAGCTCTAGGATAGATCATTGTCACATCAATTTCTTCTTGAGAAATATCCTCTAGAGCGAGCTCTTCCCCATCATCTAAAATTTGAAAACTCAAAGATGATATGGATGGTTGATGGGGAGGAATGTTTTTTTGGGGGATGTAAATTTGATATGTGATTGGAGGGTTTCAATTGTGCAATATTATGGAGAAGATTTTTTTTTTTTTTTTTGGGGAATGTAATTTAGGTTGAGGTGTTGGGTTTGGTTGAATGGGTCTTGGTTTGGGATTGGATTGAATCGAGATCAAGAATTTGGTTGAATGGGGTGTGATTTGGGATATGGTGGAGGGGGTTTTGATTTGAGATTGGATCGAATGAAGCTTGATATGGAATTTTGGACATGTATAAGTTGGATTGATGTGATTGATAGGTTGATTGTGATTACATGGTCCCATAAGAGTAGGAAGGTTGATATGGGAATGATAATCTTTCAATTGGCGGGTAACATGAAACAATCATATTTGTTTTGGACTTTTCTCAAGGGCTTGTTGGTTACCAAAACTATAGATTGGAAATCCTATGAGATTGCCTACTCAATTATGGGATTCTCCAACTATCTTGGCCGAAAAATGGGAATGATCGATGATGATCCTCCTCCCCTGTACTTTAGGCTCTATAGAACCAAGGCGGGTAAGCCTACACCTTCACCATACTTCTTGGATTAAGGTGTTTTATAGAAGATAGCAAGATAAATAGAACTTATGTTCTCTCTCAAGATGGAAAGTGGATACTTGAGACAAATGAAATTGTGAGTATCACAATTATTGAATGTTGTTTAAATGTTATAATAGAAATGCTTTGGAAATAATGTTTTAAAATAATGTATTATTTGGTTTGAAATAAATACTAATGACTATTTTCTACTTGTAGTTTTTTTAACAAAGACTTCAACTTAAGGATAATAGATTAGTGCATTTCTTCTATTGGGCAATAGAGACAGTTTTTTTTTAATCCTATGTACAACTAAGTGAGAAAGAGAACACCACTTAAATGCTCCTAACAATTGCTCCTCTTTAATGTCTTTGATTATTTTATTATGCTACAATCAGTCTTATTGAATTTAACCCAAGCTTAATGAGCCCAATAAGATAGAATTAATAGAGCCTAATAATTTTAATTATCAAATTGCAAAATAATGAGAATAATTTCCAAACATAAAGTTTTAAAGAAGATTTATCTTCTAGAGATAAAATCACAAAGAATCGATCAACTAGGAACGATCAAATCCATAACTCCAAATTAGAGAAAATAACTAATTTATATTAATGCTCCATAAATTCTTATGTACAATAGATCACTTGCAGAAAGTGCAGTAGAAAATAATAAGTTTTTATATTGTTGGTGATTCTTCTCTAACTTTACATTTTACACCACATATATATGTGGATGAATGGTTTTCACATCCCTTTAGGGTGAAGAGACACCACCCTATGCTAAAATTTAAAAACTTCTTTTAAAAAAACTAATCAAAAAATTAACTAATAACTACCTATCTTTTGGATTTGGACTTGGTCAAAAACCCAGAACACCTTGTGAAAAGCTAAGATTTTGAATGGAGCTTGGAAGTTGGATTTCATGAACTGGGTATTTTTATATTTTCAATTTTTAATCATTTTCAATATCTATCGACATCATCTTCACAATAGGTCAAAATTCTAACTTCTCTAAAACCTTTGCTCACATAATCTTGATTGTTCCTGTCACAGAGCTTCCTTCCTTAATCCCTCAAATTTTAATCAAAAATTAATATAATTTTGTATCCCATTTCATGTACTCCATTATCAATTATTGGGCTTGGATTTTAAGAGGCCATTTTTTAGGGTTTTATCACTGAATAAGGTGAAATTAGGGTTCACCAAAATGAATAGATTGAAAATGTAGTGAAGGGATGTGTGTGATGGAAAATATAGTGAACATGTAAAGGAAGCAAAATAGAAATTCAAATAATAACCTCAAAAAATAGGGCAAATCTAGAAAATGCTAATTTTTTATGTTTGTGTGCAGTTTCGGGCAATTCTGCAACTTGTTCCTAACTAGAAATGTCGAGACGGAGAAAACCCAAAAACTTTTATCTTTCTGGTAGCAGGTAGTCTTTGACCCAGATAAAAGGTCAAGGACTACTTTGGAATTTTGAAGGTCGTCTTTAACTTTGTTCACGAATCTCGGAAGTTCACCGAAAATGGTATCTAGATCCAAGCTCCGATTCATTGTCCTATACTTGTACCTACGAGAAAAAGGGGTTTTGTTGTTTGGATGAGGGTTTTGCCTTGGTCAAACCTCAATTTGGAATCAACCTTAATAATGAAATTGAAATTGAGAATGCTAGCAAGTAGTAGAAGTAGATCTAACAATGAAGCTATGATATTCAACAGATATGCAATTGTATTTCAAATGTAAACAAGTATATTGATATGAAAACTTGAACATAACATTAACAAATGTAAATCAAAACCTCCATGATTGTATGCTTGGAATCCACCTTGATAGAAGAATAAATAGATCTAAAATATGAACAAAGGAATTTGAAGGAAGATCACACCATCATGATGGATAGATCTAGGGTTTTAATAATGAATCTTGCATGTTTGAACCAAATCCCTTCAAAGGCTTGAATGCTTGAATCCTTGATCTTCAATGGAGAACTTGAATGGAGAAGAGGAATTGAATTCTTCCTTGAAAATGCTTGATGAAATGCTTGCTTGATCTTGAATATCTCCTTGAGAGCTCTTGATGAATAATGGATGCTTGATGGCAAAAAGTGATGTGAAAGTGGATGTGAAAATGAGAGAGGAAGGCTTCCTTTTATAGTGATCTAGGGCACAAACTTCTAGAGAGGTTGATATTGGAGAATTAAATCCCAATTAATATTAACCCCTAGAAATATACCTAGATTAAATGCAATTTATGGATTTATTGTTTTGGAGACCAAAACAGCCGACCCGGAAGCGAGAAAACAAATCTTTTCGAAACCTGACATCCAGAAATCATGGGACCTTGAAATTTGATCCTTGGGTCAACGACGAGGTAGACCCCTCCCTAGGTCAAGGTAGAGGTCTTCCCTGACCTAGGTCTGGGTCAAGGTCATCTTTGACCCTCAAGGTCATCTTTGACCTTGAGGTCAAAAACCTCAGGACCTCAATCCAAAATACTAGGAAATGTAGAAAGATAGTAAAAAAGGTGGAGAGAGAAGCAGAACGGGGGAGAAAGCCAAATTCATGCAAAGACCTAATCAAGGCGCTTGACATGACCCCAGACCACTCACTTGGAGGGATAAATGCTCTTAACATGGAAGTGCTTCCATTTTAAGACAATACAATCACTATATAGGACTCCAAATTTTGCCAAAAATTTAGAGCTCCAACAAGCTCTTTCTAGAGATGTATGCTCCCTGTGAGCATAGGGAGAATTCAGTTATCTATGGAAGAAGCAGACCAAGTGCCAATTAATTGGGTTATAAAGTTACCGTGTAGAAGTCACATCATAATAATTTGGTAGCCCCAGGCTACCAAAATACAAAAGCAATATTTGCCTCTGTCAAAAATCTTGTTTTCATCACATTTTGTTGACATCAATCTAAAAACAATACTGAGATATGTCTGATAAAATATATTGATACTTTCCCTCAACCAATTGGACTTTATCTCTCTGATAATAGGTATCGTCAAATTATACACATACTCCTTGTAATATATGTTTGATTCCATCTCATCTTCACATGTTTGATACAACTTCTGCTCATAGGATGAAATAATGCACGTCTCACTTTCTGACTAAACTTCCCCATACATATTTTGAGTTTCATCATCTTCAAAATGATCACTAGGTCGACTATCTTTATCATGATGTTGATGGACTTGATTGTATATAAAATATTCTTCAAATAACGGATTCAAGGACATAGAGAACACATACATATATTTATGTACTTCCTCTTCAAAGAATGGATTCAGGAACATAGAGATCTTGGGCATATCTCCATGAGAGATTTCATCTGAAACTTCCTCCTATTCATATGATGTATGATGTTCTATTTTATCTCCGTTATTTTATTCTTGGAAATTATTATCTTCTTGATCTAGTACCTCTTGAATATATGTTGATCCATTAACTTGTTTACTGTGGTGGATTGAAAAATAATTTGGACTGTTTCTCTCAATTTGTTTATGATATTCTATGTCTAACAAGGTTGAAGTCTCTTCCACACAAAGAGAATCATCTTCCTCATTTTCACATTCATTGATATTTGATGTCATACAAGTATCATCATGGATAGATCTTTCCTCAGAATATCCTAAAAAGACTTCTCCATTCAAATCTGAAACCTCACTTGACTCATATATTACTTCAGTCCCTCATTCATTCTCCTCTGTAGTCATTTCACCATCTATATGTTTGAGAAAAATAAGGAATTGATGACATATAAGAGACCAAATTCATGCATTCTGTTGAAAAGATCAAAAAATAGAGGTTTGCATTCTAAAGGTATTTCTTGATAGGCATTAAACATCCCCATGAATATTTGTACTGCATATTCTTCTTCATGTTTTTCTAAATTCAAAACTGCATCCAAAGGAGATATATAACTTGGACTTTCTTCATCATCTTCTTCTAATATTTGAAAGAGAAGTTTCAAATCAGGGTCATTTGGCGATATTCTCAACTCACAAAATTTTATTATGAATTCCTCATGTGGAGGTATGATGTTTGATGGCATCTCATTATAAATGATTTTCATCCTTACGAACAAATATCTACAAGACTCCCCTTCAAATCTCTCCAAGTTGAAAAAGGCACCAAGTGGAGATATGTTAAGATCCTCTTCCATGTTGTAGCTTTGGTTTTGATATTGTTCATAAAACATGTTGTCTTCTCCATTTTCATCATGAAATTCATATAAGAACCACTTCTCAAAATATTTCTAAGATGAGATACATTGTGTGGGTAGTGATTCATATGCTTGTCTGGCACTGTCTTTTAACATCCTAACAAATAGCTTCATCACCTAATCCTCTGTAAAAACCTCATAATATTCAATGAATGTATAAAATACATCCAAGTGTTGCAGTGCCAATTCATCCCATTCTCCATGGAACTTTGGTACAAGTTGTAAAAGCTTAGAGAATAACTTATTTGGAATACATTAAAATATCCTGAGATCCAATGACCTGATGCCATCTAGAACAAATGGTTTTCTTTGAAATGATTGCTTATTTTGGTCCATTCTGAATATTTGAATTTGTAGTAACTTCTTTTTTTATACATTAGGTTCTCGTCAATAGAGTCGCCACCTCTTTCAAAGAGGAAAAATTTACTTATCTCCTTCTGGGTCTTCTCCCTCAGTAGAATCACTGACTGAAATATTTTTTATTGAATAGAGTCACCACCTCGCTTCAAGAAAAATATTGTTTGATGGTCTTCTAGGTTCTTCCCTCCTATAGAGTAAACTTTTGTCACCAAAGATTTTGGAAAATTTATTAACAACTCCCCAGTAGAGTCGCCAGTCTGTTGGTTCCCAAAACTGCAGATTGGAAATCCTATAAGCTTGACTACTCAATTTTGGGATTCTCCAACTGTCATAGCCAACAAACAAGAGTGATCGATGATGATCCTCCTCACCTACATTTTAGGCTCTACAGAACCAAGGCGGGTAAGCCTACACCTTAACTAGACTTCTTCTCTTAAGGCTTTTTATAAAAGATAGTAATATAAATAGAACTTATGTTCTCTCTCAAGATGACAAGTGGATAATTGAGACAAATCAAATTATGAGTATCACAATTATTGAATGTTGTTTAAATTCTATAATAGAAATGCTTTTGAAAGAATCTTTTAAAATAATGTATTATTTGGTTTGAAATAAATATTGATGACTACTTTCTTCTTGTAATTTTTTTGAACAGAGACTTCAACTTAAGGATAATAGATCAATGTCTTTCTTCTATTGGCCAATAGAGACAGTTCCTTTTTAATCCTATGTACAACTAAGTGAGACAGAGACCACCTAAATGCTCCTATCAACTACTCCTCTTTAATATCTTTGATTATTTTACTATACTACAATTAGTCTTATTGAATTTAACCCAAGCTTAATGAGCCCAATAAGATAGAATTAATAGAGCCTAGTAATTCTAATTATCAAATTGCAAAATAATGGGAATAATTTCCAAACATAAAGTTTTAAAGAAGCTTTTTCTTTTGGAGATAAAATCACAAAGGACTGATCAATCAGGAATGATCAAATCCATAACTCCAAATAAGAGAAAATAACTAATTTATATTAATGCTCCATAAGGTCTTATGTACAATAGATCACTTGCAAAAAGTGCAGTAAAAAATAATAAGTTTTTACATTGTTGGTGATTATTCTCTACCTTTAAATTTTACACCACATATATATGTGGATGAATGGTTTTCACACCCCTTTAGGGTGAAGAGACACCACCCTATGTTAAAATTTAAAAACTTCTTTTGAAAAAACTAATCAGCAAATTAACTAATAACTACCTATATTTCGGATTTGAACTTGGTTGAAAACCCAAAACACCTTGTGAAAAGCTAATATTTTTATAGGAGCTTTGAAATTGGATTTCCAAAATTGGGTCTTTTTTATATTTTCAATTTTGTATCATTTTCAGTCTCTATCGATATCATCTTCACAATAGGTTGAAATTCCAACATCTCTGAAACCTTTGCTCACAAAATCTTGATTTTTCCTGTCATAGAGCTTCCTTCCTTAAACCCTCAACTTTTAATTGAAAATTAATATAATTTTGTATCCCATTTAATGTACGCCATCATCAATTATTGGGCATAGATTTTAAGAGGCCATTTTTAAGGTTTTTATCACTATATATGACTCCAAATTTTGCCAAAAATTTAGAGCTCCAACAGGCTATTTATGGGGATGTATGCTCCTTGTAAGCATAGCAAGAATTCGGTTATCTATTGAAGAAGTATACCAAGTGCCAATAAATTGGGTTATAGAGTCACTATGTAGAAGTCACATCATAATAATTTGGTAGCCCCGTGCTACCAAAATAAAATAGCAATATTAGCCTCTGTCAAAAATCTTGTTTTCATCACATTCTATTGACATCAATTTGAAAACAATACTAAGATATGTCTGATAAAATATGTTGATAATTTCCCTCAACCAACTGGACTTTCTCTCTCTGATAATAGGTATCTTCAAATTATACACATAATCCTTGTAATATCTATTTGATTCCATCTCATCTTCACATGTTTGATACAACTTCTACTCATAGGATGAAATAATGCATGTCTCACTTTCTGAATAAACTTCCCCATACATATTTTGAGTTTCATCATCTTCAAAATGATCACCAGGCCCATTGTCTTTATCGTGATGTTGATGGACTTGATTGCATAGAAAATATTCTTCAAATAATGGATTCAAGGACATAGAGAATACATACATATCTTTCTCTACTTCCTCTTCAAACAATCAATTCAGGAACATAGAGAGCTTGGGCATATCTCCATGAGAGCTTTCATTTGAAACTTTTTCTTGTTCATATGTTGTATGTTGTTCTATTTTATCTCCGTTATTTGATTCTTGGAAATTAGTATCTTCTTGACTTAGTACCTCTTGAACATATGTTGATCAGTTAACTTGTTTACTGTAGTGGATTGAGAAATAATTTGGACCATTTCTCTCAATGTGTTTATGATATTCTATGTCTAACAAGGTTGAAGTCTCTTCCTCATTTTCACATTCACTGATATTTGATTTCATACAAGTATCATCATGGATATATTTTTCCTCAAAATATCCTAAAAAGACTTCTCCATTCAAATATGAAACCTCACTTGACTCATATATTACTTCAGTTCTGTATTCATTCTCCTCTGCAGTCAGTTCACCATCTATATGTTTGAGAAAAATAAGGAATTGATGATCATATAAGAGACCAAATTAACACATTTTGTTGAAAAGATCATAAAATGGAGGTTTGCATTCCGAAGGTATTTCTTGATAGGCATTAACATCCTCATGAAGGATTCTACAATAGATTCTTCTTCTTGTTTTACTAAATTCAAAAATGTATCCAAAGGAGATATATAACTTGGAATTTCTTCATCATCTTCTTCTAATATTTGAAAGAGAAGCTTCAAATCAGGGTCATCTGGTGAGATTCCCAACTCACAAAATTTTCTTATGAATTCCTCACATGGAGGTATGATATTTGATGGCATCTCATTATAAATGCTTGTAATCCTTACGAACAAATGTCCAGAAGACTCCCCTTCAAATCTCTCCAAGCTGAAAAAGGCATCAAGTGGAGACATGATAAGATCCTCTTCCATGTTGCAGCTTTGGTTTTGATACTATTCATAATACATGTTGTCTTCTTCACTTGCATCATGAAATTCATATAAGAACCACTTCTCAAAACATTTCTACGATGAGATACATTGTGTGGGTAGTGATTCATATGCTTGTCTGGCACTGTCTTTTAACGTCCAGACAAATAGCTTCAGCACCTGATCCTCTGTAGAAACCTCGTAACCTTCAATGAATGTATAAAATACATTCAAGTGTTGCAGTGCCAATTCATCCCATTCTCCATGGAACTTTGGTACAAGTTGTAAAAGCTTAGGGAATAACTTATTTGGAATACATTGAAATATCCTAAGATCCAACGACTCGATGCCATCTAGAATAAATGATTTTCTCTGAAATGACTACTTATTTTGGTACATTCTGAATATTTGAATTTGTAGTAACTTTTTTTTTTATACATTAGGTTCTTGTCAATAGAGTCGCCAACTCTTTCATAGAGGAAAACTTTACTTATCTCCTTCTGGGTCTTCTCCCTCAATAGAGTCAATGACTAAAATGTTTTATTGAATAGAGTCACCACCTCGCTTTGAGAAAAATATTGTTTGTTGGTCTTCTGGGTTCTTCCTTCCAACAGAGTAAACTTTTGTCACCAAAGATTTTGTAAAACTTATTAACAACTCTCCAGCAAAGTCGCCAATATGTTGGTTCCCAAAACTGCAGATTGGAAATCCTATGAGCTTGCCTACTCAATTCTAGGATTCTCCAACTATCTTGGCCAACAAACAGGAGTGATCGATGATGATCCTCCTCCCCTACACTTTAGGCTCTACAAAACCAAGGCGGGTAACCCTACACCTTAACCAGACTTCTTGGCTTAAGGATTTTTATAGTAGATAGTAACATAAATAGAACTTATGTTCTCTCTCAAGATGGCAAGTGGATACTTGAGACACATCAAATTGTGAGTATCACAATTACTAAATATTGTTTAAATGATATAATAGAAATGCTTTTGAAAGAATATTTTAAAATAATGTAATATTTGATTTAAATAAATACTGATGACTACTTTCTGCTTGTAATTTTTTTGAACAGAGACTTCAACTTAAGGATAATAGATCAGTGCCTTTCTTCTATTGAGAAATAGAGATAGGTTCTTTTTAATCCTATGTACAACTAAATGAGAGAGAGAACACCACCTAAATGCTCCTATTAACTTCTCCTCTTTAATGTCTTTGATTATTTTATCATGCTATAATTAGTCTTATTGAATTTAACCCAAGCTTAAGGATCCCAATAAGATAGAATTAATAGAGCCTAATAATTCTAATTATCAAATTGTAAAATAATGGGAATAATTTCTAAACATAAAGTTTTAAAGAAGATTTATCTTCTTGAGATAAAATCACAATGGACTGATCAATCAGGAATGATTAAATCTATAACTCCGAATTAGAGAAAATAACTAATTTATATTAATGCTCCATAAAGTCCTATGTACAACAGATCACTTGCAAAAAGTGCAGTAGAAAATAATAATTTTTTACATTGAGGGTGATTCTTCTCTACCTTTACATTTTACACCACATATATATGTAGATGAATGGTTTTCACATCCCTTTAGGTTAAAGAGACACCACCCTATGCTAAAATTTAAATACTTCTTTTGAAAAAACTAATCAGCAAATTAACTAATAACTACCTATCTTTCGGAGTTGGACTTGGTCGAAAACCCAAAACACCTCGTGAAAAGCTTAGATTTTGATTAAATCGTGGAAATTAGATTTCCTAAACTGGGTGTTTTTTATATTTTCAAGTTCGTATCATTTTTAGTCTCTGTCAACATCATCTTCACAACAGGTCAAAATTCTAGCATCTTTGAAACCTTTGCTCACAAAATCTTGATTGTTCCTGTCACAGAACTTCCTTTCTTAATCCCTCATTTTTTAATTGAAAAGCAATATAATTTTGTATCCCATTTCATATAATCCATCATCAATTATTGGGCATGCATTTTAAGAGGCCATTTTTTAGGGTTTTATCACTATATAGGACTCCAAATTTTGCCAAAAATTTAGAGCTCCAACAGGGATAATGCTTGTTGATGAAATCGGGCCAGTGATTTGATTCTTTTGTCTTGTAGAAGCTTAGGATCTTGTTTTAACCTTTAAGATATACTATGTTTTTGTATTTTCAAAGTGTATGGATGAAATAATTTACGCACCTAAGGAAATGACCAAAATGACCTAGAGATATGAAGGAACAATGCAATTTATGTTTTTTGGAGTTATTTTGTGAATTTTGACAATGCAACTTAAGGATGACAAGATGCAAGATATGAAGGACAAATTTAACCTTTGGAAATCAGGTATGATGAAATGTAAGCTAAGGATGACAATATGAAAGGAATGGAAACTAAGGATAATGAAATGGAAGTTTTTTTTGGATTTAGAGACTTTGAAAACCTTGGAAATGCAAATATAAGGGTATAACCCTAGGGAATTGAATTGAGGTCAAGACCTTAAAGTATCAAGGACAAATTAAATGAAAAAAGGATAAGTTTAAACCCAGTCTTAACAAGTTAGGGTATTGACTTAATGTAGTGATGAGAAAAGGATAGAGTTTTGACAACGTCAAGATTCCCTATTCAACAGCACAAGGTATAACCCTAAAAATTGGATTGTTGGATTTTGAAAAGTCTATTTTAGGTTCTAAGTGCAATATGTGGATGTCATAGACTAAGGAATGCAATGATAAGGAAAATGTGAGGAGGACAATGATAAGGCCAATATGATAAGGACAATGCAAATATGGAGAGGGCAATGTAATGACAAGGCAACTATGAATTAAGATCTAATGCAATGAAAAAGAAAAGAATGACTTGGGACTTTAATAAAATGAGGGCTAATGAAAAAGGTTTAACCTAAGAAGACTATTAATTGTGTAAGGTGAAAAAAAGATTCCAAGGCTCATAGTGGTTCTGAATTCCTAACTTTTGAAAGGTTTGATTTGGACAAATGTTTGAAATGGTGGACAATCACTTGAGGGTTTGAGTGAATTAATGCTTGGATAATGCAATTTGTTTTAACACTCACACAAGACACATTAAACAAAATGGTTGTTTTTTACTTTGAACAAGCAATCACAACCTAGGTTGGAAAAGATACTACTTGTTGAACCCCCGCTTGGATTTCTCCATATACCCAAACAAAGTGGACAAATAGAGATTCAAGTGTCATGGGCTCCCACTTACATGTTAGGAGATCACCTGAATCTCTTACCCCAAAGGTTCGAAGACCTAGAGGATTTTATGTCTCAACAATGAAGAGTACATGTGGGGTGTTTAGTTAGTCTCCAACCTTTTGCACCAACAAGTATATAGGGATTTTGGCTTTCTAAAACCATGGTTCATAATAAGTTGACCTAGTTTAGGGGATGATATGATAAACTCCCTCAAGAGCTTTCTCAACCCTTAAAACAAGGGTTTTTCATATCTCAGGGATACTAGAGGAGAGCTATCACGTGCCACTTCCCATTGATTGGATTTTCACCACAATAAAAATTTTATATAGTGATTTGGATGAGCTTGGCTATAGCCTGTTACTACTTTGGTCACTCTCTTGGTGGTGAGTACCTCTTTTTCCAACCAAGGTAGACCCTCTAATTTGAAGGAAAAATCAAGTGTCGCTATAATTTATCTCTTACACCCAGGATCTCAAAGACAAGGGGAGAGGATAATTGAAGTAGCAGTAGGTCCACCCTATGATGTGCAAGCACAAAAGACAATTCAGACAAACATGATTCATTTACCAATTAGAAAGGAAATATGATCAAAATAGCACAAATTTTTGTTCTTTTCCTTCCTAATTAAGACCAGGTGAAAATTGTTGTTCATTAATCTATTAAGAAAGGAAATGTGATCAAAATAACACAAATTAATGTTTTTTCCCTTCCTAATTAAAACTAGGTGAAAATTATTGTTCATTAACCCATTAAGAAATGAAATATGATAAAAATAGCACAAGTTATTGTTCTTTCCCTTCCTAATTAAAAATAGGTGAAAATTGTAGGGTTTAATTTATCCTCCTATTTAGATCTAGGTGAAAATTATTGGGTTCAATGATCTGCCTAATTAGACTATGTACAATTTTTAGATCATTTATATCCCCATTTGGGCTAGATGCAATTTGTTGTTCATTTTAAACCCCTTTAATCTAATGATTGAAAGAAAAAATATTAATTATGATTCATCAAATGTTTAATACAATAAAAAATGCATAGATCACAAGTTAGACTCTAAAACCTGCATGCAACAACAAATCAACAAATAAAACTTGCATGAAAACATAAGACTCACAAATTTATCAGATTTGATGTGTTCATGTTGAGTTCACCATAATGTTGACTAGGAAATTGGGAATTAGAAAAATGCATAATAAGCCAACCACAAAATCTTACAATCATACAAACCTAATCCTAATGACGCCATTAAAACCATTAAGATAAAGTGCATAAAAACCAAACAAAGCACTCCCTTAATGAAGCTTCAATGTTCTTTCTGTATTCTCCAAATTGATGTTTCTCCAATACTGAAAATGAACCTACAATGAAATCAATCGTTGATAGGACAATAATGAGAATACTGAAAATGTGTGGTTACAAGAATGAGGAAAATGAGTCCAATTTATAGAATTTTGACACTCAAATCAATAGACAAGATCAAAACCCAATTGACGGTCCAGATCACTTTTGAAGACTCAAAAATGGTAAATGAAAAAATTATGACAATTTTAAGTTGTACATTTGGAAAATGGCACGATTGTGATATTTCATGACAAATTGACATGCACAATTTTGAAGGAGAAATCAAATGCATAAAATGAGGGGAAGGTGGAAGGCTAAATTAGGAGAAATGGAAAAGAGGTGTAAGGAGGGATTAGGAGGATGGAGGCTAGTTCGTGGGTGGAGGCATAATTAGTGGAGGTGAAGCCAAATAATGGGAGGGAATAATTTAAATTCAAAATTTATTAACTCCCACATGAGACAAATTAAACAATTAATTAATTGTAGGATAATGAAAAAAGGGGATAAATAAATCATGACATATGACTTACGAAAAAGGGAGAATTAGTGGTTGTTCTCTCTTTTAGGATTAATTAATTGACATGATCATTAAATTAAACATGATAAAAGGCCGAATTGATGCAAATTAAAGGATGAATGTTAATAGTTAATTAAATACAACTCATTATTTAATTAATGAAGAATGACACAATGTCTACAAATAGTAAAGATTAAATGTGCAATATAGAAGAAAATTTAGGACTGGTGAAACAATTTTTTAAAAGTATGCTAAGATGTTAAAAAGTGGAACCATAGGTGTTAACCATTTTTTAACATCTACACTAAGTTATTGTTGGCATTTTATTTTATAGGAACTATTTGGTTAATTATTCTAGTCATCATTCTATTGTGTGCTAAAGTGTTTCTCTTAGCTTCATGTAAAGTTATTCATCATTTCTCAAGCTCCCTAGATATTCATAGTGCCTATTAATCTCTCTTCAATTATTTTATTTTTTGAATTGATTTAAATATGTGAAAAGGTAAACAACTATTTTAGTTATTCAAAATTATTTTTGATTAAGGTAAAATAGGTTTTGAAGGGGTCCTAAAACCCTAAATAGAAAGAAGCTAAAGATTTAAACCATTACAACCCAAAAGATAAGACAGGTCCAAAATAGAACAAGGTCAGCCAAAAATAAGAAACCAACTAGAAAGAGATAGTAGCAAAAGGACAGGAACTAGGACACAAAACCCAGAAAGCATGGGCCTATTCTCCCATATCCTTCAGGAGATCAGCAGCCTGAAGCTCAAGACTATCCATCCTCTCAACTTCTTTCTTGAGTTACATGGCCTCATAGGTGGCAGTAGAGGAAATCTTCTTGGTGTTAGATCTCATTCTTTTACCTGAGCCATCTTGGTTTTCATCTTGTTCCTCCTTATCATCTGCTATCTTAATAATGGTCTTATCCTCTAAGGAACCTTCCATCTTGCTGAGAATAATTTAAATATGATCATTATAGGCCTTCAAGATGTTGAAACTTTGATCAACAATGCCTTTAAGAGTGTCTTCTAATTTAGCAACCCTGTTGTCTAAGTCAGGAACTTTAGCCTCCAACCTATGAAAGGCAACAATGTCCATCACAAAACCCATACCTACACTAGCCCTCATCTCATCATCAGAGTCCTTCTTACTATTATCCCTGCTCTCAAGGGTCTTCATCCTACCATTAATATATTAATCTCATGAAAAAGCCCCTTAATGGCCCTAAAATTATTGAGGAAGCTACTCCTAATAGTAAGTAGCACATCCATTTGAGGTTCTTTGTTGGAATCACTGAGAATTAACATAGAGGGTTCAATAAGCTCTTTCTGATCAACATTACCAGACTCACCCTTCATAGCCAGCTTCATATTATCTCTAGCAATATCCAACTTCACAGTGCTCGTATCAATATTTCACCACACAGTTTTCTTCAACATAGCATGGGAATCCTCAATAGGGGGAATGGAAGGATGATCCATCATAGACCCCATCAAGATGTTGAAACTCTGACCCCATCAAGATGTTGAAATTTTGATCAACAATTCCTTTAAGAGTGTCTTCTAATTTAGCAACCATGTTGTCCAAGTCAGGAACTTTAACCTCCAACCTATGAAAGGAAACAATGTCCATCACAAAACCCATACCTGCACCATCCCTCATCCCATCATTAGATTCCTTCTTTCTATTATCCTTGCTCCCAAGGGTCTTCATCCTACCATTAATATCATTAATCTCATGAAAAAGCCCCTTAATGGCGCTAAAATTATCGAGGAAGCTACTCCTAATAGTAAGTAGCATATCCATTTGAGGTTCTTTGCTGGAATCACTGAGAATTAACATAGAGGGGTCAATAAGCTCTTTGAGATCAACATTACCAGACTCCCCACCCTTCATAGCCAACTTCATATTATCTCTGGCAATACCCAACGTCACAGTGCTCATATCAAAATTTCACCACACAGTTTTCTTTAACATAGCATGGGAATCCTCAATAGGGGGAATGGAAGGATGATCCATCATAGACCCCATCACAGGAGGAGAAGAACCATCCACCCACTCATTAGAAGAGATTTCTCAAATGTATGCTAGCTTAGAGCCAGAAATACAAAGACTCATTTCCTTTAAAGACTAATATGAAACCAAAACCCTAGCAAGTAATGGTCAGAAAAGAAATCATGGCAAAAAAGACATTAAAGCCAAGATAGGCAAAATGTCCCTACTGCACTTTGAGGGGATGGGAAAAGAAACAACTCAAGCTTGGGTCCAAAAACTAGACACCTACCTCTCCCTCAGCCTGATGACCGAAGAAAATGTCATTAAATTTTCCATAATCCACCTGATAGGGGAAGCCCACAATTTGTGGCACCATCGAATCATCACATTGGGTCATAAAAGTATTAACACCTATAGTGAATTCACTCAAAAAATCATTAGTAGGTTTGACCAGAAGGAACCTAAATGGTACTTCCAAGAGTTAACTCACCTCAAACAAATAGGAACTATTAAAGAATTTGCCAATAAATTTTAGAGTCTATCAGTCATGCCTCCCAATATATCTCAAAAAAGGAGGGTCTACATGTTCATCGAAGGACTCAAAGAACACATAAAAATAATGATGAGACCTTTTGAATCCCAAACCCTTGAAGATGTCATTAGGAAGGAAAAAATGATAGAATACAATGCAACAAAAGAAAAACAAAAAGGTAACTCCTTCAAAACACCAAATAGAGGAGAAGTTCCAAGGAGAGATCCATCAAAAATTTTCTTATGTCAACAACCATGGAGAAAGGACCACCAGTGTAAGGAAAGGGGTGAACTCATTGAGAGAGGGTTGTGCTTTAAATGCAAAGCACCCTGAACTAAAGGTCACCAATGTGAAAGAGGACAAATGAATAACATAGAGGAGACACCTAAGGAAGGGGTCCCCCTTAAAAGAGCTAGATTGGAAGATCCAGAACCAAGAACATTAGTCGTCATCACCTGGGGGAATGAAAATAGACCATTCCGACTTAAAGGTCTAATCAAAGGACAAAAGATAATTGCCTTGGTGGACATAGGAGCCTCACATGACTTCATTAGCAAGCAACTAGTAGAAAAAATAAAAATACCAACCCAAGAGTTCAAAGGGTTTGAAGTAGTCATGGGCAATGGGATAATTGATCAATGTATTAGAATGGTAACCCAATTAGAATTCCAGGTGGGGGAACATATAATCAAGAGAAACTTCTTTATGGGAAATTTGCAAAATGATATCATTCTAGGAATGCCATGGATAAACTCATTAGGGAGATTTACAATGGATAGTCCCAACCTTGGAATTTGTTTTCAACATCAAGGGAAAGAAATAATATTAAAAGGAATGTCAGATGGATCTTCCAAACTAGTATCATGTAATAGGATGGAGAAAATCCTCAGGCATGATCAAGGGGAGTGGATGGTCCAACGTATGATCCTTGATAAATCATTCACTAAAGAACAAGAAATTCATAAGGACATTCATCCCATCCTTAAAAAATATAAAAAGGTCTTTGAGGATATTCCCCTAAGTTTACCTCCAAAGAGAGGATTTGAACACTCAATCGAACTAGAGGATGGAGCTAAACTAGTTATCACAACTACTTATCGACACCCCAAAAAATTTAAAGAATAAATTGAGAGAACCATTAAAGAACTTCTAGGAATGGGCTATATTCAGCTTAGCAGCAGTCCATTTGCCTCCTCTGCATATTGGTGAAAAAGAAAGATGGTACCATGAGAATGTGTATAGATTACAGAGATTTGAATAAAAAGACTATAAAAAATTGATATCCCATCCCTAGAATTGATGAATTAATGGACCTAAGATTAGGTTATCACCAAATTAGAATGAGAAAACAAGATACCCCAAAAATAGCCTTCAGGTGTCACTATGGACATTTTGAATTTTTAGTCCTACCCTTTGGACTCACTAATGCACCAACCACTTTTCAGTAATGTATGAATCACATCTTCATGAAGAAGCTAAGGAAATCTCTACTTGTTTTCTTTGATGATATTCTCATTTATAGTGAGACATGGGAAAAACACCTCAAGCACATTGAAGAAGTATTGAACTTTTTGGAATCAGAATCATTATATGCAAAAATTTCCAAATGTGAATTTGGGTTAAAGGAAATCAATTATTTAGGGCACAAAATCAATGAAGCACAAGGAAGTGTGGATGAAGAGAAAATTAAAGCTATTAAAGAATGGTCAACCCCCAGAATTCTAACACAACTAAGGGGATTTAAGGGACTATGCAGTTATTACAGAAGATTTGTGAAGGTTATTTCAAAAATTGCAGCCCCCCTCATCGATCCAACCAAAAAGGGAGCTATCACTTGGAATGATAAGGCCCAACAATTTTCTGAACAACTCAAGGTAACCATGAGCTCCTGGCTAGTCTTGGTTATACCCGATTTCTCCATGCCCTTTGAACTTCAATGTGATGTCTCTAGGCAAGGTATTGGGGTCTTACTCATGCAAAAGAAGCACCCCATAGCTTTCGAAAACCGTAAACTCATAGTAGAGGAAGACACTATTCTATTTATGACAGAGAGATGTTAGCTATAATGCATGCATTGGCCAAATTCCATCAATACTTGATTTGTGGTAAATTTATTGGGAAAATAGACCACAACAATTTGCACTTCTTTTTAAGTTAGAAGGATCTCAATGATAGACAACAAAAATGGGTAAGAAAAATACAAGCTTATGATTTTGATATAGAATATGTAAAAGGGGTGAATAATGGCACCATAGATGCATTGTCTAGAAGGGCACACCTCAATGCCATCACTAGTATCTCTAACAATTGGAAAGAAGAGATCATCAAGGAATATGATCAAGATTCACAAGCAAGGGAAATTATATAAGGTAACCCACCTAATGAAAATTATAAAGTTAGGGATAACCTTATATTCTATAAGGAAAGGGTGTATCTAATTCCTCAGTTTGAATTCAAAAATAAAATTCTCCAAGAATTTCACAACAACCCCTTAGTAGGACATCAAGGATATTATAAAACATATAAACATATCCAAGAGAAATACTCATGAAAAGATTAAAAAAAAGAATGTACAAAAATGTGTGCAAGAATGCATGGCATGTCAGTGCAACAAAGTTGAACTCTCCTACCCTATTGGGTTACTCCAACCCTTGCCTATTCCCAACCAAAAATGGGAGAGCATATCTATGGATTTCATCACAGGATTACCAAAGACACAAGGGAAGAATATCATCTTTGTGGTAGTAGACAGACTCACCAAATACGCCCATTTATTTGCAATCTCAAGTGAATATAAGGCAATTCAGATAGAAGACCTATTTTTAGAGAAGTTTTTAAACTCCATGGGCTCCCTCAGAATATTGTTAGTGACAGAGAC
The DNA here is from genome assembly GCA_027943335.1 of Chamaecyparis obtusa. Lineage (NCBI taxonomy): Eukaryota > Viridiplantae > Streptophyta > Pinopsida > Cupressales > Cupressaceae > Chamaecyparis > Chamaecyparis obtusa. The sequence goes on from BSBK01010074.1 coordinate 836,138, forward strand.
AACAAATTTATTAGCCAATTTTGGCAAGAACATTTTAAATTGGCTGGTATAGACTTAACCCCCAGCACCAGTTACCATCCTCAAATCGACGGGCAAACTGAAGTAGTGAACAAATGGCTAGAAGGCTACCTAAGGAACTATGTTACCGGACAACATACTATGTGGATTAAGTGGTTTCATTTGGGAGAATATTGTTACAATACAACACACCACATGTCCAAAGGGATGAGTCCCTTCCAAGCATTATATGGGTATGAGGCTACGTCATTTGGAGAATTAATCCATCAAGAGAGCAAGGTACCAAAAGCGAAAGACTTTATTCAGCAAAGTAGAGACATTGTTAAATCCCTGAAATAGAATATACAACAAGCTCAAAATCAACAAAAGATTTATGCAGATAAGAAACACATAGAAAGTACCTTCGAAGTCAAAGATCTTGTATTTCTACGATTACAACCCTATAAAAAACTTCTATTAAGAAGAATGTGATAGAAAAATGGAAACCTTGATTTTATGGACCCTACAAGATAATAAGAAGAGTTGGGGAAGTATCTTATGAGGTAGAACTTCCCAAGAATAGAAAAATACATAACATATTCCATGTCTCCAAACTTAAGAAGGTCCTCAGACAACACATAGTCCCTTGTGATGAATTAACCCCCCTAGATGAAGGGAAACTCATTCTGCAATCGGAAATCATTCTTGACACACGAAAAAGGAAGCTATGGAACCGAACCATTATCGAGTATCTAGTAAAATGGAAAGATCTGTCGAATGAAGATGCCACTCGGGAAAGAGAGGAGAATCTCAAATTGCATGAGGAAAAGCAATTTGAAGATGGGGGAATTGTGTTGACCATCAACTAAAAACTCTTACCAATGTATATGATTTGTATTAAAAATGGAACTATTATCCATTAATGATAATTTAACCAATATTGTCATTTTTTCTTTAAAAAATAAAATAAAAATATATTAATAACATTTAATTATTAATAATCAATTTATATACATTATACATATCATAATATATATTAGATAATATAAATATTATTATATATTAATTAATATATATTATTATTTAATTATTCATAATATAAAATATTATATATTATAATATATATAACTAATCATACTTACGTGCAGTATGTAATAGTTTGCTTCAGTCGCACCTTAGAGGTGCGACTGGATCACAACCTTAGGCTGCAACCGGTCACACACCTAAGGGGTGCCGATGGGTGTGGGGGGATGTGACTTCCCCCTCCCACACATATTTATGCACAACCCGATAGGTAAAAGAAAAATAATGAAAAAAACATATAGATATTAAACAGGAAGATAAGGGAAGAATTGTAGGCGACAACCAATCTAAAAGAAAGAAAGAATTGGTATGTAATTAAAATTTAAATGTAATAATTTTATTAATTAAAATATATATATATATATATATATAAATATAAATAAATATATATATATGTATGTATGTATGTATGTATGTACATGTACAATTAAGATTTACATAATTATGCATTTTTTTATGCTTCTGGATTTTCCATTATGAATCTGATTATATGATTATCTAATTTACATTAATTTTGGTACATTTATATGTCCACCCAAATTGATGATATGGAGACCATATAAGGTGAATCTTATATTCACTAAGAGATAGATCCCATATCTGGAGGGGACTAGAGGAGATTGTTATAGTTTCCCTAGTCTCGAGATTATTATAATCTCATATAGGCAGTATATATACTGATGCCAATCATATACATATGTGTAGGCTTGGATAGCATTTATTGCTTCCAAGAGATTCTTATGGGCAGTGCTCTATGGGATGACATGTCGATAGCCTAGTTGCTTAGAGTGGATCTTATATCCCTAAAGTCGAGAATCGGGAATTTTGTGAAGCCCGACCTAGAGGTAGTCTTAAGAATAAAATCCCCCCCTACTAACTTAGAGTAGAGTAAGAGTCATGTAAATATTGTGAATACTTTGTACTAACATCAGTTTTGAAGGAAATATAAAAAGGAGAATAAGAAGGGACATTACACAATACCCAACTTCACAGTGCTCATATCAATATTTTTCCACACATTTTTCTTCAGCATAGTAGGGGAATCATCAATAGGGGGAATGGAAGGATGAGCCATCATAGACCCCATGACCGGCTCCAAGTGAGACTCATTAGCAACCTTCTTCTCTTCCCTATTGGGGGTCTTAGAGACAACCTTCTTTTGTTTCTTGTTCTTCTTAACAAGGGAGGGGAAGGTCTTAGTTTTCCTGCAACTTTCAGGATCCTCTTTATCTATATCCATGTCTTCTTCCTCTTCATTGTACTCCTTGTCAGAAGAGATGACCATTTTAGTGATCTTACGCTTTTTACTTTGCTCCTTAGCATATTTAAGTTTAGAGGAAGAACCCTTGCCTTTTCCTTTGGTAGTGGTGGCCTCAAGGTCCTTAGAGTGCATATCTTCACTATCCTCTATTTTAGAGAAAGCATGCTAGGAAACATAATCATCATCCTTTGTCTCAGACTCACCCTTCTCCACAATTTGTTTGCTAATGGATTGGGATTTAAAATATTCATAAATTCAGACCATCAGACCCTCATGCATCGAAGGATTAGTAACCACCCTATCCCTAATCCCATGAATAATGGCATTCATGGATGTGTGCAGGTAAAAAGGAATGGAAATCTTGATAGCATGCCTGAAGTGATTCAAAATAACAAAATGATGGGTACAAACCTAGGAGAATCTCTCGTCTAGAGTGACATAGTAGAAAATAGCACGCAAAACAAACCTCCAAAGTTTCTTAATAGAGCTGGAGGGGAATTAAGTCTTACCATCTTTAACCAGGGCATCACACTCATCATCCTCTCTAGTGAATACCTCAACAACGACCTCAAAAATCTTCCTGTCCCTGTAGAACTTCTTCCCCACTATAGGAATCCCCGTGACCTAGGAGATGAGGTCTTCGGTGAATTTTTAGTGTTCTTATGTTTAGTAATTGCTTGAATTGTTCTCTATTGTTAAATATCAATACTAAAGGGGCCTTTGATCACTAGGTCATAAGATGTGGGTTTTCTTATAGATTATTGAAAGAAGTGATAAATCTTTGGGTTTCCTAATAGATTTGAATGATTGAGTTTATATTATACCATGGGTTATTTTTATTACCTTATCAAATTTGTATTGAAATCAAAGTTTATTTCATAATTCATAGCTTATAATGGTCGATATTATTTAGTGTTGGGGAATCCTACTTGGGTATTTTCTCGTTTCTTGATCATAGCCTTTTATTTTTTATTTGTATTGATAATTGATTATTAAAGGATTTATTATGTCTAGTAAGATGACGATATTGTTGAACCTTAATAGAATATAAAGATTGAATTCACCATTAATAGTAAAAAGCACTACTATGTCTCCTTAAAGTTATTGTTTCAAATATCTATTTAAGTGATATGACACTTGGTTTGAAAAAAAAAGATTAAAACATTAAATAGAATCTTAAAACTTAAGTTTCGTGTGATATCATCTTAAGTGTTTTTGGGAATTACAACTAATGGTTTGTCAAGTTGGCCAATAAATTATTACATGTTCTAAGTTTGGGACTTTGGGGGCAAAGGTAACCAACAATTATGTTCATGGAGGGGCTCAAATGGGGCATATATGCTAGATTTATTAATTCAAGAAAACAATTAGTTGTTCAAGCATTTCAAACATTATAACCAAACTATCAAATTGTGTACATTTTCAACTTGAAACAACAACTTTGAAAGCATTGCAAAACAAGCTTTATTGCTCAACAACTCAAATATTGCAAGTTTGCACATTTGTAACACTGCAAAGAGTCTTGTATCCTCTTGTCAATCATCAAACTATTACCCTATCATATATATACCTTGTCAAAACAAACAAATGCCTCACCAAGAAAAAATCTTAGTCTCCAATAGGGTCTCATTTAGAGTTTCCATTTTTAGAACCTCTTTTGTGGATTCCTTTAAGGCTTGATTTTGGGCCTCTTTTTTGACATTGCAAACAAGTATATGAATTGGTTTGGCCCAACCTGAAGAGATTGGATGTGTCAATTTTGCCACATATAGTGCTAAGGTTCCTTCATAAGCTTGTATATTCTATAAATAAAAAACCCTTGTTGAGATTATCTCATAAACACAACCCTCTTTGAGTGAATTCATCCTACCCCAACCCATAAGGAATGCAAATTTGAGATTAGAAAATGTTGTTTTCTCATTAATTTCTCCAGAAATATCATCTTAAAAAATATTTTATACATAAATAAATTTATCCCTTTTTTTACACACCCTTGTAAATAAAATCAAGAACCTAAAAAGTAATTTAAAATCTTTGACACAATGTAAGATCTAAAATGCATGTCCATAATCAAACAAATAATGAACACCACGAGCATAAAAAAGTAGATATTAATGTAATAAGATATTAAAAGAAGAATATCACTATCTAAATAAGAAAACAATCACAATGATTGATTCAAGAGGTAGAAGGTATTTCCAATATACATACATATTTTAAAAAATTGTAGTGAGATAGCCTAACTCATTAAAGCATGCCAACAGACATTTGGTTTAATTATACAGTTATGGTAGTAGGCACTTATATGATACTAAGTTCAAATCTTCAACAATTAAAAAAAATCATTAAAGCATTAACACCAATACAATTATACTTATAGGTTATCAACACATTACACATTTGTACACATTTGTACATGCAAGTAACATTTACATGATATATATTCTACAATCATTTAAAAAGGACATGTAAAGATAGATTTCTTGTACTTTTCTCATTTTCTAAATCCCTATTATGGAAACTTACACCCATTATGGACAACACTTTTTACATTATTGGCATAGATGAAAGAATAAGTACTTTCTTCAAACACTAGATTGCTTTAGGAAATAGATGATTACTATTAAATTCTTAGTTTGCATGATTCCGTAATGTTTCAATTGATGATTTATGCATCTCGTATATTATATAATTAAATTTCATATCAATGACGACTTCACTTATCTTATTCATAGCTTACATTAGATAAATATTCACAATCATTATGAAGGTTTTATTTTAACGTTATCGGAATTTGTAGAGGTTGAAAAATGATTGCCTTTTTCCTTGTGTAAAATAGGAGTGTTGAGATTGTTGCTAGAATCTTTATTTGGAGTCAAATTATGAGGATGATTCATACTAATGATTAGTTTATGTGAGAAAGTAAAGTTGAAATAATATGAAATTAATATTTGTTATGTAGTAATTCACAATTTTCTTCCATGTAAAACTGTAAAAAGAGACACAAGTGTACAATTGGATTGGACAAAAGAAAATATTTACTATTTAATAAATAAAAGATGTGTAAGTTTCTATTAATCATTTGATCTACACTAACTCATGAAGATTATTGTCTAAGCCTCCTATCTTACTCTCTAAATCAATTGACTAAGCATCTTGAAGTCAGTTTCAATAATTTCTCTAATGCAATTCAATAAATCATATAGTTTTCAACGTATAGAACATATAAGACAAAGGAACAAAAGGGTACATGGAAGATTTAAATACTCATAGGATGTAAGGAATAATAGAAAAGAAGAAAAAAAACACGTTATGTTTGGTTGTGGAACAATATGCTATACATGTTCAGTTGAGGTCAAAACCATCATGCACAAAATAAATAATAGAACAATTTCAGCTATACTAAAAAACAACCACAACAATACAAGTTAGCAAATTCCATAACTCAAAAAAATCAAAGCATATTTAGAAACTAGAACCTGAAGGCTTGGATTTAAGTTTTGTATTTCTCTAAATGTCAAATTTGTGTACATGTACATTGTTGTATACTTGTGTGATCTTCTTAGCAACTTTGAAATGAATGCATAAGAATTTGAGCGGGAATTCAACAACATATAAAGAGTGCTAGAAAAATGTTGACATTGATTAGTCCTTAAGCTTAGTAAGGATAATGTCTATTAAGTTACCCCTTTTTCGATTGTCATTGATGTCATCACTCTAGATGTTCTGGTACAATACTTCTCTAATTATATCTTTGGGCCCGGTTAATGGTTTGACCGACAGCGGTATCACCAGATAATGCATATCTCCACCATGGCATATATTTGTTTTAGTCCAGACTGATAATGCTTAGTGTAAGATTCATATTTGATATGGATGACTTCACCGCCACATTTTGGTGGTGTGTTCACAAGTTTTATATCTTGTCCTAGTCGACATGAAAAGATACAACCGACATGGAAGGGTGATATATTGATGATGGTATAAATTGGAAGTGACTTCAACATATGAATATGTGTGTGTGTGTGTGTGTGTGTGTGTGTGTGTGTGTGTGATGATATGATAGATGTAATGTGACTTGTATATGTGATCTATTGATGTATATAGCATATTGTTTTGTGACTATATAAAAGAATATATTTACTCTTGTGAGAACTCTATTTTGTGAATATGCAAATACATTCATAACAATTCAAATTTTGTATTTCATACTATTAGCTACACTTGTTATTTTTGTAATTCGAGTAGGAGCCCAACCGATAGTGAGTGAACTGGCGGTGAGCCACATTGGCAGTAAGCCACCCTTGTATTTTGTAGCTGGTTACCTAATACTTGAGAGTTAACCCTCTCTAAGGGTTTTTCCATCTTGGGTTTCCATGATAAAAATATGGTGTTATATGGTGTTGCATTATTTGATTTCAATTATTTCATTTTCAACGAGTTTAAAATATGTTATGTGGATAGTTGCTTAAATGTTTTAAAATTTTCAAGGGCATATTGATTCACCCCTCCCATCTTAGTATCTCACATGTTCAACAATTGATATCAGAGCTAGTTCATTTGGAAGAGTCTAATAGCTTGAAGGAGATTTGGAAAGTTGAACATATTATGTCTCGATCCTCCATGGATGAAAATGAGTTTATGTCTATATAAGAAGATCTTAAGTCTATTGAAGATGAGAACAAGGAATTATCAAAAGATCTTCAAATGGATAATGACTGCATTTGGAAATTAAAATAACAGATCCAGAAATTTAAATTAAGACATAAAGAAGTCAGCAATGAACTCAAGCAAGCAAATGATACTATCCTTGATCTAAGAGCCAAAAGTGAAGAAGATGAAAAGGCTAAGAAGCATCTGAATAATACAATCGAGAGAAAATCTGATAAATGCAAGAAGTTAGAGAAATAAGTCAAGTCTCTTAGAAAAAATATAGAGGAATCAAAGAAAAGTGAAGACAAATTCAAAACTAGTTTGAAGAAGCTTGATGAAATGTTGAATGCTCAAAGATCTTCGACAAGTAAGAAAGGCCTAGGTTATGAAACCGGTGAATGGTCTCACAAAAAATCAAAAGAAAAGAAAGAACAAAATCAAGTAAGTGAAAATAAGATTGACTCAAACAAAAAAAAATAAAGGTAAGGCTCCAATAAACCCCTAGGTAAGTAAGAAACCCTACTCTTTTAATGGTCATTGTTTCAATTCCAATAAATTAGGACATAGCATTGAATTGTAGAAGTAAATCAAATTAGAATGATAAATCTTACGCCGATAGAAGTTTTAATTGCAATATTTATGGTCATAAGACACGTCAATGTAGGAAACCAAGTTGAAGTAATCATTTTATTGGTTATTTTTATACTTGTTACACATATGGACATAAGGCTAACCAATGCAAGTAAAGACAAGAAAAGAAGACCAATCGTTGTTTCAAGTGCAACAAGATTGGACACAGGAAGATTTTGTAAATTTGTTGAGGTTAAGAAAATTGAACCAGCAAAGAAGATAAAAATAAAGGAAGCTAAGGCAAAGATGAAAAAGATCTTAGGGAAAGAAGGAATATAGTTGCTTTGGTTCCAGTACAGAGACCTGTTTCGGTAATTCGTAGCATTTTGACTTTTTTAGGGGGAGAAATATTCAATGATTGTCTCCTTCCCTACTAATAAGAAATTGTTATTGATATGTCAAATATACTCCATCCAGAAGATTTTGGCAAAGAAAAGAGAAAGAAATAGTTTGGCATCTGATAATCGTCACACCCAGTGAAAAGAAGTCATGTAGTGGGACTACAATGCATTAAATGTAAATTAAGGCATTTATTACGAGGTGACTTTTTAAAAGGAAATTACACAAATCTTTTCCTCACAAATGCGGAGAAGGTTTTCGAAAGAGCTAAAGAGAAGCGAAGTTGACACGAACAAGGGTTTTCTTAGTTGCAACATAACTACTTTTCAGTGCTCTATAATTTTTTTTCTTTTTGTGCAATGGTTTCTCCTACTACTCCTATCTTGGTCGATGCTTCTGCTGAACCCCGACTTGTATTTAAGCATTTTCCAAATATTTCGATTGAAAATGACTTGACGAGATACCTATCAAGAATTCCTCATGGTATTGTTCCTTCAAAGGATGTGAGAATTCATCTCCGTTGTAAGTTAGATGAATCTAATTATGTTAAAATTAGTGGATTTATGGGTTGGAAAGTTATCTAATAAGGACTTAAAGGTTAAACCAAAATTTAGGGTTTTGGTTGAGAAGAAACTAGATGTATGGAATTACTTTCCAAATTTATGTGGAAAAGATAAGAGGGATAAAATGGTAATAAGTAGGTTTCATGATACTTTCTTTTGGTTGGATGACTTACACTTGTTAACCAAGGAAGTGATGAAGACAATAACAGGTATTAACGACACTAGTACCTTGCCAAAAGAAAAAACAATGAAGACCAGGGATGCCGAAAACCTCACCAAAGTTGTACATGATGGAATGTCCTTGGCCATTAATCATATTCCAAATCATGCAATGAGATATGCAGCTCAAGTGATAGGGAATAAAGTCTACTAATCGAATTGGGAAAAAAATATTTTTGCTACTGTGGTGTTCACAGCTCACAACACAATCATAAATGGTGTTGATTATGATCTTTGTGAGCTCATCAAGGAATAATTCATTGAGAACTTGCCCCAAGTCAAGACTAGCAAGAATAATGTCACATGCGAGTTTGGAACCTTGGCATTGTGCTTGTTGTTCTAGTTTTCGAACAATCTACCTAGACAAGGAAACATTCTCTAGTCTTTTGACAAACTAGTTGCACACCAAATTTCTCAATGCATGAGAGGGTACAAGGATGTTATTGATCAAGAAATAAAATTTACACAATTTTCTCTTTATTGTAATATAAGATGCATAACTGGGACAAGATCCCTACATTAGTTGTGGAAAAGTATAAGAATGATATTACCTCTATTGTTACTATGGATAAATGTATAATGGAAGTTATAGAACCAAGGAAACGATGGATACCAACACTCATTTATGAACTTTCTGGATTTTTGGTTGAAAACTATGCCAAGATACTCCTAGAAAGTCTGATGGATACCTCTAAGAAGAGGTTTGGGACTGCACTAGAGAAATCCAGTGAGATTTATGGAGGTCACCAAAGATATCAGGAAGAAGATTTAGAAACATATGAAGGAAATTGAGGCAAAAGGAGGATTTATAGAAGAATAGTACTTTTCTCTTAAGAGGATCACTTGGAGTGTCATTGGCAGTTCTTCTGGCACTACTCCTAAGCTTGATGCTCCTTCAGTTGTGAAGGTTGAGAAAGCAAAGAAAGAAATCCCATCTGACAAAAAGAAGAAAAGTCTAGTTGCCCTTGCATCATCTAAGAACCTGTGAAAACAATAAAAGCTAAAGTCACCAAGGATGATCTGGTTTTAGTTGAATCAGAAGAAGACTCAGACAAAGAACAATTTTGGATTCATGTCCGTGAAAAGAAAGATAAAAAAAGGATAGATGTAGATATTAACACCTTCAAAAAAGAAATTCCTGAAACTTTGTAGGAAGAATTGAATAAAGCTCATATGGAAGAAAATCAAATTGATCGGGATATTCTCAAATCCGCCATGGCTGAGGTTTCCATGGAAGAGTGTGTGTACTTATGGAAAGGAAATATGAAGCAATTCATGTCAAGGATGAATTAATCAATGAATTAACTAGTATGACTGCTAAGTTAAACATGTCCTATGTTGAGCCTGGTCAATCATCTAAGGCTCCATCATCATATAAATAATTGAGTGAAGAAGATTCTATTCCAAAATATAATGATGAGGAGGTATATAACCTTGATTAGAATCCTTTATAAATAGAGCATCCTCGCTCTTCAGTCAGAACTATTGATCTGATTGAACAATCTGTGGATGTAGAAGGAATACAAAAAGAGAAAGCTTAAGAGAAAGAAGGAACTGAGGAAGAGAAAGAAGCAAGATCCAAGAAGGAAGTGGAGACAGAAAAAGAAAAAAGAGAGGAAGGAAAAAGAAACATAAAAAGTGGAAGAGGAGATTAGAAAAGAAGAGGTTGTTACAGAGACAAGTGATAGTTTTTTTGAGGTATTATCCCTTTTTCATCAGTGCCAAAAATGGGAGTAATTAAGTACAAAAAAAATGAATAGAAAAGATTTTGAAAAATAGAAAAATAAGGTTCTCCCACACAGGGGGAGTTTTTGGAAATTTTGCAATTTTGAGCATTCCAAAAAAATTTGGTTTGCCATCAATGACAAAGAGGGAGATTGTTAAGTTACCCCTTTTCTAGTTGTCATTAATGTCACAGTCTAGAAGTTCCAATACAATACTTCTCTGATTATATCTTTGGGCTCGGCTAACAATTTTACCGACAACAGTATCATCGAAGCATGCATATCTCCACCATGGCATATATTTGTTTTGGTCCAGACCAATAATGCTCAGCGTAAGATTCATCTTTGATATGACCAACTTCACTGACACGATCTGGTGGCGTGTTCACAAGTTTTATGTTTAGTCCTAGCCAACATGAAAAGATACAACCAACATGAAAGGATGATATACTGATGATGGTATATATTGGAAGCGACTTTGACATATGAACATATATGTGTATTGATGATATGATAGATGTTATGCGACTTGTATATGTGATCTACTAATGTATATAGTAGATTGTGTTGTGACTATATAGAAGAATATTTGTACTTCAGTGAGAACTGTATTTTGTGCATATGTAGATGCATTCATAACAGTTCAAATTTTGTATTTCATACTATCAGCTACATCTGTTATTTTTTTAATTTGGGCCATGAGCCCAACCGGCAATGAGCCACACCGACAGCTAGTCACCCTTGTATTTTGTAACCAGTTACCTAATAGTTGAGAGTTAACCCTCTTTGTGGTTTTTCCCATCTTGGGTTTCCGTAATAAAAATATGGTGTTATGTGGTGTTGCATTATTTTCTTTCAGTTCTTTCATTTACAACAAGTTTAAATTATGTTATGTGGACAGTTGCTTAAATGCTTTAAATTTTTCAAGAGCATACTAATTCACCCCTCCCCTCTTAGTATCACAGATGTTCAACAAATGTCAACATTGATTAGTGTCCTTAAGCTTAGAAAGGATATTAGAAATTCATAAGGTAATGATGAAAATAGATGAGAATACCTTACTCAAAATCTTGAATAGTAAAATATAGAAAACTTCACAAAATTCAAAAAAATCTAATACATTTGGGAGCACATTTTTAAATCCTTATGAGGTCTAAGTTTTGTGTTTGTACCACGTTGAATTTTTTGTGTACATTCCCATTTGGTAAAGATTTATATGTGAGGTCAGTAAGCTATAAAACTTTTCATAAGTTTTTGGGATAACTTTTATATTGATTGGTGTACTGAAGACTAAAATTGTGGTAGTTTTGTAAATCCATAGAGGTAATGGCAAGAGAATAGCAGCTTTATTCTTCTTAATTTTCCTCACTAGCTTTCTTCATGGTAATCTATCCCCCCAACACACACACACATAATTGATTGCAATACACAAAACACATTTTCTTCTAAAAAGATATTGATTGTTTTCTTATGGACACAAAGCTCACTCTAGAAAAATATTGATTATTTTATTAAGTCTTAAGGGTACTAAAAAAAATCATCTACATTTTTTACTATTCAATTTATTAGTAATAGAATATTATAACAATTTTATAAACCGTAAATATACGAACAATATTGTAAAGAAGAAAATAATCAACTAACTTTTTTACTTGAAAAATAAATACCTATATTGATGAATTACTCAGACAGTATTATGTCAATTATTAATAATCGATACAAAGAATAATTAAAAAAAAGAGAAATTAAATAATATATTTTATGTTTGAAAGATAAATATTCATGTTTATGAAATATTTCTAAAATACATTGATAATTATAAATCGGCACTATAAAAATAATAATGTAAAATCCATGACTTTGACACATGTCCTTCGAGTTAAGAGCCCAGTTCAATTGGTAAGAACTTTATATGATAGACACGGGGCTAAGAGGTCCAGCCTCCCCCTAGCTCACATGGTACTAGGGCACCATAATAAAGAAGGAAACATGTTATTCTTCTAATATGATTTTATGTATATTATAATAGCAAATGAAAATTTACTTTTTCTTTTAATTATTTCTACTTATACTATTGTTGAATTTATGAACATTATAGTATTATAAAGTCTAGGCTTTTAAGAACTTAAAATTTAGTCTCTTTAATGAAATGTGATCCACTACACTCATTATGACACAATCCTTAGAATAGTTACTACCTTGCAAACTTGAACCTCTAATGTCAGACGAGGTTAGTGGAAAGAGATTCAATGATGGAATTTCGCAGGTACTCCCTCTTTCCATTACTATGAGTGAGGTTTGAGTAGCCTTGTTTCCCCTTCATATTAGCATATAGACCCATGGCTATATGCTATAGGAAGATGGAAGCATTTCATGGGCATTTTCCTCACAATTTGTTTTTGGAACTCCTAAAAAGTGGTTCCCTTGATTGCCTGAAATTTTTCCTCGCATTGCATAAATCTAGATCCTATTGCAGAAATCGGGTGTTATTTCATGTTATTTATAGTGCTACATGAAAACCACCATGCTTGAAACCCTAAGAATTGACATGCAACTTTGGTTAAAATAAGATATCCATTTTTCACACTTTCGTAGCTCTGAAAGCCCATTTAGCACCATTTTCCTTTACCTTGCATCTTTTCAAAAAATGATGAAATTTTGTAGTCTAACTCAAACTAAGAAAAAATCACTTGTACTACGAACCTAAAAATTCACAAAAATGTTCGACCAAAACAAACATGTTTTGATTAAGTAAAAGATGGATTTGAAAGGTCCCGAAACCTTTTACAAAAAGATCGGAAGATAAACATTACTGATCACCCCAAAGAAATAATTGAACACACAAAAAATAGGGGCACTCGGCCCTACAAAGGAAAACAGAAAAAGACTGCACAGCAGTCCCAGACAACTAATACACATAAAAACCCGACAACGGAAAGGAAAGAGGGCAGAAGCTAATTAATATCCATTAACTCTTTAGCTTGACCGACTAAGAGTTCCATGTTGCCCATTGATACTTTCAGATCTTCAAGATCCACATCTTTTTTCTTGGTGTTGGCACGGGTCCTGATACCAGTCCTCGTGCTTTCTTTAGTCTCCTTGATCTCCTCTCCTCTATTAGTTTCCAGCTTTTCCACAAGAATCTTACTTTGGTCTGCAAAAGCTTTCATAATATGTAAGCTTTGTTCACTAATCTTCTTGAGGGTCATTTCCATCTTTTGAACTTTATTCTCCAGGGTAGTGATTTTGTCTTCGTGCTGACTGTTTTCTAAATCTTTGCTGATATTGTTCAAATTTTGCTCCAGAGCAAGCACCTTTCCGCCCATCTCCCCAAAGGCCTCCCCTTTTCAAATGGCTTCCATCCAGTCCTCCAGACAAGTGGCCAAAGGTTTGTCACCAAAGGTGGCCTTTTTTATCATGTTGACAATTTTGCCTTGTTCTTAGAGGTCAACCTTCATGACCTAATTATCCTGAGAAATGGTAGCAAGAAACCGGTCGAAAGAAAGGATACTCTCCTTTTGATCCTGCCCTATAGTGATACCATCATTTTTGTTAGCCGATTTGTTACTCACCTAGGTAAAATCAACAATATCGGTATGCTTACTATGAGGGCTTTTATCTCTAGGCACTTTTTCTGTGGTATTATCCTGCTCCTTGCCATGTTTCTCTCCTTGACTGTGGTCCCTAGCCTCCTCTTTTTTGACAATCTCCTTAGCAGTAGTTTTCATGTTCTTACTTTTCCCCGAGCTTTCAGTGAAAGTGTCCTCATCAGAAGAGACAAAAAGACCCTTTTTTATTTTTTTACTAGTACCCTTTTTGTCATCTAGATTTTTGTCCTTGATAAGAGGAGTTTTTCTCTTTTTCCTTTTAGGATTTGTATCCTCCTCAGAATTGAAGTCTTCAAGCTCAAAGTCAGAAATCTCAATCTTCTTCTTGAATTTTTTAGAAATTCCCCCTCTCTTATTTCCTTTCCCTTTGGTACTATAACCCACAGCCTTCGAATCATCCTCAGTATCTTCTTTAAATTTTTCTTCCAGGTCCTCATCCTCGATCTCCTCATCACCAGTGGCCTTACCCTTGAGAAGGGGTCTTTCAATTTTTTTCATCTTCAACAAATTACAGATTATAACCATTAAACCCTGATGGGAGGCATGGTTGCCTTTAGGGTCATCCTGAAGGTCATTCATAGTATTGTTCATAGAACTCATGAGATAATAAGGGATACTTGTTAAATCATCATGCCTGAAATGGTTTGGAATTACAAAGTGGTGCCCATAGGCCCTAGAGAACCTACCATCCAAAGTTAAGTAATTAATAGCCACATACAAAAATGAAATGCCATGGGTGACTTATGTTACTAGGGCAAAAAAACCCACCTACCTTTTTGACCAATCTATCCGCCTCTTCTTCACTTTCAGAAAATCATTCATAGGCTCTGTTAGAGTAGCTCCTGTCCCGGTAGTATTTCATACCGTCTATGGGAAGCCCCATAGCCTCAGCCATCAAGTCTTCAGTTATTTCAATCCAATGATTGTTGAAATAAATTTTTCTATTCTTCCAGTTCTTGATGAAAAAATGAGTGATCGCAGGATTGCCGCCTTGGAGCTTCTCCATATAAACAATAAAATCACCTTTTTTTAGAATTTCCCAAACATTCTCCTTTTGTTTCCACTCAATGCAGCTCGTTGGCTCAAACCGTTTCTTACTACCACCCATTCTCTTAGTTTGTTTTTTTCTCTGCACAATTTTTTTGAATGCTCAACCCTCTAAATTCTTAGTGTAAATAGCCTTCTTCATAAACACCCAAAATCTGTGTGAGGTGGCATGATGATTCCAAGTGGTTGCAATGGATATGACCTTATAATTATTGATCCTTACAAAACTCATTTTTTCCCCATCATTTATCAATTGTTTTTCATTCATTTGAGTTCCATAGATTCTCTCCTTTATTATGATAGAGTTGATATCATACGGAATACTTTCTTCATTCAGCCAAGAGGTTATGTTGTCATTTCTGCACGCGTGGTTGGCAGCCCAATCAGCAACTCCATTTGCTTCACGATAGACGTGGGTGATTATGCAATTATTCATAGTACTTATGACATCCTTAGCAATTTTAATAATGTTATCAATAGACCAAGAAGGGGAAGAAGCCTTAGTAAGACATTTTATTATATTCAAAGAGTCCCCCTCTAACCATAGGTTTTTACAATTGAACTCTTTGGCTAAAAGAATACCATGGTAAGAAGCCATGGCCTCATCCACATGGTTACTTTGGATTCCAATTGGAATGTATCTCATAGCTTTACTATACAAGTATCATCACAAATCACAATGCCACAACCAGCTATACCAAGGTTCCCCTTAGAGGTGCCATCAAAGTTCACCTTCATCCATCCAGTAGGGGGACTTTCCCATTTAGCTTCATCTCTAGGATTGTTTTGATCTTCGTTTTTAACTTGAATTCTCCAATTCTTTAAAATATAATAGCCTCAATCCCTCCAGTATTAGAATTGAGGTCCATAATTTTGTAATTTTCAATTATCAAGCTTTTGGTTTTTTCAAATAAAACCTTAGAAGGAATAGAATTGTCTCTGAAAATTGTGTCATTCCTCTCTTTCCAGATAGCCCAACAAACATGAGGTAAAGCAATTTGTCAAATTCTTTTTATAGCCTTATTCCTGGTAATAATATCCCAAGAGTTGAACATTCTTTGTATATCAGGAGGGAGTACCCATTCAAGATGAAAATAAGCCATCAGAAGAGACCAAATTTCATGAGCAAAAGAGCATTGAATGAATAAGTGATTAACAGTTTCTTCTTGTTTCCTACATAAAAAACACATGTTAGGCAAACACAAACCCCTTTCCTGAGGTTACCTAGAGTAAAGATTTTATTTTGTAGCATCATCCAGAAGAATATATTATTTGTTGGGAGTTAGGCCTTTTATCCATGCTTTGGCCCATAGGGGAACCTCATAGTTGACATAGTTCAGGTTATAAGCTAATCCCACAGAGAAATTACCACTAGGAGTAAATTTCCATATCAAAGTATCTTCCTCTTCATATAACACAGTAGCATTAAGGATAATATTCAAGGAGTGAAGAATGGGGTCAATAGTAGTTAGATCTATCCATTGATTATTAACCCAGTAGTCAACAACTTTAGAGCCAATTCTAAATTTACAAATTTCAGCATGATGCCCCTAGTTGGGATTCTCCAGAAATGGAAAATCACCAGCCCATATGTCTTCCCAAAAGTCAATCTTATCCCCTTTGTCGACTTTCCATTTGACCCCTCCCCAAATGGTATTTTTAGCCTTAGTAACATTCTTCCAGATGCAAGAACCAACAGGGTTATCTTCACTTGCCAGAAAATTATGGAGAGAAGGAATGTACCTCTTATATTTATTATTCCATATAGTACTCCATTCCCCCTTGGACCTATAACCCCTCCAACCAAGCTTAGCAAGAAGGGAATCATTCAAGCTTATTATCCTTCTAATTCCAAGACCTCCTTTCATCTTAGGCATACAAATCTTATCCCAAGAAATAAGGGTGAGTCTCTTATTTTTTTCAACTCCAGACCAAAGGAAATTTCTTTGGATCTTTCCAATGGCTTCAACATATTTGTTAGGAATCCTAAAAAGACTTAATGCATAAATGGGAATACTTTGAAGGGAAGATTTCAACAATTAAACTTTACCAGCCTGACTAAGAAGAGCCCCTTTCCATCAAACAAGTTTTTTGTGAAATTTGTCAACAATGGTAGTCCAGAAAGCTTCAGGGGGATTGAGACCAAGAGGGAGACCCAAGTAGGTAGCAAGGAGCCGGCCAATTTGGCATTCCATAATTCTTCTTATTTTAGTCTACCTGAAATCCAGAGTATTTATGAAATAAATAAAGCTTTTGTTCCAGTTGATAGTTTGACCAGTGGCATTGATGTATTTTTTTAGAACAATTTTAAGATTCCTAGCTTCAGAAATGGTAGCTTCTCCCAAGAAAATAGAATCATCCACAAATTATTGGTGAGAGCAAACATAGTTGGAAAATGAAGGTTTGAGCCCTTTAAGGTCACCATTCTGGACAGCATTGTCAATGAATCTTCCCAAGCATTCAGCCATTATGACAAACATCACAGGAGAGAGGGGATCCCCTTGCATTAGTCCCCTTAAAGATTTAAAAGGGGGACGGGGAGCCATTAACTAAGACAAAGATGGAAGCAGAAGTGACAAGTTGCATCAGAATCTTAGTACAATTATTATTAAAGCCAAAAGCATGGAGATCTTTTTGTAAAAAACCCCAGTCAACTCTATCATAGGCTTTAGAAAAATCAATTTTTAGGACAAACCCTTCTTTCTTAGCCATAACCAAAGAACGAATATTTTCATGAATCGTGATGATGGAGTCCAAGATCTGTCTACCTGGGACAAAGCCAGTTTGTCGATGAGAGATAATTTTGGGAAGAAGAGTCAACATTCTAGAAGTAATCACTTTAGAAATAATCTTGTAGGTGGAGTTACAAAGACTGATAGGCCTAAGGAGATCCAAAGAATCTGCCCCTGCCTTTTTAGGGATAAGAGCACTAAAGGTACCATTGATTTCTTTAAGGATTCTTTTAGATCCAAAAAATTCTTTAACATCATTAGAGACATCCTTACCAACAATATACCAGTACATTTGAAAGAAGAACATAGGATATCCATCAGGGCCTAGGGATTTGCTACCTTCAAAGGAGAAGACAACCTTCCTAATTTATTCATTAGAAGGAATAGCATTGAGAAACAGATTATCATGGTCAGTGAGGATTTTAGGGATGCTTACCAAGATTTCCTATTCAAAACTCTGGTCCAACATATTGTTCTGTGTTAGCAAGTTTGAAAAGTAATCTTTTGCTTCCTTATAAAGATATTCTTCCTCCACAATGATGTTATTAACTCTGAGTTTGGAGATAATGTTTGATGCTTTATGCTTTATAGCTAATATGTGAAAAAAATTAGAGTTTTTGTCCCCCTCTCTTAGCTAGGTGTTTCGAGATCTTTTTTTCTAGAATATTTCTTCCTTATGCACCATATCATGATACTTAATTAAAACTTCACTCTCTTTCTCCTTAGGGACATTCGAATAGTCAGTTTTTTGTATTGAATCCTAAATGTCTTTAAGTTCTAACATAATATCAGCCTTCTTCTGAAGGCCTCTCTGCAGAGTCTCCCTATCTATGCCCTTATTCTATTTAAAATCCCTGGTAAATTTGTAGACATAATTGAGAAGATTCAGAGAAATTTTCTTTGGACAGGGGTGGAAGAAAGAAAGAAATTGGCTTTAGTTGCTTGGGACAAGGTCTGCACTCCGAAGAAGTGGGGAGGCTTGGGGATCCGCCCCTTAAGAGTTACGAATCAAGCTTTATTGGCTAAAAAAATTTGGAGGATCTTTGGCAAGAAAAAAGAGTGGAATGAGATCATCCACAATGAATATCTCTACTCTTTCCCTCATATATCAGATTTTATGATGTCTGTTGTGAAGGTGCGGGGCTCTTTTATTTGGAATTATATCTAGCAAGCTAAGGAGACGACTTTCAAGGGAGCTAAGTGGTATTTGGGTAATGGCAGAAGAATTAAATTCTAGGAAGATTGTTGGCTTAAAGATTATCCTCTGAATTCTATTCCTTCCTTCCAGTCTTTTATTGACATTTGCTTATAGAGATTCGGTTCGTGAGTTAGAGATTACTGGGGGTGCCAGTCTTAGGTTGATCTTTCTGTTCTTGATGTCTCTCTTAAGCCTTTGATGCTAGATCTGATTGTTTGGAAAGTGGACTCTACCAGGGAGGACGATTTGATTTGGGGGATGCTCCCTTCTGGAGTCTTTTCTGTTGCATCTACCTCTGAGATTTTGTTGAAGCAGTCGGATCCTCCTCTGTTTTGGGCCCAGGTTTTGGATAAACGGTTAATTCCTAAAATTAACATTTTATTTTGGGTGGTTTTGCAGAACAAGATTTTTACTATTGATAATCTCCAAAAGAGAGGCATGATTCTTCCTAACAGATGTTTTCTGTGTAAGAAAGCTGAGGAGTCGGTTTACCATATGGCTATAGACTGTTAGTACTCCTGGGAAGACTGGTGCCTCATTTTGCAATGCTGGAAGTTATGTGTGTTTTTCCTAGACAATATGGAGAATTTCTTCACTCAATGGAGAAATGTTGAGGTTCCTATGGACAGGTTGTTGTGCAACATCATGGCCCCTCATGTTATGTGGAAACTGTGGAGAGAACGCAATGACAGAGTGTTTAGAGACACTGCCCTTCCTCCGGTGGTGATAGCCGAGAAGATTAAGAGAAGTATTAAGGAGAATTGTACTTCCATGAATGGAGGTAAGCTAGATTTTTATGTTGGAGTTAATTCTGCTGGCACCAAAGTGAACTCCTCTTCCCAACGAGAGAATGCCATCTAGCTTTCCCCCCCTCCTCGCTGGATCAAAGATAATTTTGACAATGTGGTGAAGGGTAACCCGGGGCCTATTAGTTGTGGCGGGATTATTCGGGATGACATGGCTAACTGTCTTGCTGCCATGGCGCTCCCTATTGGCATCCAGACCAATCACATGGCGGAGGCTATGGCTCTCCTTCGAACTTTAAAAATAATAAAAGAGGACATGTCTTCGAACGTGTGGATTGAAGGCGACTCTATGAAAATTTTAAATTGTATCAAAGGGGTGACTATATCATCATGGTCTATTAAGGCAATTATAGAGGAGGCTCGGATAATCATTTATTCCTTTAAGAAGGCTATTATTTCTCATAACTTCAGGGAGGTTAATAGTATTGTGGATGCGTTGGCCAACATCGCTGTCAAGGCTAAGGACATCATGACTTGGCATGGAGGAAATGATTTGACCGTCGATTTGAAGGCCAAGTTGGCTTTTGATATGACTCACAACAAAAGAGCAAATCTGGAATATCTTAGAAAGCTATGATGAAAAGACACAAGTTAATTAAAGTAGTTATAAGGGATACCGAAAGTCTCGACTTTCCTGAGATGGCTGAGCATAGACACACATATATTAGCGTGGTGTTCAATTTGAAGTCTTCCATTGTGTTCTATCTTTGTATTGTCTCTGCCATTTCTGTTGTGAATATGTTCTCTGAGGGCATTATGGGTGGAGGGCTTAACTACAGGGAGCTGAGGAATTGCAAAAAATGGAAGAATAAGACTGAGGTCTGGGACAAGCTTAGGAAGGGAGGGCTCACCACGTACATGGAACGCCTTCATGGGTTCAAAGAAGATGTCACAACGGCTTTTGTTGAGAGCTGGAAGGATGGCACTATGACTATTGGGGGAATGGCTGTGAAAATCATCGAGGAACTTATTGCAGAGGTGTCTGGGTTGAACACCAAGGGCATGAAGTTCTATAGAGACAAGAAGATCTCCCAACAAGCCATTCAACATTTCCCTAAAGACAAGGTGGAGGCCAAGTGCTTGGTGAAGGATTCTGGTGGCTGTTATGATGTGGACACTTTCAAGGAGATCTGGACGAAGGTTATGACTATTGTTATGGAGTATATCACTCTGGATGGAAGGTAGAAGCATTCTCACTCTTATCATTTTGTGTTGCTTTGTCATTTCATACATAAGATTAGGGTTTCTCTCCCATTTTTTTTGTTGCAATCCCTTTGCCATAGCATAATTGATCATAGGAAGAAAGTGAGCAAGCCCATTCTGCATGAGGGTCTTATCCTTTTAATTGTGGAACATATGTTGTTAGTAGCCCTATTATCCCCTTGCCCAAGGACTCTGGTTATGCCAAGGCTTTGGGTAAACAGATTAGGGAGGGTGAGAGTAAAGAGGAGATGACAGGGGATAAAAAATTAAAATTTGAAAAGAAGGATGGCATGGAAACGGATTCTACAGGTGAGAGTGTTGACGGTTATGCAGTTACTGAAAGTTCTCCCCACACCCAGTCTGATGAGGAAAGCAAAGAGTCCCTGTTGGCTTTGATTAGTGATTATGGTGAGGAAGAGGATGCTTATGAAGCCAAGGAAAAAGTTGACGACCCTGAAGCCAAGGATAAAGATGTGGATGTGGGTGGTCAGAAGGTCCCCATTCTAGTCAATTATGTTCTTATTTCCCCGAAGTTTGAAGTGGTCATGGAGGTGCAGTCGGATAGGAAGGAGGATAATGAGATTCTTGTTTTGGAGTCTGATGAGAAGGGTAATAACCCTTCTAGCTCTAGGAACATCCCCTTTGTGAAAATGGTTGACATGCAAGAAAGGAATGTTCAACTCCTTAAAGAGGATATGGATGACAAAATTGATCCCCCTTTTGGTGTCCTCCAAATGGCGAAGGCGATGTTGATGTATTCGTTCCGCCTCATGAAATGGGTTTTCCAGGAAATTAAAAGCCTCAATCTTAGATTTTGCTCCCTCTCTGCCAAAGTTTATCTTCTTTAGGGGAATCTGGATACTGGGTCAACGAGGATGGAAGTCTGAAAGGACAAAGAGGATGAGAAAAACATGAAGGATATGTGGGACATAATGGAAAATTTGGAGAACACTCTTAAGAAGCATATGTTGGATAATAACCTTTTTATGGGTTCTACGATGGAGTGCTTCAATACCATCAAGTCTAAGCTCGATGCTGGGTCTCCGATTGTGAAGCTCGAAGATGACAAAGATGATGTGGGTGATGCAGGTCCAAGCAAGCATACACGGTCTGCAAAAAAGAATAAGATCCATGACAAGATCCTGGAGCTCTCAGATTTTGATGCGGCCATCAAGGTGTCTAAGGCTAAGAAAGAGGTGGAGGGAACTCTTTTGGAGTTTGCCTAGGTCTTGTTTTTCCCCTATTTTTGTGCTGGTTTGGTTTTAGGTTTTCTGTTGCTGGGTGTTGTTGTTGGTTTCTGGTTTTTTGTGTCAGTTCTGGGTTTAGCGGGTTGGTTTCCAGTCCTATTTCAGTTCAGTGGGCTTATTGTTTATTCCTATTTTGTAAGGATTGTAAGGGGTTTCGGGTCCCCCTAAAACTTGTTTTTACCAACAATCTAAAACATAATATCAGCCTTAGACGAGAAAATGTTCCCAAAAGTATCTTTATTCCAAGTCTTGATATTATCTTTCACATGACTGAGCTTGTTAGCCAGTATATACATAGCAGTGTCATCAATTTTGATCTGCCACCATTCCCTTAATTTTTGAACAAACTCTAGATGGATAGTCCACATTTTCTCAAATCTAAAAGGAAAGTTCTTTTTTCTAGAAATTGGATCAACAATAAAAGAGAGAGGATAATGATTAGAGCCAGCTCTAACAAAAGCTGTCAAAGAACAAAAATAGTGTTGATACAAGTCATCAGTAATAAGAGCCCTATCAAGTCTCACCTGAATCAACTTCTCTCCTCTCCTGTTAGTCCAAGTATAGTTAACCCCCTACAGATCAATGTCAATGAGAGCTTGTCTGGTAATAAAGTTCATCAAGTCAAGTCTGTTGTCCAGATTAGGTTGACTACCTCCAGTTTTTTCATCTTCCTTAAGAAGAGTGTTAAAATCTCTCATAATGATCCAACATTCATTCACAAAAAGATTCATTACCTTATCAATATTTTTCCAAAAAAAATTCTCTCATTCTTAGTATTGGGAGCATATATATTGGTGAGGATTCAAGAGGTATCATCCTTTATGTGATGAAACTTAATACAAGCCATATTATTGTCTTGGATAATAACTTCTCCTTTTATAGTATTTTCATTCCAAAAAGTAGCAATACCTCCAGAGGCTCCATCCGAGCTCCCTCCACTTATGAAATTATTTTTGAAAAACTTAAGATTTTCAACCTTCTCCTTAGACATTTTAGTTTCCTGGATCAAAACAATATTGGGTATGTTATCTCTAACCATATTTCTAATAAGTTCCTGCTTATGAGGGTTATTTAGCCCTCGAATATTCCATGATATGATCTTCATTTCTTCTTAGTAATTTCAACCTACATGATGGTCTTCTGAGTACCATCCACTATGTTTTTTGTAGCCTCCTGGTGCCTTTTCCTTGAGCTTGGTGGTCTCCCTGGTGGAGAAAGTTGGATCCCTCCAACATCGGGAAGATTAACTTTGTTATTCTTTTGAGCTTTGGAAGACTCGTTCTTCTTTCCTTTTGTTTTTTCTACAATAGTAGAGGAATTGTCACTATCACCAGTTCCCAGCACTTTGTCTATATCTTCCCGATCCCCCCCATTTAGGCAATTTTTTTGCATCAGATTTATTCTCCCCAGAATGTGGAGAGTTATGAGACATGTCGGACAACCCAGGACCCAGAACAATATCCTGTTGGGCATCAACAAAGACATTCACCTCTATTTTAGGCAGAGGTTCCCCTTGCTGACTATGGGAGTTCCCCATCTGTTGCGTGGATGAGAAATTATCATCTTGATGAATCTGCCTTATATGACTCTGAATGATAAGATTTACTTCATTTTGTAACTCAAAATTTTCTTGAACAAACCCGTTATTCTGATCTATCTCTATTGCTTGGTTAGTCTGTTTAACATTCTCAGGATAATGCTTTTCCATGGTTTTTGAATCTTTATGCTAGCTTATCTGATCTTTTTCAATTTCTTTCTTATTGTCATTATTTTTTAAATTTTTGGATCTTTCTATTCCATCATCCTTTTCCTCAATGTTCTTTGGAATAGAGCTGGTTACTCCATCTGAGGATTCTCCATTCTTTCCTATTGGTTTCCATACCTTTTTCTGTTGAACTTTCTTGGCAGTGTTTGTCAGGCATTTCTTAGCCCAGTGCCCTGCCTTTTCGCATCTAAAACAAGCAAAAGGTATTGTTTCATATTCTAGCTTCTGAGTCCATTTTCCAAGCTTGGATTCCATTTATATTTGTTCTAGCATGTCAACTTCAGGGACTATACTGACACATATTCTAGCATGTATCAATCTTCTTCTTGAGGTTGTAACAAGGCCTATAGAGAGGAGTTCACCAAATGATCTTGTTGTTCCTACAAAGACATCTTCATTCCAGTACTCAAGAGGAAGGCCAGGGAGCTTGACCCAGACAAGGATTTGAACTATGAAGTCCTCATTAAGAGTCGTGTTTGGGTACCATTTCTGTAAAAACATACCAAAACAAACATGTTATCTTTGAGTCTGTGTTGAATTAGGTACTTCATTTGTAATCTTTATTTTCTATGAAAGTTTTCATAGCTTTTGAGTAATTTTCGTGACTTTTGCATAGTATCAATTCTTTGTTGTTAAGGAAATTTTGAAATTTTGCACCTCAAGACCCACATTTTGTTTGCATAAAAGTTTCGGAACATGAAGGTTGACATTTGGAAGCAATTTATCTTTGTACTCCATCTTCATAGTGTACACAACTTTTTTTTTCAAATTAAAAATATTGTATATTTCGTATTATGTTCATTTGTGTTCATTAAAATAATTATTATAATTTTTAAAGTGTAGCATAATGTTACAATTTGTATTTATTTTAATAAATAAATAAAATTAAGCTCGGTCTATACATTCTAAAGGTTGTCTTAAATATTTGGATGTATTTTTAAGAAATAATATTTTTCAAAATTTAATTTGATATCAAATTATTGATGTTAAAAACTCACACAATCTAATTCAGAAACAGCAGCGATCAAGATTATAAATTGTGGAAATTTTATATCATTTATATTAATAAATAAATAACATTAAGCTCAATCTGTACCTTCTAAAGGTGGTCCTAAATTTTTGGAAGTTATTTTTATGAGATAATATTTCAAAATTCAATCTGATATCAAATTATTGATGTTAAAAACTCTCAACAATCTAATTCAAAAACAGCAGTGATCAAGATTATAGATTGTGGAAACTTATACCATTAAAATTCAATTTAATTAATACTTAACCATTTTTTGAAAAAAATATGCTGGGCACAACATCCCATTGGGAGTACCTCTCTAACAAATACCTGTTTATATCATTATCAAAAGCAAATTAAAAAAATTACAAATAAAATGAAACTAACAAATATCCGAATGCAATAGTATAATTATGCTAATACCAAAACTAAGATAAACTTTTGTATGTGTGGACTATTTTAAAGTGAAACTCAGAATAAATGCTAATATAAGCCATCCAAGGAAGAAGTACCCCACATATGCAGTCGGCCTTGGGTCTTCTTCTTCCTACCATAAAGTAAGACAAAAGTGTTAATCCTCCCTTGATATGCTACAATAATGTCACTACATGTTCCATTGTGTTGATATAAATGACCAAAACCCACAAAAAAAATGAGAACCTCAAAACAAACACTTAAAAGACAACATGAAATTATTCACCAAATTATATTATTTACTCAAATGATCTTTAGATTTTGAAAATATTATGTTTTTTAACTTCAACATGTAATAACTATATAATATTTCTTTATTTTTAGAGTTGTATTTGCAAGAAGAAATACTTGGCGTTGAACAATCAATAAGGAAACGGTGTTCACAGCTGCTTCAAAACAAACCAAAAGCGCAAGGAGAGACAACTGGTAGAGTTAATCATATTATTAAATACAAACATAAAGATATTGGAATATCGACTTTACAACCCAATGTGAATGTTGCATTTTACAAGTCAAATGCATCTTGTAGGATATTAAATGGTACTCCTTATTCTTCTGATGAAATCGTGTTTTCATCCGAGACAAAACTAGTTTTGCATACCAATACAAAAATTCTATGCAATTTTTTTCATAAAAGCACATTGGTTTACAAATTAGAATACTCAAATACACCCAATGATTATTGGCCGAGTCCCCCCAACCTGTCAGTTTCCCGATTTCTAGCTATTCATGTTTTAATTGTTTGCAACTACCATTGCTGGTGATGCTATTTTTGGCAGTCTTCTTTTTCCCTGTCTCTTAATCTGGAATATTTGTGGAGATTGTGTGGTATGGAGGATTGTAGAGCTGTGTCGCTGTTTTCATGGAGATTTTTCTGTATATAGGCAATGAACAGTATTTCTATGTTTGGTTGCAGTGAACATCTAAATCAAATATCATTTTGATTTCAATATAATGATTCCCCAAATAGTAATGTTTGTGGGTGGAAACCATACTGCTTAATTTTGGCAGGGTTGAAGGAATACTGAGACAATAGAGGCAATGCAAGTGTCTTCTGTGCAAGAGATATGGGAAGGGAAACCAAAATAATAGAAGTCACTCACTAAAGGTTTTAAGTTACCAAAGATGTCGTTTTGGTTTTGAGTGGTCAAATTTTAAATTAAAAAAGTAAATCGGCAATTTTAAACCAAAGAGACAAGACAATGTCCATGAGACATGAAAAAAATATATAATTGAAATCTGTCGCTAGAATTTTGAATTTAGATTTCAATGTTGGTTTGGTTCTGGGTACTTGGAAGTTCTAAATTCTAATATAAAACGTATACATAAAAACAGCAAATTCATGATAAAGCATGGAACATTGACAGATTGGCAAGAGTCAAAATATAAAGAAATTAAGTTTTAAAGGGTAAATTGGAGTCAACTTTGAGAGATCCACATTTTGATTAACGAGAGATCCAGCTGCTGCTTTATCTAGCGTGTCTGTTTAGATCACATTTTTTAACTTTTCCACAGTAGTTAAAATTTCAGACAAATAAATTTTCTACTCTTCTGCTATCAACTTAATTTCTTCATTAGCCAAAATTTCAGACAAATAAATGTTCTACTCTTCTGCTATCAACATAATTTCTTCATTAGCCAACATTGGTATGTTGTGATGGTGAAGTTATTTTGTTGTTATTCTTGCCATCAAGGTTCAAATCTCATTAGGGATGAGGTCTCCCATTTGTGGCCTCACCAGTTCATAGCTCCGGATCAAAGCGTTTACCCCTTTTTAAAAAACATAATTTCTTCATTAAAAGAACTTCCCTAATTGTTTTCATGGTAGTTCACTTGTTCCATAATAACTTGGTTATTACTAATACAATCTTTTTGTTTTCAACAAAAACAACAATCCCAATAAACATATAAAGCATTCGATGTGTACAATGTGTACAAATGAAATCTCAGAATACTTTCCAAAAAGGATTTGGAGGTGTAAATGCCCATTTCATAGAGAGAGCTTGAGGAAATAAGAAGTTGAGACTTCCTTTACCAATCCCAATATTGATGGGAGAGCCATTATTTTACCCAATTAGCACCTCATGTTCTTCAGATGGTAGCTGATTTGATCCTCAAATTTCATCATTTTGTTCCCGTGCTCGTTATTGAGTTTAATGCAGCCACAAGCATTTCCATGGTGAAACTAAAGATAATCTCAAGATCATTTACACAAAGTTAAGTGATAAAGACAGAATACCACTCATGGATGTTTCAGACAATGGAGACGAACTTTGAAGCACTATCAAAGGGCAATATTAAAACCTATGAATGCCTAAGTAGACAAGATTTGACTTATCTTCTGTCTAGCTTCAGAACTTTGTTTCTGCTTAATTTTTTTCATTCTAATCAGGACCATAAATATAAAACGTCATACTTTGCAATTTCCTAGCCCAATAATTAACCTATATCAATGCATTATGCAAGGATTACCTTAAATTTCTATGCCTGACGATGAGGAATATCATTAAAAGTTGAGAGACTGAAACTATTATTGAAAAGTGTGTACACGTGCAGTCAAGAATGATGGAAGGGATTGGTGGCAATCTTTAGAGGCTGAAAAGCCTTTATTTGGTTTAGTCGCGGCCTAAAATACCGGGTATGCCCTTAAGGCCTCCCTCACTCATACCAGATACCTCTGGGTACAAATTCGCCACTTTTATAAATCGACACTTTTATCAAATATTTGATTAAATATTATAATATGATAATACAATATTTATTATTTATAATATTATAATATTATAATTTATAATACAGTGTTTATAATTTATATTATTATATCTTACCCGAGATAAATTGCACTTTATGAGTCATATGTAATTATAATACTAACATATTAAAATAAATACAATATATATGTGTGGTTTGTATGAGTTTTGTTAAAGAAATTTTGAAATGGAGGTGCGACAAATGTATATAATATTAAATATGTTGAAAATTCATATGATATAAATTTTGATAATTTTTTACAAACCTTTTACTTATTTTATCGAACTTTGCCATTTTTCTTTAATTTATATTTTAATACAAGATAAATTAATTTGTTTTAAATATTGGACTAATGTGTGGCAATAGACTTCCATAAATCTATATTTTAACTATAAACTATAACCATAATCCTAATTATAATCCTAGCCCTAACCTAACCCAAAATTGAATCCCTAACACTAAACATTATGTAAACATTAGCAATGACCATAATTCTAACTAAAATACTAAACCCCAACCTATACCATTATACTATTTGTAATCCTAACCCTTACCCTAACACTAAGCGTAATCATAATTTTAACTATTTTTCTAACCTAAGAATGATGCGAAACCTAACTATACCACTAACCTAAACCTTAACCATGATGTAAACCATAACCTCAACCCTAAACCCTAACCCTAATCCCCACTATATTCATAACCTAGACCTTAACCCTAACCCTAATACTAAACCATAACCCTAATTATTTCTCTAACCTAAGAATGACGCTAAACCCAACTTTATCACTAATCCAAACCCTAACTATGATGTAAACCCTCACCTCAACTCTAAAACCCTTACCATAGAGTATGTATTAGTGTCATTAACATACTCAACATATACTCTATATAATCTCATTGTATTAACATACTCAAAATATAACACTAAATCCTAACACTAACCCTAATTCTAATAATGACCCTAACATAATTCTCATTCTGATATTAAACCTTAACCCTGATTGTAAACCCAACCTTAACACTAAACCGTAACCCTAATCATAATAAAGAATCTAAAAAAAACCTAACCCTAACCGTGATATAAACTTTAACCTTCAATATGAACCCTAATTATAACCCTAATCAGATTAATTTATTCAATGTTTATGCGCGTTGTGACTGCTACTAGCTAATATAGACTCTATATTTAAAATACGCCGAGATGCATCGAGGCGTTTAATTTTTTCATCATTCACCTTTAATATAGAGAAAAAATTAAAGTTGAAAAAATTGAACGCCTCGATGCATCTCGGCGTATTTTAAATATAGAGTCTATATTAGCTAGTTATAATACTAACATATTAAAATAAATATAATATGCATGAGTTTAGTGGCGAGGCTTGAATATCATTATTAATTATATATTAAATATAATTAGAAAATAGATTAACAAAGATTAATAGTTAAGAACTTAACAATGTTTTATATATTACATATTCTTAACCATTAGTCCTTATCAATATATTAAAATTTTAAATATAAAATGCTTAACTATTAATCTTTGTAAGTATATTTTTTAATTAAAATAATTTAATTCATTTAAATTTTAAATTGAGATTTAAATGCTAAAATATTTAACTATCATTTATTGTTGAAATAGACAGTTGGAAGCAAATCTTATTTTATTTAACTATTTTAACAATATTGAAAATCATATAAATTTTAATATAAAAATCACGATAAATATATTACTAAACTGAAAGTGAAATACTTTATAAAATATTATTATCATTGCAAATAAATTGAATTTGTTTGTTGCGATCGCTGCTACACTTTCCCGATGTTGCTGTATTTGTGTCGTTTCATATCCACATCCCTATTAGGTGCTCTGATAAACAAATCCCGTCACAGATGAGTGAAATCCCATCGCTTCTCACCATTGATTCACCGACTCTGCTCACCGTCGCTGACAAAAAACAAAAACCCTAAGTCGATTCCCCGTCGCTGCACATTTGACTTCTGTTTGGCCGATTTTATTGATTTAATACTGTGCGATTTTTGCCATTTTTTGCAGTATCTACAGGGTTTTCAGGCTGATATATCACAATTTTCACGCACAATTTTCAACCATGATGCCTCACACTATTTTCTAAGAAATTAATTGCACATATCAATCTTGTGATAATTTCACTCTCATAACGCAAGCATGGATTATTCTTTTTCTCCAAAAATATTATTAACCCACACACACTTCTCTTTTTCAAATTTATGGGCCTCCTTTTATAGAAGCTTCTCCTATCGCATGGTTATAAAGAAGTTACAAATAAGTTTGGAACTTCTAAACTGATAGTGCCAAATTATTTCTATTGAATATTATAATCATTAAAATATTGAAAGATATAACAAATATGTAACTGAAAAGAACGGGACAGCATTATTAAATTTGCCACCGCCGATATTTATTAAGACTTCTTGTTTATTGTGCCAAGAAAATAACATCTTTTGAATGCTTTCTTTTTTATTCTACTCTAGCTAGTAACCTATAATGTCCCTTCTTATTCTCCTTTATTGATGTCCTACAAAATTTACGTTAGTACAAAATTTTACACAATATTTATATGACTCATACTCTACTCTAAGTTAGTAAAAGGGAGATTTGATTCTTAAGGCTGCCTCTAGATCAGGGTTCACATAATTCCTAATTCTCGGCTTAAGGGATATAAGATCCACTCTAAGCAATCGGACTATCAACATGTCATCCCATAGAGCACTGCCAATAAAAATATCTTGGAAGCAATAAATATTATCCAAGCCTACGCATATGCATATGACTGACATCAGTATATATACTGCCTATGAGATTATAACAATCTCAATTTTGGCAACGACTATACCAATCTCAAATTGCCATTAATTATAGATTGTCAATGGGACTATATCAACCTCGAATTGTCATCCATCTCAAATGGGTATCGGGGTTATATCAACCTCAAATTGGCATTCATCACAAATGGGCAATGGGGCTATACCAACCTCAAATTGTCATCCATCTCAAATAGGTAACGAGGTTATATCAACCTCGAATTGTCATTGATCACAAATGGGCAACAGGGCTATACCAACCTGGAATTTCCATTACATTCACTTCTATGTAGCTCGGGATGAATATAAGATTCATACACTCGACTACTAGAGGGAGTAAGAATATAAAATTAATCATCAACAACTGTAAATCAAATTCATTATCTATTTCATAATTATCAAAGTAATATATTCATTAATATAAATCTTAAATGTTGCCAAATATATATATATATATATATATATATATATATATACTTCTTAATTAAAAATCAATTCATATATATATATATATATATATATATATTATTACCTTCATACAAACTGGTCAACTGCAATTTGTTTCTTTTTTTTTATATATCATAAATTCCTTTTTGTGTTTGTGCCGTCTTTCTTCTTTCATGTCCCCTCCGCCTTCATTTTCCCTTGCGGGGATACCACATAATATATCTGCATATGGGAGGGGGAGTCACATCCCCTCCCATACACTCGCCCCCTTAGGGGGTGCGACTGTTTGGTCAATCACCTCTTGATAGCAGTTCATGTCACCAAATGCATTATATTATATATTATAATATATAGTATAATGTATATTATATTATATTATTATTAAATGATAAATATAATATTACATGTTTTATTATTAATAATTGTTATTTAATAATTTACTTAATAATAATGTTTATTAATAGTTGTTTTTTTAATAATTACTTAATAATAATGTTTATTATTAATAATGTTTATCAATATATTACTAATAATTAATAATGATGTTTTTGATTAAGGATAAAATAGTTTTGAAGGGAACCGTAACCCTTTACATTAGGATAAACTAGCAATCGCACCTTTGTGTGCAATGGGTACGCCGAAGAGGTGTGAAATGTCAATTAGGGAAATAATTAGTCTATTTTTACATAATTTTATGTAGTGCATTAGTTCAATTGGTAGGCCATTTACTAAATGATGTTTATGCAAAACAAGTCTGAATGGAGTAGTGATAGCTTCAAGTGAAATTTGTGTTCACTTACACGAATCCAAACACAACTAAAATTCATTTTGAATCAAGTAGAAAATCATGTTCCATTACAAATAGGCACATGTTATATTTGTGACAAGGACAGAGTGGGGTGTGTGTGTGTGTGTGTGTGTGTGAGAGAGAGAGAGAGAGAGAGAGAGAGAGAGTTTGAATACTGCTTATAGCAACATCATCATAAGCGTAAGTCTCTGTATGGAGCACTACCCTCTTTTAACCTTTGTCGTGTTGCACTTCTTAGCCCTTATTTGAGGCTAAAGAGCTAGTTTTGTCAAATTTGAGAGGAGAGTTTTTGCACATTTCAATGTTGTGTGCTTATGGGAATTTGGGCATCAAGTAATTGAGCATCACTTTTAACGAACCTCATTTCATTGTTGTCAGTAAATATGACACTACAAAAGCCGCATCATTCCAATATTTTAGGAAAAATGGAAATTCAAGCACAACAAGTTTTGTAACGGAGCCATATGTTGTGACCCATAATAGGCTCCTTAACTGTGTTGAGAGTGCTTTGACTACATATTTCTTCTTCGATTATGATTGTGAGCTGCAAGTTGTTACCCTATGTTCTCACTTTTCATCCTGATAACAACATCACCAATGACATTTGGGTCTTCGCTACATTAGTATGAATTAAGGTTTCCAAATTTTGTATTTAAAAGCAGATGTGTATCATAACTTCAAAATAGTCGGAGCATGTAGAAGTTTATATTGAAACAAGTATTCCAAGACAACTTCTATAAAGAATTTTAAGGTTTGTTTTGTAGTTTTTATTTTTGTTAAGATATTATTTAATTTTTAAGTTTTAGAAAACTTATTTGATTTGAGGGTTTGTACCATTTTAAACTTGATTTTTATAGAGGTAATAGAAAATGAATTTTATTTTTGTTTGGTGATTTTTATTCTTTAAAATTATTATTGTTTTATAAATTTTACAAGTCTTATTTTATTTTGGGTTTGTGTGTTTAGCTTGACTTTTATAAAATTCAAAAATAATTTTTATTTGTACATAAATTATTAAAGTTGCTTATTCATTTTAATTTTATTATATTTTTTTGTGTAAATTTCATTTGATATATTAGTAAATCAATTTATTTAATTTAATTTTTCATATATCAAAATGAGAGGAAAAGAAAATAATACATGTCATATTTTAACTGATTCATATTTGTCACCTTTACTAGCATTTTCTTTAAAATAACAAATATTCACTGCTCATACTGGAACATATTCCTTCACCTCCTTCAGTTCTGAAACAAATTATCTACTTTAAGTAACCAAAATACATTTAAAATGTTATTGCTTTTCAATACAATGCCTTATCTACAAATAAATCTATTTTATAACCATATATTTCTGCATACCATCTCCTTTAAATTATTTATCCTCTTCTTCCTACCCATCATGAAAGGAGAAATTAACATATTGCTAAATGGATTTTGTGAACTTAGTGTCGATTTAGAATACTACTAACGTGTCTCTAAAAGGGTTTAACGTCATAATATCTTTTGTAAGTACTTTGTTTGTACTATGTTGGACTGCTTTATTAGCATCTTTTGTTAATCTTATGTTGATTACGCTCCCTACTATCATAGTGCATCATCTCTAAGAGGTTATATAGGTTATTTACATTTGTAACTTCTATTATAGCCTCTATCTTTGAGTTTGTTGTTTATAGCGTTGTCCCTTGTTGCCTATGTCCAAGGAGACTATCTATTACCTTGGTTTCATATCCTACTATGACTTTTTTTCATAAAGTTACTAATAGATTCTATTATATGTTTGCCAATACTCTCCACTAATTACTCTTTCTTGACATTATTTTTGAGGTGAGAACTCATTCTCCATTATTTTTGAGAGATTAGAAAAAATTTTCCAGTTCATATAGGTTGTCACTAGGATGGAAAGAGTCATTGATGACATGCTCAGTGTCAAAAAAGGGGATGTCTTAGCCATCAGATGAAGGAAAAGGGTGGATTACAGTCAAGGAAAATTCTCTTCTATTTACAAATGAGAGAGGGGCATCTGATTCAATGAATCAGTGGTCACGATCGAGGGTAGTAGCGGTGAAGCTAGGGTTTTTTGCCCCTAAGAAGAGGTTGTTTTTCCCTTCTTTTTTCTCATTTCTTGGGAAGGGAACACATTTTTTCAAATAATTCGATGCAGGTCATTTCTAGGAAGAGGAAATTCTTCATCGGGAAGAGGGAGGAAGAGATTCTTGCTTTGAATCATCATTTTTTGGGGATGAGATGATAGAAAATGACATTGAATAGTGTGGGCAAGTGGCTCTCAAAGACTGGTAGAGAAATCATTCTTCCAGCAGCTGGCCCAAGCTATGGTTGGCACTCCTCATCTTGGGAAAAGCCCCCTCATTATTTACATAAATCGATCACAACCTTGGACAGAGGGGATGCTAAATTATATTGATGATAAGCATGAAGTTTTCACAAACCACAACAAATAACGTGTAAATTTTTTGGTAAAACCATTTGTTAATTTTTTAGAAATATTGAAGACCACACTTGATGAAGCTTTGATCTTTGCATACAATCCTAAATCATTCAAGGGCAAGACCTACGTGTTGAATTGGAGAAAAACCTAAATGTTTCTTGTAAGTACAAAAGACCAAGATTGCATTGTCCAGTAGGATCGCTAAGGTCAACATTTGCTCTATAAAATACCGCCCCTTCTTGTCCTATGCCACACAACACACAAGAAGCATGAGTCATTTGAGATATTATAATAATTTACTAGAACTAATTACACAAACTCTCTTTCATTTGAGTTGCAAGATCATTATGTGAATTAAGTTTATCAAACACATTGAGGTTTCATCCTTAGTCACTCCCAAATATGGTGGTGTTTTATCTTGTCTACTATTGTAACTGGTAATGATGGCGGTAGGGAAATTTCTCGTAATCTTCAGGGAATCGAGTGAAAATTTGACAGGAACAGAAAATGCTTAAGAGTCACCAATTTTTTTTATTGTGCATTGTTCATTCTTTTCTTTTCCTGTTTGAATAAGAAAGGCTCAAATATCGTTGATGATATCTATCTATATATATCTTTATCTTTCTATGTCTCCCTCTCTCATTTTTTCCTTTTGTCTCCATCTCTATCATTGTCTTCCTCTCTATTGTTATCTCCTTACCTCTTTCTCTCTCTTTCCTATTCTATATCTACCTCTTTCTATTGCTCTATCTCCCTCTAGATCTCTTCCTCTTTTCATATTTCAAACATAACATGACCTTGCTAATAATAAATTAAAATAACAAATCACAAATTTAGATCTACATTATTATTTTAAAAAAATTATAAATTAATTTTAAATACATTAATCACATAATTAAATATATTTTTCATTTAATTACTATTATTTTTAATATTATTTATTTGGAGGAAAAAATTAATACAAATAAAATTGGTAAATTTAAATTGTCTAAATTGTATTCTAATATAAAATATAAAACCCACCTTAACTATAAAAGAATTAAAAATAATAAGTATTAAACTTTTAAAAATCCATCGTACACATCATTATTGGAAGTTATGGGAAATACACCTAAAATTTGATATTCAAAGCAATTTTCATCTCCATTTGTTAAATTGACTACTCAGCAGAGAAAGTAGACACGTGAGACAAGGAGGGAGGCAATGTAGTCATAGAGATGTCAACATCCAATACAATGACTAAAATCATTATAAAATGACACAAAAAAGGGGAAAATATTTCAAATCTGCAAAAACGCACTATTTTTTTTATCATTTTATTTTGTGGTTTTACAACAATGGGGATGTAGATCATGAAGATCAACTTCTAAAATTTGTGTAATAATCTGTTTTATTTTGCACAATCTAAAAACAACATAATATGTCATTTTATCATAAGCTTAGGTGTGCCCCCCTTCATCATTTATTGGTGACTTCGAAGATATTAAAATCAAGTCACTAATAAATGATGAAAGAAGAGAACACAAATAACAAAATAGAACCAAAGGTACTCGTGATAATGAAATCTCTATGTAGCCTACATAATTCCTATGATTGTATTCTCATTTATTAGCTAAATTAAAATTGTGATATTGCTATCAGGATTCAACTATGTAGTTTTTTGAGTCAAACTCATTGACCCACGTTTCATGAGTAGTGGTTCACATGAACCCATCTCTCACGAGAATGAATGGAACACTTAGCACTTATTGGATCTTGGCGATGCTCACAAAGGTGAAGCACCAAGACTTTCCGAGAGGTCATCCATCTCAGTACTACTCTAGCTTGAGCGCGCTTAACTACAAAGTTTCCTCCATGGTTAAACCCACTCCGCTTGCAACCCCATTTGCAAAACCTTCACCAAGTGTTGTGCCATATGAATCATTCATTAGAAAGACCCTTAATCTCATCAATTGATAAGTAGGAGATGGTTTCCACAACAAGTCAAATTGTGATATTTCTATCAGGCTTTAACTCTTCTTGCAAGCAGAGTGGGTTTGACCATGGATGAAACTCTGAAGTTAAGCATGCTAAAGTTGGAGTGGTACTGGGATGGGTGACCTCTCGAGAAGTCCCGGTGCTTCACCTCTATGAGTATCACCTAGATCCAATGAGTGCTAAGTGTTCCATTCATTTTCATGAGAGATGGGTTCATGTAAACTACTACTCATGAAACATGGTTCAATGAGCTTGACTAAAAAAACTACATAGTTGAATCCTGATAGCAATATCACAATTTTAATTACTGTGGAAAATATCTCATACTTACCAATTAATGAGCTTAAGGGGCTTTCTAGTGAATGGTTCATAAGGCACAACACTTGGTGAAGCTTTTGAAAATGGGGTTGCAAGTATCTAGTGGGTTTAACCATGGAGGAAACTTCGTAATTAAGTGCTCTCAAGCTGGAGTAGTACTAGGATAGGTGACCTCCTGAGAAGTCTCGGTGCTTCACCTCTATGAGCATCACCTAGATCCAATGAGTGTTGAGTGTTCCATTCATTCTCATGAGAGATGTGTTTGTGTGAGCCACTACTCATGAAACATGGGTTAATGAGTTTCACAAAGAGTTTCATTCAGTTGAATCTTGATAGCAATATCACAATTTGACTCCAAAAATTTGAACTAACCCTAATAGATTGAGAGCACTAAGTTTCTGTAGAGCTCATTGAAGATGAAATGTTTAGAATTTGAAATTAATCAAAATGAATGAACAATGCACCTAGAGAAGGATATCTCTTGTCATATTCTATATGTAATAAATATATATAAACTAGTGTAATTCTACTAAATATAAAAAATATTAATATTGAACTAATATCTTATTCTAAACTAAACACAATATATAGGAAATAAGTGACTTTTGTAAATACACGTGAAATCTAATCAAAACATACACTCCAAAGACATGTATATAACCGCCCTAAAAATTTATATCAAATTTAATCCAAGGATATATATATATATATATATATATATATATATATATATATATATATATATATATATATAATATATATATATATATATATATATATATATATATATATATCATGAAATACAAAAGAAACAGTAATAAATCAACCAAATATATATTAATTGGGATCGCCCTCCGTTGTGTTTGTTTTCAAAGTACCCAACTTTCTGAAAAAATTAGGAGGATAAGAATCATATGTTCCTCAAATCATTTCGTTGGGTCCCTACCATCACAGAAATGCACAACTTCATGCAATTATCAATCACAAAGGAAAAGCTTTTCGTAGGGTAACCATCTCATGAAATCAATTCAAATGTGACCTGATCGCTCTGGAGGTGTGCAAGCCATCCGAAATCAATTACATGACCTGTTACGTGAGTTTGATGGAGGAGTTGATCGACTCCGCGGAAGACGTGGGTGTGCTGACAGAAAGTGAGGTCGTCATAAACTGCCTTGGGAGTAATGAAGAGGCTGCCAAACTCTTCAATGTTCTATGCGATGGAGTCACGCTGAGTCAGATTTCCCTGAAACTATTCAGGGCAACAACTTTGCTTTGTGAGAGATAGGGTTTCATGCATTACCAAATACGTGTAAAGTGTCTGAGAAGAAATGAATGGATCAGATTGTTTCTATGGTAGTCATGTTCCTCTACAACATTGTCAACCCTTAGATGGAAAAATCAACTTCTCCTTCTCAAATAAGGAAATGCCTTCAGCGTAAAGATAGGAAGAATAAGCACAAAGCAAAAAGAGACAACTGGGGGAAAAGGAGGAAAGCATTAGAGACCCGGGGGGGCTCAACCAATAAGCAAAAACAAACAAACAGACAAAAAAAGGCACGAAGCCCAAAAACAACACAACTAAGACATTTTTTCCATAAACTTCGTTGTGTCTTCCTTTAGCAAAACGAATTGTTGGATATAATCCCAAAGAGCCATGATTTCCTTTGAGTTATCAGCTTTCTTCTTTTTTGTGCTTGCTCTAGTACGAGAGCTAGGGCCAGCAGGACTAGCGCCTTTATCAGCTTCTTCTTCAACAAGAATGGGACTAGTGTTCCCTTTCAGCACAGAGAGAAGAGCCCACAACTTCTCAGTAGTCCCCTGCATGCCCTCAAAGTTCTGCTTCATAATCCTATTGAGGGCATCTTCAATGCTCTAGATTCAGCTAGAGGTAGTCTACATGCAGAAATTGACAACATTGATTTTTAGTTCAAGCTTCTCCATCAACCCTTTGTCTTCATCAGCCAGGGTCTCAACGTCACTTTTTCCAGTGGTCAAAGGCTTGGCAAGTAGTAGGGCGATTTTGTTCACTCTGTCCTCCAGCTCCGAGTACTTGATACTGATGTCTTTGATTTCTTTGTATAGCCAGGAGTTCATATATCCATCTCAGCACGCTCTTTAACAACTTGCATGAACCCATTATTTGCTTTGCCCTTCTTAATCGTTTCCTCCCGGCTTGTCCCAGGTTCTTCCTTGTCTTTAAGCTTTTTGTCAATGCCCTCTTCTTTGTTCCCTTCGGCCTTCTCAGAGATAACCCTAGAACAGGGGATATGAGGATTTTCTAAGGGTTATTACACGCCTCAAGGTGAGTCGTGGGGTTGATAATTGGGGGCTCAGTCACAACCACCACTGGGGAGCTAGCACCTTCTTCATTTTTCTCTTTATTGCTAGTCTCCTCGAGAACATAATTGTCATCCAAACCTTCAGTCACCATATCTCCAGGTTTGGCACTGTTGGCTTTGTCACTCTCTATTTCCAAAGAGGGCTCACTGGCATTATCCTGAGAATCATGATCCTCCTCGTCGTGGTAGTCGCTGAGCTTTTTATCATCTTTTGGCACCTCCATGTCATCCTGTGTTTCCATACCAGCCTCCTCAGAGAGGAATTTAGCCACTTCAACCATGTCAATATTTTTAGCTTCCTCCCGCACCTCTGTGTCTTCTTTAGTGTCCATGCCAGTCTCCTCTATGAGGATTTTGGCCACTTCAGCCATATCTTCAATAGGGTTGCCTTTCTTTTTCTTTTTAGAAGTGTTATTGTCAGTCATGAGGGATCTTTTACCCTTCTTCTCCTTATTCTTCCCAGAGTCTGGGGTGTCGTCCTGGAGCATAAACTTGGCATATTCATAAATGAAAAGAATAAGCCCATCGTGAAGAATAGGCTTCTCAGAGCTTTTCCTATTCTCCATAATATTAGTGCCAAGAGGAAAAGAAATTTTCCTCTTGTAACGAAAATGATTCACAAGCATGAAATGAAAATTATAAACTCTGGTATAGCGGCCCTCAAGCGTAAAATATTGCATAAGGGCTTTGACAAGTTTTCCCCAGAGAAGCTTCATATGCTTGTGAAGAACATAATCCCCAGATTGTTTCATGAGGAGGGCTTATTCACCTAGAGACTTAGGGTACATTCTAGCAACATTCTGGGCAATAACCCTACCTTTATAATACTTCAAACCAAACATATCTAGATCCGTAATCTCAGA
Organism: Chamaecyparis obtusa; assembly: GCA_027943335.1. Taxonomy (NCBI): domain Eukaryota; kingdom Viridiplantae; phylum Streptophyta; class Pinopsida; order Cupressales; family Cupressaceae; genus Chamaecyparis; species Chamaecyparis obtusa. Next base: position 876,491 of record BSBK01010074.1, read on the forward strand.
AATAAGCTTCTCAGTGACAAAAAAGGACTTACCACAAAGGGTTACTTTGTCGTTATCCCAACTATCAGCAAACTCATTAGAGATGTCCTTGTCGTATCCATGTAATCTCTCCATGTAAGAAGTGACCCCACCCTCTTGGAGCTTTTGCCAGACTTTCTCCTCTTTCTTCCACTTACAAATAGTCGGCTCTTCACGTTTTAGTTTACCACCCATTTTAACAGAAGCCCAAAAACCAGTCTTAGTCACAGAGAAATTAACTTTGCCCAAATCGCAGAAAAAAATGTAGAGTAAGAGAGCACTGACAAAGGCCACCACTTTAATGAGATTAAAGAAGGCATAATTCCCACACTCGCCTTTATTACTGCCCTATCCTTGAAGCATGCAAGGTACTTTCTTGAGGTGTTTTCAAAAATTACCCTTTCTTATCATCATAACTCCTAATTAACCCTAGATTCTGATGGATTTGATCGTACCTTATGAGATTAAGGAGTTCATTATTTAAGCCTTGATTGCCTTGCCAGCAACTGACATCATCACTGTGAGCTCCCATATTCGCCAGGTTGTCAGCCACAACGTTCGATTCTCTAAACGTGTGTGTGACATGAGTGTCCTCAAAGTCATTTAGATGCCTTTTAATCTGGGTTATGATGTGACTCGTATTCAACGATGGTTTATGATTACCATTTATACAATTGATGGTATTCATAGAATCACCTTCCAGCCATAGTTTAGTACAATTCTGATCTTTCGCAAGCCTGCAAGCATAAAGGATAGCCATAGCCTCTGCCACGTGACTAGATTAGAAGCCAATAGGTATAGCACTTGCAACTACACAATAACCTTGGGGATTTCTAATAATGCTCCCACATCCAGCAATGCCAGGGTTACCCTTCGTCGAGCCATCAAAATTGGCTTTGTACCATCCAGAAGGGGGTGAAATCCAAACAGCACCAGCACGATTACTGACAGCAGTCTTGGTTATAGAAGAGAAATTCCAGTGATTTAGGACGTCCTTGTCAGTAATGCCTTCGATTATGTTAGGCCTTTGATCACAAGCAAGTTGAATGTTTTCAACAATACTTCTAATAGTTTTAGAATCAACCAGCAGAGACGTAGAAAGATTGTTTCTAAAAATCCGGTTGTTTCTTTCTTTCCATATCCTCCAAATAACATGGGGTGCAATGTAATTCTAGTCAGTTTTCCCAAGTTGTGAGAAAAAGGAGAGCACCATTGGGATATGAAATCCTTAATGGAGTTTCAGAGCACCCATCTGATATTCCAGTGCTGCATCACAACCAACTAGACCTCCCTAGAGAATTGGCAGTGTAATAGCAGGTCGGAGGAAGACTTTGCGTCTTGCATGCAGAGGTAACATCTATTGGGTAGCATCTAGCCTTTCTTAGCCAAGTTTTTAGTAGTAAGCACTTTATCCTGAGCAAACAACCAATAAAAGATGTTAATTTTGGGAATAAGGGAAGGAGTCCAAACCTTAGCCCAAAATGGCTCAAAATCATAAGAGGGAGATAAAGAGTACGCAGATGCAACCATGAAGTTGCCACTAGGATTGGGGGACCAGATGAGCTGGTCGTTGCAATTCTCATTGATATCCCAGGGGTCAAGTCAAGATCAACAGCTCTCATCAGGGGGTCGATGTCACTGAGACTAATCCACTTGTTGTTTCTCCAATAATCTGAGACTTTACTCCTAATTCTTCTAGTACAAATGTCAGCAAGATGGGCCAATTCAATAGACTGGATGAGAGGGTTGTCTTTAAACCACGGATCTTCCCAAAAGTTGATCTTCATGCCATTACCAACTCTCCACTTGGCACATTTGGCAGCAAGAGTTTTAGCTTTCAGTATACTATTCCAAATGTGAGATCCATGAACATTGAGAGGGGAGGAAAGGAAAGCTTCAATGCTAGGGGTGGCAAAAAGATATTTGGATTTGAGAATTTTATTCCATTCTTTTTCCTCACCGAAAGTTCTCCAAATTTGCTTAGCCAGCAAAGCCTGATTAATATCCTTAATTTTCCTGATGCCAAGACCACCGTAATTAATAGGTTTGCATACATTCTCCCAGGGCACAAGATGGGTACTATTTTTCACCTTCATGCCAGACCACAAAAATCTTTTCTGTAATCTCTCAATGGTGTCAGCAATCTAAGAAGGGATTCTGAAGAGGCTCAAAGCATAAACTGGAAGATTCTGGAGGGAGGCTTTAAGCAGGATAATCTTCCCAGCTTGGCTAAAGAGGGTCCCTTTCCAACCAGCCAGCTTAGGGTTGAATTTATCAACAATATTGTTCCAAAAAGAATCTGGGGGTTTCAGACCCAGGGAAAGACCCAGGTAGCTAGAAGGGAAAGAGGACATCTTACAACCAAGAATATCTGCCATTTTTTTTCGTCTGGGCAGGGGGTATTGAGAAAGAAAAGAGAGTTTTTCTCCCAGTTGATAAGTTGACACATTGCTAAAGAGTAGGAGCTTAGAGCCTGCATGATAGTTCTAGCCTCTTTAATTGAGGTAGAGCCAATAAGGACAGTGTCATTAACAAGTTGTTCGTGAGAACAAGGTTGGCATGAAGAAGAGGGGAGCAGACCCTTAATCAAACCAGCATGGACCCATTTGGAGAACAATCTCCCAAGACTCTCAGCCATTATCGCAAAGAGGAGGGGGGAGATAGGATCCCCTTGCCAAAGACCTCTAGAAGGGAAGAAGAGGTTCCAAGCTGAGCCATTAACCAACACTGAAACAGAAGGAGTGGAGATAAGTTGTTGGATGAGGTTAACAACTTTCCTAGAAAAACCGAAAGCCAAAAGAACTTTGCAGAGGAAAGCCCAGTCCACTCTATCATAGGCTTTAGAAAGGTCAACCTTCATGAGGAAACCTAGTTTATGCGACACCTCCAGCGAATGGATATTTTCATGAATAGTAATGATAAAGTCTAAGATATGCCACCCTGGCACAAAGCCGTTCTGCTAGGGGGAAATAAACGTTGGGAGAAACGGCAGAATTCTCACAGTAACGACTTTTGGTATGATCTTATAGAAAGTGTTGCATAAGCTGATTGGTCTGAAGCTATCCACAGAATCTGCACCTAGTTTCTTGGGGATAAGAACAAAGAAGATAGAGTTAGCTTCCTTCGACAGAGAGCCAACTCCAAAGAATTCTTTGACTGCAGCCGAGACATCTTTTTCAACAATGTGCCAAAAAGATTGGAAAAAGAAGGGGGGAAATCCATTAGGACCTAGAGATTTTTCCCCCTCAAAGGAAAAGGCAACTGCTTTAATATCTTTAGAAGAAGGAATCTTACACAACAAATCATTGGCATCCTGGTCTAAGATACAAGGGATAGAATCCGGCAAAAGATTTTGATTCTCAATGGAAAGGGAAGGATCACTAGTGAGCAGAGAAGAAAAATAAGCCGACATTTCTTTTTTGATGTCCTTCTTAACCAACTTACCTTGAGGGCTGTTAAGATAGTCAATTCTTTTGGCAACCTTATGTTTTTGGGCTGTCATATGGAAGAAACGAGTATTCTTGTCCCCAACTTTTAGCCAGAGAGCTCTAGATCTTTGTCTCCAGAAGGCTTCTTCCTTAGAGATGATGTTATAATAGACAACATGTATTATGTTTTCCTTCAATTTGTTCTCCTCAGTCAGGCCCTCCTTTTGGATAGTATCTTGTAGTTCCTGAAGGTCCGATTGAGTAGAGATTTTCGCCTTGAAGATGTTTCCAAACACATCTTTATTCCACTTTCATTTTATTTTTTATTCTCTTAAGTTTTTGGACAACTCTAAACATAGTCGTTCCCTCCACATGGACATTCCACCAGTCAGCAATGTTCCTTTCCAGGGCTGAATGCTGAATCCACATTTTCTCAAATCTAAAAGGAGAGTTTCTTTTACCTGATAAAGGGTTAGCCTGTAGGGCTATAGGAGAGTGACCAGACCCAATGCGGTGCAGAGTTGACAGTGAGCAGGCATAAAAAAGGATCCCCTCCATGGATATCAGAGCCTGATCCAGACGAACTTGAATCAGGTCATCACCAGTTCTGCGATTTGACCAGGTAAAGGTCCCTCCTCTGAGATCAAGGTCCAAAAGGGAATGATTATTAATGAAATCCATCATAGCCACTCTATTGTCATTCTGGGAAGAAGCTCCCCCAAATTTCTCAGAGATGTTAAGGGCAGTATTAAAGTCTCCAACAACCATCCAACAATCATTCTTAAAATTGCTTCTCTTAGCTTCCAGCTTTCTCCAAAACTTATCTCTACCACTTTTAGAGTTGGGCGCATAGATATTAGAGAGAACCGAGCAGAAGCTATCTCTAATAGGGGTAAACCTGATAGAAGAAATGTTCCCTTCTGAATTGATAATATCACCATGAATAGTATTAAGGTTCCAGAAGGAGGCAGTTTCACCTAAAGCCCCTTTAGAGCTACAGCCCACAACACCACAGTTCTTAAACACTTTAATCTTTCCAACTTTATCACTAGCCATTTTAGTTTCCTGGATAAGAATGATATCAGGGTCTTGATCCCTAACAAGATTTATCAAAAGTTCCTGTTTATGGGGGTTGTTTAATCCCTGCATATTCCAAGACATGATCTTGATTTCTTACCTTGAGAGCAATCCTGGATGGTATGTTGTCGTCCATCCACAATACTTTGTCTACTTTCATGTTCTCTCATGAATTTATTAGGTCTTCTGCCTCTGCTAGGCTTAGGCGTTCCAACATCATCTCTCGTTGCTATGGTTGTAACACCTCCTAGAGGCATACCTAGGATAGGTTCCCCCTGTTTCTTTTTATTGTGCACCACCTCAATCTAGGGGACATCCTAACTTTCTAAGAATGGGTTAGATTCTTCATACGAGTCCGCCCAGCTTTTCTTTGTTCGTGGGGTTTCTGGACTCAAAATACAATCCTGGATGTTGTTACCATCTTTTGTATCCTCTAAGAATCTCTTACTTATCCCACTAGTTTGGTCTTCCTTAGAGGCAGGAATGGCTCTTATTTCTCCTTCTTCAAGGGGGCCTTCAGGATCCAAAGTCATCACCTTATCCAGACCTCTATTACTTTCAGGAGCACTTTTATCTTGAGGGGCCCATTCAAGCTTAAATTTGTAGCAGCTCCTGAAGCCTCAGCGAAGTCTTTTGAGCTGGTCGCTTTAGGATTCACAAAGTTTTTTCCTTCCACACCTTCTTGGTAGCTTTAGGAGGGGCTTCCTTTTCTTTCTAGGTTTCAAGGGGGCATTCCTTTGCCCTATGGCCAGATTTTTTACAGACGAAACAAGCAAAGGGAAGGGACTCAAATTCGACCGGTTGGTTCCACACACCAAGTTTGGAGTTGATAACAATGCTTTGAGGCAGGTCAGCCATCTGAAAAATATTCACACAAATCCTCGCATAAACTCTTCTAGATCTAGAAGTTGTCATAGGGTCAATAGTGAGGAGTTCTCCAAAAGAGCTGGCAAGCCCTCCCAAGACATCCTTGTGCTAGTATTCAAGAGGGAGACCAGGGAACCTAACCCAGACCAGGGCCGATACAAAAAAAGCCAAGTCATTGAGTTGCAGGTTGGGAGCCCACTTACGAAGAGCAAGAGAGTAACATCCAACCATCCAGGGGCCACCACATAAGATTTTAGATAAATCTTCCATACTCGAGAATTCAAAGGAGAAAAAACCTTTGGACATGGCAGCAATGTCGACTTGTCTCTTAAGGACCCATTTTCTCTTAGCAAACTACCGAACTATCTCAATGTTAGGTCTACCCCCAACAAACTTCCCAATCAGGGTCATCTCCATAGAAGTGATGGAGAAGTCAATTAGGGGATCAAGGATAAAAATAGAGAACTCGCCTTTTGAAGGGTTAGAGATCGCATTCACTTCAGGAAAGGAGGATTTCCCAGTAGGTTTAACACCAAAAAGGGCAGACCACTTACCTTTTCTTTCACTCTTTTGTTCAGCACTAGGGAGATGGCCCTCCTTAGGGGTTTCTTCCAGGAGAGGCCCACCTTTTTCAGTGGAATCTTCCTCGATAATATTCTCAGAATCAGCAAACTTCGTTGACTGACCATTCTGATCGAGATCAACCCCTGACCCATTTTGCAGTGGTTGTCCTCCAACAATGCTAACCATAGGAGATAGATTCTCTTCCGTAACCGCACTAGCAATGACAGGACCACCATTACCAAGTTGTTCATTCAAAAAAAAATTCCCGCTCCCACTCGCAGGCTCCTTGCTCCCGCCCGAAGTCTCAACCATAATTAATAATGATGTTTATTAATATACTATTCATATTTTAATTTATCAGAATGATATTTAATATATATTATAATATATACTATAATATATATAACATTATATAAATAGGTTATTATATTAATAATGTTTGATTTATCGGAAAGGCACATTGCTCTATTTTAATACAATTTATAGAACACGGGTGTTTAAAATTTAGGGACATTACAATTCCCCCATCTTCAATTTGCTTGTCCTCAAGCAATTTGATGTTTTCCTCCCTTCCCCTAGAAGCGTCTTCATCTGAAGATCTTTCCATTCTACTTGGAATTTGGTGATTGTTTGATTCCTTAATTTCCTGAGTGGGTATCCCCATCTTTGCTAAGAGTGGTTGGTGAGTGTTCTATGTTCAGAGTCTTCCAGTCTAACCCTTTTTGTGGGACCTTCATTTAGTGCTTCCTCCATGTTATTTATTTGGCCTCTCTTACATCGGTGATCACGGCTTCATGGTGCTTTACACCTAAAGCAAAATTTATTATCGATCAATTCCATTTTTTGGCATTGGTGATCCTTGCTACATGGCTCTTTGCATAGGTAAACATGATTTTCCTCGACTGTCCTCCTGGGCCCTTCATTCCGATTGGCGGTTTTGGAGGAAATGTGCTTTTGTTTTTCTTTAGTTGTATCGTATTCCGTCATTTTTGCTTTCCTAATAGCATCTTCAAGGGTTTGGCATTCGAAAGGTCTCATACTTATTTTGATATGTTATTTGAGTCCTTCGATGAACATATAGACCCTCCTTTTTTGAGATATATTGGGACCATGATTGATAGACTTTGAAATTTATTGGCAAATTCTTCAATAGTTCTTGTTTTACTGAGGTGAGTTAACTCTTGGAAGTACCATTTTGGTTCCTTTTGGTCAAACTGACTAATGAGTTTTCGAGTTAATTCATTATAGGTGTGTTGTCAATCAGGATTGCGCCTATAGCTTGATATGGAATCTAGCTATCCTGTTGAAACATGGAAACGTTCTCGCTGATGGGGAAGAGAACAAATCTCCGGATTCTAGGCCGGTTCCTCTTGGATTTGGAATATCACTTGCACAAATTTATATAAGGAAAGGGATGAAAGAAATATCTTAATGAATTCTAAACCTAAATAGGGTGATACACCAAAAAAAAACTGATATATAACTTGAATCAAACCAGCATAGATCCTTAAAGATAATTATGGCTCTCAGTACCCAGACAATTACGCAACTACAAAAGTGTTTCTATGTAAGGTCCTGGAATATTTTGCATAGATAGGGAAACAATGCTTCACCAAATCGCTGCAAAAGTTAGGACACAAACAAAAGACCTGTAGTAACATGCATCAAGTTTCAAAACATAACAAGGAATGTAGCTAAGATGAAGGCTAACACAACATCAAAGCAATTAAACTCACAATATTACACTTCAAAACAAATGGGAAGGAACAGATATCTGTATTTATCAATGCTGGAACAAAACTCTGCTACAATGTCTTACAATTCTCTCACAAGTTTGCAATATGTAAAATAGGTGAGCCCAAAAGAAGCTCTTCACAAAACACCAGGCAATGGGGGGGGCCTAACCTATCTCTTTTCTTCTTCTTTACATTTACAGAAATGCAAACTGTAATTCTAGTACTTGCACTTGATTTCTACATTCATTTTATAAAACCGAAATGCATGCCTGCATTACCTATTGCCACGAGATGTGTGGCTTCACATGAATTTCTCATTTATTATGTCTTTGAAAAGTACTTTCTGCTTATGTTTTAAAAGCAACCATTGCTTGTGTGGTTATATTAAAGTTGTACTTTCATATCTGAAATGCAAGCATATCTTTCAATTTTCTATTAAGCTCAAAAAATATGAATAGTGTGAATTTCAAAAATCTGAAATAAGTGTACCTCAATGTGATGTTCTGAATGCTTTCAATTATGTTGTTGTACATGTACTTAATTTCTCTGAATTTTTACCATTCTGCAATTTTAAAACAGCAACTCTAAAATTCAAACTTGAACAAAAAACACTTGTCGGTTTATCAATTTAGTGTGAGCTAAAATGATAACATTTTCTGGCAACCTCTCAAGGGTGTTTGCCTGCTAAACAAAATATACCAGTTGCCTTATGCAATCCATTGGGCACAAAGTATTGAACCTTGATAACTGAACCTTCTCAACTCTAGAAAACTTAAGAAAATGCTGAAAACTTAAACACACCACACAACTGGAAAACTGAAACTGAAAGCGAAACTAAATACCTCATGCTAACTACTTGGGAATTTGTGCCTCAGCTGTCCTTAGCACCATTATATCTTTGTTTTATCAATTATGTAATATGATGATGTTGATGACAGCTATCATTGATTTGCAAACAGTTAGCATAAGGTAGAAAACAAATTTGAGTGAATTTTCTAGATTGTGCACTTTCTCCTGAAAATTTGTCTTCTCTTCCGGAATCTGCAAGTTGTATTGAAAAGGTCATGGATGACCTGTTTTGGAATGTGGTTGTTAATCCTGATTTGAAACCTTGGAATGTTCATTGTTTCACTTTAGGATTGATATATACATTTCTGAACAATTATGCCACGAACTTGTACAACTTGCAGCTTTCAGAAGATTATTATCATGTGCTGGAAGCACTTAAGGGAAAACAAAAAAGCAGCAAATAAGCCTACTGCTGTAGTATATGATAAATAATTGGTATCCCATCATGTAGAGCCTTGAGATACAACTTGACTCTATTATGATGGGCGCTCACTTATGAGGAATGATATGCTATAGTGGCATGTTCATTTTCTGCAACTAACAACTAACTGAAAACAAACTATCTATGTGCAAAGGCACTTATTCTAGTTCAACTCACCTCAAAAACAACGGTTGAGATGGATCCCATTAACTGGGATTGGCAATTCATCTCCTTCCATAGTTGAGAGCTGAAAAGCATTGTGAGCCTTGCATCCTGTAATCACAAATGGACCATTCCAAATGGCATCAAACTTTGAATGTTTGTCAGGTCTGCTCTTCAACTCATCCCATTTAAGCACTAAATCACCTTCTTCTAAGACTCTTGCGACAGCTTTTCTATCAAATGTCTTCTTCATTTGATCATGATGCTTTGTCAATTTCTGAAAAGATTTGTTTCTTGACTCTTCCAACTCTATTAATTCAGCCAATCTTACCTCCATAGGTTGCTGGTCCAGCAGGTCCAATTCCTTAATCAGGCTCAAACTTGGCAATTCAACCAAAATCAGCAATCTTGCCTCTCTTCCATAAACCAATACATAAGGTGAATTACCTGTTGAGCATTTTGGGGTGATCCTATCAGCCCATAAGGCTTGTTTCAACTTGTTGTTCCAAACTCGCTGATTGTCTTCAATAGTCCTCTTAATGATGTGAATCAAATTTTTGTTTGTTGATTCTGCTTGTCCATTACCCTGTGGGTAATAATTGGACGAGGCACTAAGATACACATTATTTTTAACTGCCCAATCAGAAATTATTGTACCTTTAAATGCTAAGGTATTGTCAGAAACAATGGATTCAGGTGCACCAAACCTAGCAAGCAGATCTTCATAAAAATTCAGAACTGAAGTTTCATTGGCCTCTTTCAATGCCACAGCTTCAGTCCACTTAGTAAAATAATTTGTTGCTGTTAAAATATACTTATGACCTGAACTTGATGATGGGTTTATAGAACCAATAAAATCTAAACCCCACTAAGCAAAAGGTTGTTCAATTTGAATTGGACTGAGAGGTAAAGCTACTAACCTTTGCTTGTTTGAGAAAACAACACATTTTAAACATTTCCTTACCCAAATGAAAGCATCCTTGTATAGATCTGGCCAAAAAGAACCAGCCTTCAAAATCTTTAATGTTGTTGTCCTTGCTGCAAAATGTCCACCTACTGGTCCATCATGGAATTCCTGTAACACCTTATCAGTTTGGTCACCAGTAATACATCTCAACAATACGCCATTATAATCCCTTTTATATAGCACGTTATTCAATAAACAATATGGTATGGACTGCAACCTATAATATCTTCTTTTTGATCTATCCAAACCTTCAAGACAGCGTCCTGTTTGCAAGAAATCAGTCATTTCCTTCACCCAATCATTCTGCAAATTTGGGACAGCAAGTTGTTCATGATCTTGTAAGGCCAGAATTACTTCAGGATCTTCATTCAAAGTATTATCTCCATTTCCAGCCATTTGTTCGCATAAACCTTTACCTCTTACCAGCTTGGTAACCTTAATATCAATATCGTATTCCATCGCTTTCGTGATCCAACCTACTCTTTTTGTATTGAAATCCTTGTTTAGTAAAAACTCCTTAACAGCAGGATGAGCAACCATTAGATTAATCTTGTTATTAGAAAGCATATGTCTGAATTTCTTCAGACTTCTAATCACAGCTAGAACATGCTTTTCAACAAAAGTATAGTGCAATTCATAATCTTTTAATCCTTGGCTGAAAAATGCTATTGGTTGTTCAAATCCTGAATCATTCTTCTGTACTAACATGGCAGCAATACTATCTACATTTTCATATGCATAAAGAATGAACTCCTTAGAAAAATCTGGATTTAACAAAGTAGGAGCAGCAGCTAGAGCTTCTTTAATCAATTCAAAACTAAGTTTACCTCCCTTGGTCCATTTGAAAGCAATATTCTTCTTAAGCATGGTTGTAAGTGGCATTAATAATTCTGCAATATCAGGGATGAATCTCCTAACGAAGTTAATTCTCCCTAGAAAGCTTTGAAGAGCCTTTTTATGGGCTGGAAGTGGCAGGGCTAAAATGGCACTCACCCTTTCAGGTTCAATACTTATTCCATCTTTCGAAACAATAAATCCTAACAGCTTACCTTCATGGACAGCGAATATGCTCTTCTTAAGATTCAGTGAAATTCCATACTCTCTGCATCTCTCAAAGATTATCCTTAAATGTTTAAAGTGATCTACTGAATTCTTTGAAAAAAATAGTGATGTCATCTAAATAAACTAGCACAAACTTGTACATCAGATTTATGAAAGCCTTATCCATGGCTTTCTGGAATGTTGCACCAGTGTTAGATAGACCGAATGGCATTTTCTGGTAAGCCATGGTTCCCCATTTGGTTGTGAACGTTGTTTTGAACCTGTCCTCTTCTTTCACTAAAATCTGGTTGTAACCAAAAAATCCATCCAGCAATGAAAACCATTCTGAACCTGAAACCACCTACAAAATTTGTTCCATAGAAGGCAGAGGATGCCTATCTTTCAATGAAGCCTTGTTCAAGTCACGGAAATCAACGCAAAGTCTGATTTCTCCATTATTTTTCCTAACAGGCACCAGATTTGAAACCCATGAAGTATGCTTTATTGGAAAAATGATATTACTTTCAATTAACTTATTCAATTCCTTAATCATTAGGGGTTCAAGTTTGGGATTTACAAGCCTCTGTTTTTGTCTAACTGGTTTAGACCCTGGTTCTAGTTCTATTGTATGCTGGGAAATATTGGAATCAAATCCCTTCAAATCTGAATAATTCCATGTAATTATATCATGAAATTTATTGCATAAATTGACAAAAATTTGTTGTTCTTCAGGTGTACATACCTTGCCAAGTTTAAGAACTTTATCTTGTGAAATAGCAACCTCTTTGTAATGTTCTTCCTTGATCTGTAAGCTGGATTTGTCCTTTTTAAACTCATCATTAGTACCAAACATGGATTCTAAAGTTACAAGGCCTTTAGGCATCTTGTTTGTTCTCAGCTGAATAATCTGATCCTCATACTGATCCTGCAATTTTTTTTTATTTGGCTGTAAAAACTCAGCGTCTTCTCTCAAAAAATTCACAATGTGTTGGTCAGATTCAAAAACCTGCCAACTATCTGCATTATTAGGTACAGCAGGTCTAACAATAACTTTAACATAATTCAACCCTTTATCATTACTGATTTCTGTAGGAATATCGTCTTGGACTCCCACAACTGCAAGCATATCAACATGCTTATTTTCATTTCTAGGAATAGATTGAAAATTAAAGGCTTCAAAACCTTCAATCAAGTCCCATATAATATGTCTATAATTTTTTAACAAATCATTCTTTGCTAAATGAACATTCTTAACTTGGTTTACAATCAATTCAGAATCACCATATACTTGCAAATAGCTAATACCCTTTTTACTTGCCCATTTTAATCCATTAACGAGGGCTTCATATTCAGCCACGTTATTTGTACAACTAAATGTAAATCTGAAGGAAGCATAATACCTTTGATTTTCTAGTGAAATCAGCATGCAGCCACCTCCAACACCTATTTTGCTGCGAGATCCATCAAAAAACAACTTCCAGATAACATTAGTTGGTTGTTCCAAATCCAGGCCTATACCTTTTATAACAACTAGCATAAAATTTGTGGTATCATGAATAACATAATTACCTAGACTGGGTTGCTCAATCTGTGCATCAGAAATTGTGACATTTTCAGTGGCCCAAGTATCTAATAAAATATCAGGAATTTGTTCAACTTGCATTTGTGACTCATGGATAGCATCAATTTCCTCCTGATCATAAATAACAGTTGTTGTACCATTTTCAGTACTACTAACATGTGGCTCAATACAGAATTTCGCAATAGGCTCAGAAGGAATAGTCACCTTAGTACCATACCTAGTACGAAACAACATATGAGACCAATCTACTGATAAATACCCTCCTATTTTAGCAATAAAATCTCGTGATAAACAGATAGAAAAATTAGGAGGTAAGTCTATGATAAAGACATCCTTGGGTACTGAAAAACTAGGACAAGCATGCATTGTTAGATCAAGATTTATAATAACCCCAACTATGTCTACTGCTGTACCATCAAGTTGAACAACCCCTTTTTCAATTGGTTCATATTTAAGGCCTAGCTGATCTACAATCTTCTTTGGCATAACCGAGCTAGAAGCCCCTGAATCAATCATACAATTATGCACTAAATTCTACCCAATTATAACAGTAATATAGAAAGGTGGTGGTTTTACCAACTTGGGTGTTTGCTGGTTTAAAATCTCATTTCCAACCATTAACACTTTAGGAGCTTGCTGATCTAAGACATCATCCGACAATGTCAATGCTTGCAATGCTTCTTGCAACATATCTTCTTGACCTAGAAGTCCTAAAACCTCCCAAATAGGAACAGGAACATGTGTCTTATTTAAATGATCTACAATATTAAAACTCTGAGCACTAACCTTTTGCTGTTTTGGGACAGCTGGCTCTTTTGTTGATTGTGATGGCTGGAAAGGTCCATTCTGGGCTTGAATCTGTTGTTGTTTACCTTTTAAAATCTGTTGTTGCAGTATAACAGTAGGTTGTTGTACCTTATCAGCTTGTTGTTGTTCATTTGCAGCCTTTGTTTTCGACCTTGTGCCTGCTGCTACAGGCTTCCATACTTGATTTTGATCAAAATTAGCTGCTAAAACAATTTCATCGGCATGAAAATTCATTAAAGTAACATCTGGATTACCTTGCGGTTGTACTTGTTGATTTTGAGCATCTCCTTGAACATTAACTATTTGATTCTGCAAAACATCCTACCTCCTAGCTTCAAGTGCATGAGGGAAATCAAGCCAAAAATGGCTTGCATTACAAGTATTACACCACTCCTCTTGTGCATAGTTATTATGAGGAACAACTACCAACTCTTTGGATGTACTAGGAGTTGTGTAATTATCAGGCTGATTAGTCATTTGACTGTAATTCCTTTGCTGGCCCTGAGCTTGGTGTGGCTGGTTTGAACCAGATGCTTGATTAAACTGCCTATTCTGCTAATAAGAAGCTTGAGGAGGTCTATTGTACTGACCTTGTTGCCTCTTCAAACTCGTGATCTCATTGTCATAAGTTTTCAAAGTTCTCATTATACTTTCATTTTTGTCTTTTAACTCCAAATTTTGCTCTTTTAGCTCTCTAAAAGGAGTTGTAGCAGCATGTTCTTTTGTTGCAACCTGCATATTAAATGCTGGTAACACTAGTACAAGTGGTACAACTGCTATTGGTGGAACTATAGCTGGTACAACTGGTTGTACCTCTGCAAAATAAGGCATTGGAGGCCTAGGAGGTAATTTTCCAACTTGTATCAAGTTATTTTCAGCTCTCACAGCAATATCATAAGCATTGGGTAAGGTATTACATCCCATAGACTGTATCATAAGTGCAATATCACTGTTAAAAGCTTTTAGATAAAACAAAAATGCATAGTCATTAGATGGCTTAACAGATGCTGGAATTCTGTCCCAAATTCGCTGAAAATGAAAATTGAAATTTGAAATGTGCTCATTGACATTTCTCTTAATAGTAGTTAGTTTTTCTACCAAGGATAAATTATCTGATTTATCTTCAAATTTATTGATTAAAACAGTGCCTAGAGCATCCCACGTAGCAATTGAATTGATAGGTAAACTTCTAAACCAAATTAATGTTTTACCCTTGAGCGAAGCTGCTAATAATTTTAAGGCTACATCATCATGCCCTACTTGATGTAATCCACAAAGAGTAGCGATGTCTTTTATATGCTCAATAGCTGATACATGATTTTCACCGGTAAAATATGTCAAACCTTTAAGTGTTGCAGGCGGAATATCATGATGAGTTCCAATTTGTAAAGGGCTGCCAACATTGAAAGCAACAAATGGCAGATTTCGGGCCATTTGATGTGCTGGTACTTGCTGTTGTGTGTGAACTACTTTTCTCTGGTAAGTCTTCAATCCTGGGGTAGCAGTACCACTTGTGGATGCTATAGCAACAGATTGATCCTTTGTAGCCTTCTCAAAGATAGGTAATTCTGATCCAGAATTGTCAATAGCACTTAAATCTTCAGGAAAATTGAAATCTTCTATAATTACCTCGTGTCCTTCAGAAATGGCAGCTTGACCTTCAAAGATAGGATTTTCAAATAATGAAAAATCAGGTCCCCTGAGCAAAGAAGATGATTCTTCTGCAGTTTGAGATGCTCTATTTCTTCTAGCTTATCTGCTACCTCTTCTATTAGAAGGAAGCTCCTGATAAACAAATCCTTCGCTATTTGCTCTTGAAGGTGTCCTTCTCATCAGGAAGAAATGATGGTATGGTTGGTCTCATGGTGGAGTCTTGATTTGAGGGCTCATTCTCCGAATGATTAGAACGCATATGTCTTCTATCGGAGAAGTGGGTCGACCATTGTGGTTATTGTTATTGTTCATGTTTTGGATGGCTTGAAGGATTAACTAATTGGTTTGCTCAAACCTCTCATTAGTTTTCTCCATGAAACTTCTTAATTCATTGGCTAATTGTTCGGCCATAGCTTTTGTCCATTTCTTTTGTTTATACGTTTGCATGAACTATCTTCCACAAGATGGCAGGATTATGCTCTGATACCACTATAAAGTCCCTTCTTATTCTCCTTTACTGATGTCCTACAAAACCAACGTTAGTACAAAATTTTACACAATATTTATATGACTCGTACTCTACTCTTAAGTTAGTAAGAGGGAGATTTGATTCTTGAGGCTGCCTCTAGGTCGGGCTTCACAAAATTTCCAATTCTCAGCTCTAGGGATAAAAGATCCACTCCAAGCAATCAGGCTATCGACACGTCATCCCATAGAGCACTACCATAAGAATCTCTTGGAAGCAATAAATGCTATCCAAGCCTACGCATATGCATATGACTGGCATCAGTATATATACTGCCTATGAGATTATAACAATCTCAATTGGCAACAGGACTATACCAATCTCAAATTGCCATTAATTATAGATTGCAAACGGGGCTATATCAACCTCAAATTGCCATCCATCTAAAATGGGCAATAGGGTTATATCAACCTTGAATTGTCATTCATCACAAATGGGCAACAGGGCTATACCAACCTCGAATTGTCATCCATCTGAAATAGGCAACAAGGTTATATCAACCTCAAATTGCCATTAATCACAAATGGGCAACGGAGCTATACCAACCTCGAATTGCCATTATGTTCACTTCTATGTAGCTCGGGATGAATATAAGATTCATACACCCAACTACTAGAGGGAGTAAGAATATAAAATTAATCATCAACAACTGTAAATATATCATCAAATTCATTATCTATTTCATAATTATCAAAGTAATATATTCATTAATATAAATCTTAAATGTTGCCAAATATAAATATATTTATACTTCTTAATTAAAAATCAATTCATTTATATATTTTAATTAAATTTAATTCTTTCCTTTTAATTAACATTATTTCTTTAATACATATACTTGTAATTTAATTACAATTAATTCTTATATATATATATATATATATATATATATGTGTGTGTGTGTGTGTGTGTGTGTGTGTGTGTGTGTGTGTGTGTTATTACCTTCATTCAAAGTGGTTGACTACAATTTGTTTCTTCTTCTTTTTTATATCATAAATTCCTTTCTATGTTTATGTTGCCTTTCTTCTTTCATGTCCTCTCCACCTTCCTTTTCCCTTACGGGGATGCCACATAATATATCTGCATATGGGAGGGGGAGTCACGTCCCCTCCCATACAGTCGCCCCCTTAGGAGGTGCGACTGATCGCAGCCCTAAGGGTGTGATTCAGTCGCACCACCTAAGGTGCGACTGTTTGGTCGATCACCTCTTCATAGCAGTTTATGTCACTAAATGCATTATATTATATATTATAATATATATAATGTATAGTATAATGTATATTATATTATATTATTATTAAATGATAAATATAATATTACATGTTTTATTATTTAATAATTTACTTAATAATAATGTTTATTAATAGTTATTTTTTAATAATTACTTAATAATAATGTTTATCAATATATTACTAATAATTAATAATGATGTTTATTAATATACTATTAATATTTTAATTTATCAGAATGATATTTAATATATATTATAATATATACTATAATATATATAACATTATATAAATAGGTTATTATATTAATAATGTTTGATTTATCGCAAAGGCACATTGCTCTATTTTAATACAATTTATAGAACTCGGGTGTTTAAAATTTAGGGACATTACATAACCGAAAAATTTTATAAAAAAAAAAAATTATTGTGGGCCCACTTATAAAGTAGGCACTCAAGTGCATCCAGGTTTCCACAGGGTGCATGCCCAGCACTGTGGGTGCACAAGTGTGCGCACCCTGGCATGCACCATGTGTGCACCCAACACGTACCCACAAACACACCTGCACCAAGTACAAGGCATGTGGGTACGAAACCTACAACAACATCCCTATAAATAACATTTCATCCAATACAAAGATCATTTTTCTCTCTTCACTCTCTCTTTGGCATTTTAAAGCGCAGCTAATATATACTGTGTCATATGACATAATATTGAAATCTTGAACTGTCAGAATTGGCATTGAATATTTATCTTTATCTCGACCATTTTAGCATTTAGCATTGATAAATGATGAAGCATCATACTATCAAATGTATTTAGTTTTACAACTTTGTACATTTTATTTTTTTAATTTATATATACCATACCCAAACATATTATACCCAAGGAAAGGAAAATTTGCAGGCAACTTAGGTCATTGTTGATTAGGTATGAAACAAATCATGATAAAACATGCAATGTGATATAAATACAGTGTCATTAACAAGTTGTTCGTGAGAACAAGGTTGGCATGAAGAAGAGGGGAGCAGACCCTAAATCAAACCAGCATGGACCCATTTGGAGAACAATCTCCTGAGACTCTCAGCCATTATGGCGAAGAGGATGGGGGACATAGGATCCCCTTGCCAAAGACCTCTAGAAGGGAAGAAGAGGTTGGAAGCTGAGCCATTAACCAACACCGAAACAGAAGGAGTGGAGATAAGTTGTTGGATGAGGTTAACAACTTTCCTAGAAAAATCGAAAGCCAAAAGAACTTTGCAGAGGAAGGCCCAGTCCACTCTGTCATAGGTTTTAGAAAGGTCAACCTTCATGAGGAAACCTAGTTTCTGCGACACCTCTAGCGAATGGATATTTTCATGAATAGTAATGATAAAGTCTAAGATCTGCCACCCCAGCAAAATGTCGTTCTGCTGGGGGGAAATAAACGTTGGGAGAAACGCCAGAATTCTCACAGTAAGGACTTTTGATATGATCTTATAGAAAGTGTTGCATAAGCTTATTGGTCTGAAGCTATCCACAGAATCTGCACCTAGTTTCTTGGGGATAAGAACAAAGAAGATAAAGTTAGCTTCCTTCGACAGAGAGCCAGCTCCAAAGAATTCTTTGACTGCAGCCAAGACATCTTTTTCAACAATGTGCCAAAAAGATTGGAAAAAGAATGGGGCAAATCCATTAGGACCTGGAGATTTTTCCCCCTCAAAGGAAAAGGCGGCTGCTTTAATATCTTTCGAAGAAGAAATCTTACACAACAAATCATTGGCATCCCGGTCTAAGATACAAGGGATAGAATCTGGCAGAAGATTTTGATTCTCAATGGAAAGGGAAGGATCACAAGTGAGCATAGAAGAAAAATAAGCCGACATTTCTTTTTTGATGTCCTTCTTCTTAACCAACTTACCTTGAGGGCTGTTAAGATAGTCAATTCTTTTGGCAGCCTTATGTTTTTGGGCTCTCATATGGAAGAAACGAGTATTCTTGTCCCTGGCTTTTAGCTAGAGAGCTCTGGATCTTTGTCTCTAGAAGGCTTCTTCCTTAGAGATGATGTTATAATAGACAACCTATATTATGTTTTCCTTCAATTTGTTCTCCTCAGTCAGGCCCTCCTTTTGGATAGTGTCTTGTAGTTCCTGAAGGTCCAATTGAGTAGAGATTTTCGCCTTGAAGATGTCCCCAAACACATCTTTATTCCACACTTTCATTTTATTTTTTATTCTATTAAGTTTTTGGACAACTCTAAACATAGTCATTCCCTCCACGTGGACATTCCACCAGTCAGCAATGTTCCTTTCCAGGTCCGAATGCTGCATCCACATTTTCTCAAATCTAAAAGGAGAGTTTCTTTTACCTGATAAAGGGTTAGCCTCTAGGGCTATAGGAGAGTGATCAAATGCGGTGCAGAGTTGACAGCGAGCAGGCCTAAGAAAGGATCTCGTCCATGGATATCAGAGCCTAATCTAGACAAACTTGAATCAGGTCATCACCAGTTTCGTGATTTGACAAGGTAAAGGTCCCTCCTCTGAGATCAAGGTCCAAAAGGGAATGATTATTAATGAAATCCATTAGAGCCACTCTACTGTCATTCTGGGAAGAAGCTCCCCCAAATTTCTCAGAGATGCTAAGGGCAGTATTAAAGTCTCCAACAACCATCCAGCAATCATTCTTAAAAGTGCTTGTCTCAGCTTCCAGCTTTCTCCAAAACTTATCTCTACCACTTTTAGAGTTGGGCGCATAGATATTAGAGAGAACCGAGCAGAAGTTATCTCTAATAGGGGTAAACCTGATAGAATAAATGTTCCCTTCTGAATTGATAATATCACCATGAATAGTATTAAGGTTCCAGAAGGAGGCAGTTCCACCTGAAGCCCCTTCAGAGCTACAGCCCACAACACCAGAGTTCTTAAACACTTTAATCTTTTCAACTTTATCTCTAGCCATTTTAGTTTCCTGGATAAGAATGATATCAGGCTCTTGATCCCTAACAAGATTTCTCAAAAGTTCCTGTTTATTGGGGTTGTTTAATCCCTGCATATTCAAAGATATGATCTTCATTTCTTACCTTGAGAGCAATCCTGGATGGTACATTGTCGCCCATCCGCAATACTTTGTCTACTTTCCTGTTCTATCATGAATTTATTAGGTCTTCTGCCTCTGTTAGGCTTAGGCGTTCCAACATCATCTCTCATTGCTATGGTTGTAACACCTCCTAGAGGCATACCTAGGATAGGTTCACCCTATTTCTTTTTATTGTGCACCACCTCAATCCAGGGGACATCCTCACTTTCTAAGAATGGATTAGATTCTTCATACGAGTCCGCCCAGCTTTTCTTTGTTCGTGGGGTTTCTGGACTCAAAATACAATCCTGGATGTTGTTACCATCTTTTGTATCCTCTGAGAATCTCTTACTTATCCCACTAGTTTGGTCTTCCTTAGAGGCAGGAATGGCTCTTATTTCTCCTTCTTCAAGGGGGCCTTCAGGATCCAAAGTCATCACCTTATCCAGACCTTTATTACTTTCAGGAGCACTTTTATCTTGAGGGGCCCGTTCAAGCTTAAATCTGTAGCAGCTCCTGAAGCCTCAACAGAGTCTTTTGAGCTGGTTGCTTTAGGATTCACAAAGTTTTTCCCTTCCACACCTTCTTGGTAGCTTTAGGAGGGGCTTCCTTTTCTTTTTGGGTTTTAAGGGGGCATTCCTTTGCCCTATGGCCAGATTTTTTACAGACGAAACAAGCAAAGGGAAGGGACTCAAAACCGGTTGGTTCCACACACCAAGTTTGGAGTTGATAACAATGCTTTGAGGCAGGTCAACCGTTTGAACAATATTCACACAAATCCTCGCATAAACTCTTCTAGATCTGGAAGACGTCATAGGGTCAATAGCGAGGAGTTCTCCAAAAGAGCTGGCAAGCCCTCCCAAGACATCCTCGTGCTAGTATTCAAGAGGGAGACCTGGGAACCTGACCTAGACCAGGGCCGATACAAAAAAAGCCAAGTCATTGAGTTCTAGGTTGGGAGCCCACTTACGAAGAGCAAGAGAGTAACGTCCAACCATCCAGGGGCCACCACATAAGATTTTAGATAAATCTTCCATACTCGAGAATTCAAAGGAGAAAAAACCTTTGGACATGGCAGCAATGTTGACTTGTCCCTTAAGGACCCATTTTCTCTTAGCAAACTACCGAACTATCTCAATGTTAGGTCTACCCCCAGCAAACTTCGCAATCAGGGTCATCTCCATAGAAGTGATGGAGAAGTCAATCAGGGGATCAGGGATAAAAATAGAGAACTCGCCTTTTGAAGGGTTAGAGATCGCATTCACTTCAGGAAAGGAGGATTTCCCAGTAGGTTTAACACAAAAAAGGGCAGACCACTTACCTTTTCTTTCACTCTTTTGTTCAGCACTAGGGAGATGGCCCTCCTTAGGGGTTTCTTCCAGGAGAGGCCCACCTTTTTCAGTGGAATCTTCCCCGATAATACTCTCAGAATCAGCAAACTTCGTTGACTGACCGTTCTGATCGAGATCAGCCCCTGACCCATTTTGCAATGGTTGTCCTCCAGCAATGCTAACCATAGGAGATAGATTCTCTTCTGTAACCGCACTAGCAACGACAGGACCACCATTACCAAGTTGTTCATTCAAAAAAAAATTCCCGCTCCCACTCACAAGCTCCTTGCTCCCGCCCGAAGTCTCAGCCATAATTAATAATGATGGTTATTAATATACTATTCATATTTTAATTTATCAGAATGATATTTAATATATATTATAATATATACTATAATATATATAACATTATATAAATAGGTTATTATATTACTAATGTTCGATTTATCGGAAAGGCACATTGCTCTATTTTAATACAATTTATAGAACACGGGTGTTTAAAATTTAGGGACATTACAATTCCCCCATCTTCAATTTGCTTGTCCTCAAGCAATTTGATGTTTTCCTCCCTTCCCCTAGAAGCGTCTTCATCTGAAGATCTTTCCATTTTACTTGGAATTTGGTGATTGTTTGATTCCTTAATTTCCTGAGTGGGTATCCCCATCTTTGCTAAGAGTGGTTGGTGAGTGTTCTATGTTCAGAGTCTTCCAGTCTAACCCTTTTTGTGGGACCTTCATTTAGTGCTT
This sequence comes from Chamaecyparis obtusa, assembly GCA_027943335.1. NCBI lineage: Eukaryota > Viridiplantae > Streptophyta > Pinopsida > Cupressales > Cupressaceae > Chamaecyparis > Chamaecyparis obtusa. The sequence continues at coordinate 898,549 of BSBK01010074.1, forward strand.
CCTACATGTTATTTATTTGGCCTCTCTTACATCGGTGATCACGGCTTCATGGTGCTTTACACCTAAAGCAAAATTTCTTATCGATCAGTTCCATTTTTTGGCATTGTTGATCCTTGCTACATGGCTCTTTGCATAGGTAACATGACTTTCCTCGACTGTCCTCCTTGGGCCCTTCATTCCGATTGGCGGTTTTGGAGGAAATGTCCTTTTGTTTTTCTTTAGTGGTATCGTATTCCATCATTTTTGCTTTCCTAATAGCATCTTCAAGGGTTTGGCATTCGAAAGGTCTCATACTTATTTTGATATGTTCTTTGAGTCCTTCGATGAACATATAGACCCTCCTTTTTTGAGATATATTGGGACCATGACTGATAGACTTTGAAATTTATTGGAAAATTCTTCAATAGTTCCTATTTTACTGAGGTGAGTTAACTCTTGGAAGTACCATTCTGGTTCCTTTTGGTCAAACCGAGTAATGAGTTTTCGCGTTAATTCATTATAGGTGTTAGTACTTTTATGACCCAATTTGATGATACCATGGTGCCACCAATTGTGGGCTTCCCCTGTTAGGTGGCTTATGGCAAACTTAATGGCACTTTCTTGGGTCATCGGGCTGAGGTAGAGGTAGGTGTCTAGTTTTTGGACCCAAGCTTGAGCTGTTTCTTTTCCCGTCCCTTTGAAGTGTGGTAGGGACATTTTGCCTATCTTGACTTTAATGTCTTTTTCCCCTTGATTTATTTTCCATCCATTACTTGCCATAGTTTTGGTTTCATAGTATTTTTTAAAGGGAATGAGTCTTTGTATTTCTAGATCTAAACTAGCATACATTTGAGCGATCTCTTCTACTAAGTGGGTGGATGGTTCTTCTCCTCCTGTGATCGGTTCCTCTCTTGGAAGAAATGATGGTATGGTTGGTCTCATGGTGGAGTCTTGATTTGAGGGCTCATTCTTTGAATGATTAGAATGCATATGTCTTCTATCGGAGAAGTGGGTCGACCATTGTGGTTATTGTTATTGTTCATGTTTTGGATGGCTTGAAGGATTAACTGATTGGTTTGCTCAAACCTCTCATTAGTTTGCTCCATGAAACTTCTTAATTTGTTGGCTAATTGTTTGGCCATAGCTTTTGTCCATTTCTTTTGTTTATATGTTTGCATGAACTATCTTCCACAAGATGGCAGGATTATGCTCCGATACCACTATAAAGTCCCTTCTTATTCTCCTTTACTGATGTCCTGCAAAACCGACGTTAATACAAAATTTTACACAATATTTATATGACTCATACTCTACTCTAAGTTAGTAAGAGGGAGATTTGATTCTTAAGGCTACCTCTAGGTCGGGCTTCACAAAATTTCTGATTCTCGGCTTGAGGGATATAAGATCCACTCCAAGCAATCGGGCTATCGACACGTCATCGCATAGAGCACTACCATAAGAATCTCTTGGAAGCAATAAATGCTATCCAAGCCTACGCATATGCATATGACTGTCATCAGTATATATACTACCTATGAGATTATAACAATCTCAATTTTGGCAACGTGACTATACCAATCTCGAATTGTCATTAATTATAGATTGGCAACGGGGCTATATCAACCTCAAATTGCCATCCATCTAAAATGGGCAACAGGGTTATATCAACCTTGAATTGTCATTCATCACAAATGGGCAACGAGGCTATACCAACCTCGAATTGCCATCCATCTGAAATAGGCAACAAGGTTATATCAACCTCAAATTGTCATTAATCACAAATGGGCAACGGGGCTATACAACCTCGAATTGCCATTATGTTCACTTCTATGTAGCTCAGGATGAATATAAGATTCATACACCCGACTACTAGAGGGAGTAAGAATATAAAATTAATCATCAACAACTGTAAATATATCATCAAATTCATTATCTATTTCATAATTATCAAAGTAATATATTCATTAATATAAATCTTAAATGTTGCCAAATATAAATATATATATACTTCTTAATTAAAAATCAATTCATTTATATATTTTAATTAAATTTAATTATTTCCTTTTAATTAACATTATTTCTTTAATACATATACCTGTAATTTAATTACAATTAATTCTTATATGTGTGTGTGTGTGTGTGTGTTATTACCTTCATTCAAAGTGGTCGACTGCAATTGTTTCTTCTTCTTTTTTATATCATAAATTCCTTTATATGTTTATGTCACCTTTCTTCTTTCATGTCCCCTTTGCCTTCCTTTTCCCTTATGGGGATGCCACATAATATATCTTCATATGGGAGGGGGAGTCACGTCCCCTCCCATACAGTTGCTCCCTTAGGAGGTGAGACTGATCGCAGCCCTAAGGGTGCGATTAAGTCGCACCACCTAAGGTGCGACTGCTTGGTCGATCACCTCTTGATGGCAATTTATGTCACTAAATGCATTATATATATATTATAATATATATAATATATAGTATAATGTATATTATATTATATTATTATTAAATGATAAATATAATATTACATGTTTATTATTTAATAATTTACTTAATAATAATGTTTATTAATAGTTATTTTTTAATAATTACTTAATAATAATGTTTATTATTAATAATGTTTATCAATATATTACTAATAATTAATAATGATGTTTATTAATATACTATTAATATTTTAATGTATCAGAATGATATTTAATATATATTATAATATATACTATAATATATACAACATTATATAAATTGGTTATTATATTAATAATGTTTGATTTATCGAAAAGGCACATTGCTATATTTAATACAATTTGTAGAACTCAGGTGTTTAAAATTTAGGGACATTACATAACCGAAAAATTAAAAAATATTTTTTAAAAAAATTTTTGGGCCCACTTATAAAGTAGGCCCTCAGGTGCATCCAAGTTTCCACAGGGTGCACAAGTGTGTGCACCCTGGCATGCACCATGTGCGCACCCAACACGTACCCACAAACACACCTGCACCAGGTACAAGGCCTGTGGGTACGAAACCTACAACAACATCCCTATAAACAACATTTCATGCAATGCAAAGATCATTTTTCTCTCTTCACTCTCTATTTTCTCTTTTTGGCATTTTAAAGGGCAGCTAATATATACTGTGTCATATGACATAATATTGAAATCTTGAACTATCAAAATTGGCATTGAATATTTATCTTTATCTCGACCATTTTAGCATTTAGCATTAATAAATGATGAAGCATCATACTGTCAAATGTATTTAGTTTTACAACTTTGTACATTTTATTTTTTTAATTTATATATACCATACCCAAACGTATTGTTCCCAAGGAAAGGAAAATTT